>KV454586.1:0-222759 GCA_001662585.1 Pseudogymnoascus sp. WSF 3629
GGGGGGCACGAGTAATGCTAGGTGAGATTTAAACGCCCACCTCAGCCCTGGCGCCACATTGATTGTCTGTCTGGATGTCTAATCACGAGATAAGTTCGTGGGATACACACACACCCTCTCCTCCCCGACGCGGGGAATCGGCATATCCCCCCCGTCCGGTGTGAAAGAGACATCTGGACCCCCGAGATGACCTGGTGAATGCATCCTGGAGACAGATACTTGAGCGAGTATGCACACTTATTCGTATCATCTAGGACGGTGTGAAGCCTTAGGCTCGCGGCACGGGTCTTGGAGGGGTGTGAGGGATGCTGGAGGAGGATTCAGGTGTGTGTCTTGAGATGGGTATGGGGGATGGGAGGGGAGGTGGGAAGGTTGTTCTCTGTGTGGTGTATGTATGTGTGGAGAGTAAGATATTGTTGATGGGATGGGATGGAGAGGGTATATATGTATGTCAGTTTGAAAGTGTATGCCTTTATATCTTACATGTATGAAAAAGTAGACTTTATATAATATAATATGTCAAAGTAACTTACTCTGGTTTGGGCTGCTGAATTCAGCAGCTGTGGTCGCTGTTTTAAGCAGTCTCAACCGCTCGCGTAAACGCCTACTAGTCATGTGCTTATGTCGCTTGCCCACCGCCCCATGAACAAATCGACCCATCCTATTTAGTACATAAAACCACACGAGCATCCCTGCTGCACTACTGGTACCTGGTATGTTCTTGGCGACCTTACCCTGATTCCTCACTGACATCACAATGGAAGGTAATACGGAAACTATGCCTCGCTGTGCAGGGCGCTCTATCGGGCGCAACGTGTGGATCGAATTCGCCTCAGAACCTGGAGTAGTCCAAGGCGGACTCAAAGCAGCCGATAATCTTACCCAGCGCGAGTTCCTCGATATGCTGAATGTGGTGTTCCGTGCCGACGGCGGATTCCAAGCACGCCTCACAGGTTCTGTGGTACCACCAATCACTGCCACCGACCAGCCTCTAGTACACGGCCAGTACGTCCTTACGCCGCTATACCAAGGACAGCAAATGCGAACAGGTGATGAACGCTTCTATCACCGTACCCGCTCTATGACACTCTCATCAGCGTCACGGGAAGACGCGTTCGTAGACCAGGTCCGCCATCGAGATCAACGCTGTGTCATTACGGGAAGACTGGTTCCTGCTGGGAGTATCGAAGCCGACGACTGGGTCACATTTCAAGCAGCTCATATTTTCCCCTTAGCCCTTCACCATATCTTTACCACCCATGGGTTTTCGCAGCTTATTTCCTATAGTCATCCCTTAGGGATAAACTCGCCACAGAACGGAGTTTTGCTTAAAGCTGATATCCATTCTCTATGGGATAGTTATGATATCTCCGTAAATCCTGACAACGGCTACCGGGTCCAGAGCTTTCACCCAGTGGCCAATGAATTCCACGGTAACATCTTGCATGAGGTCTGCCGTCAACAGGGAGACCACTTAGCTATCATCGACGCTCTGTTACGCTGGCACTATGAGCAGGCTGTGCTCTGTAATATGCGCGGCGCAGGCGAGGCCATCTTCGAATTCGACTTCCCTCCGGGCACAGATATGATAGGCAAAATTCTAGAAGGACCGAAACCTGCGGAGCAGATGGAGGCAGAGATGTTCAATCGGCTTTATCACTGGCAGGAGGCACAGTTCACATCACATAAGGACGCTAAGGACGATGAACCCGGCGAACAGGTGTACCTATAATAGAGAGATCATAAATGCTAGATGGTATCTCGATAGTATTAATTTATATCTCGTCACTTGAGCCCATTGCCTGATTTTGTCCTGTGTCTACCTATTGCTGTAACTTAACTACCTCGATTTTTTGTGGAAATTATGTTATCTCCCCCGCCCGTACAATAATCAACACACCACCTCAAAAACGCAGGGGGCCCGTATATAGATGGTGAAAGCGGCACTGGGCCCGTGCACGCGCCTTACCTAAAGCAGGGGGCCGCTAAACTCAGCGTGGCAAACCGGAGTACTGAGATAATAGATACAGCAGCATGATAATAAAATAAGTAAACCCCAAATACTCTTAATCACTCAGATCCATCAATATTATATAAAAAAAGTCCCTCAAAAATAATAGTACTAGTAATAAGTTATTCATATCAACCCAAATACTCTTAACCACTCAGATCCATCCATATTATAAAAAAAGTCCCCCAAAAATAACAGTGGTAACAATAAGTTATTCATATCAACCTAAAAACAACGAGTAGACTCCAAAGCCTTATACTGACAGAAGGAGGACAAAGGATCAATGCCATGGAGCTGCACCTATAGATTCTAGAGGCTAGAGTCAGTCGTCCAAGTCCACCGAGATATCGTCCATTTAAGAGAATTAATAGCGTCTGGATATGCCCACAACTTGATCAGAGCAAGGAGGGGATTTGAAGATGGGCTTCATGATTATCAAGGGGATTACCTTAAGTACTCACCCGGTCTTTGAGAGAGGACAACTACCTCGTCAGTCAAGACGGTCTACCGCCAACCAAACCCGACCTGCAAGAGATCCTCGAGATCATGGAGGCATACATCGCCAAGAATGACGGCCCCTGACCCTCCAGGTACCCTCCAGCTGATCACTCTCGCGACCCATCGGATCGAGTCCGAGATTCACGATGCACGCGGACGACCAGAATAAAGTTGCAAGATGAAGTACAGAGACTCTCTACCAGTAACGGGCAAGCTCCAAAAAACGAGTCCATCTCCTCGAGGAGGCGAACCAGCGGTTGGTGACTAACACCATGGCTGCACCTTAGCCACCAAACATGACACCAGCCCATGAAGCCTTCTGCTAGGGTGACTACGAGGCGATCACAAGAGCAGACATGAAACGGACGCAACGAACTTGCGCGGAGCAAGAACGACCGCAGCAAGAACGACAAGAACGACCGACAGCAAAAACGGCCAACAGCAAGAACAACAGACAGCAACAACACCAGTAACAACGACAAGAACATATTCAAACCGAGGCGACCTGCCCTAGGTAAGTATTCCAGTGCCGCACTAGCCACCTCATAATCCAAATACTACCCCTCCAAGGCTTGTCTTGGGGCGATTAATTCTCTCCTCTGTCGAAGGAGTTTCACGGTTCTGCAGCGGTGGCTGATCTCGCAGAGGGCCTCCATGATATTACCCCCCATGACTCTCAAATTGACCAAACGCAAAAGAAAGCACATTATGTCCCATCGGATAACAATATCAAAACCCTCCTCAACCACAACCACACACCACGACCCCATCCATACAATCATAATCCCCCCCCCCCAGAACTCAACTCACAGGAACAAAATCTCACACCCCATTCCATTCCTCACAACACTCGCAAAGTCTCATGTTCATCAGCTGGGATATTTATTTCAAGAAGCTATATTCATCCTCCTCCCCCTCCCCCATTCCTATCTGTCTGTGTATTTACAATAGCCCGCCCCTCCAGAATATAACAATCTCCCTTCCCCAACAATCCAGAGCAAGAACGACGGCAGCAAGAACGACAAGAACGACCGACAGCAAGAACGACCGACAACAAGAACAACAGACAGCAACAACACTAGGAACAACAGCAAGGACATATTAAACTGATGCGGCCACTCCATCCACTTCGCGCTCCACCCTATCGATCATCTTGAGGGTATCTCGGATGGACGGAGGGAGGTTAGCTGGTTTGAAGGTTGACTAAGTAGACTGCATAGATCACCGGATGGGTAATGTAAGTACATTATATCCCATCGGATACCAATACCAATATCAAAACCCTCAATCACAACCACAACCACATACCACAACCCCATCAATACAATCATAGCCCCCCCACAACTCACTCACCCACAGGGAAAAACTTCACAACCAATCCTCACAACACTCGCAAAAGTCTTGATGTTTATCATCTGAGATATTTATTTCAAGAAGCTATATTCATCCTCCCCTCCCCCATTCATATCTGTGTATTTGCAACAGCCACACCTAGCCCCTTGTCCAAAAATATAACAATCTCCCATCCCCACATCGCCCCCATGCCAAAAAGATAAAAAACATTAAACACAAGGGCGAACCAATGACGTGTAAAATTAACCAAAGCCGTAGCACCCTGTCGCCGTTCTAAAGGTGAACGCCATTTTGTATAAAACCCTCCCGCTTCCCCTCTCCCACCTTTCCCGGGCACCCTCCAGTCCAAAAATAGCGGAAATCAGAAAAAAACAAAACAAAGCGCGTATTAAACTCCAGCCCGACCCAAATATCCCCATCTATAACTCAAAGGTTTCCGATTAACCCCTCCCCATCTCGCGATATTATCAAAGGAGTGTATGTTGTATGTATTCAAAAAAGTGTATAATATGCGCCCAAACAAACGCCGGCGTCGTTCTCGTCGAGAGATATAAAAATCCAAAGAGAGGATTATAAAAATTAATCGAACCCGCAAAAAAAACATTCGTAAGGTTTGCAACTTGGAGAGATAATATGTGTCGAGTTTCGTATTGGTATTGGTATTCGTCATATGTATCTTTGGTACAAATTTTTCAAAGAACAATATATGATTTAGTATTTCAGAATCATCAGCGCCGGGTTGAGCATGAACGGCAGGAGGATGTGACTCGAGAGCATGACGGCCAATGGCACGATGGCAGTGACGACGCTGATCTCGTAGCCGGCGGGTGCGTATTTGCCTAGGTAAACCATACCGCCAACCATGGGGATGGTGAAGGCGTACATCCACTTGAAGCTCTTGAAGATCTTGGGCACCTCCTTGAAGAAGTTACTGGCGACGGCTTCCTTGGCGGTGGCACCCCACTCCATGTTGATGCTGAACATGTGCGCGCAGAGAGCGAGGAAGAGGTGGAAACTGATGCCGCCGAAGAAGACGGCGAACATGGGCATCCACATGAAGTTCTCGAGGAGCGCGCCGAGGAGCGACTTCTCACCGAGACGGTAACGGAGGATAGCGAGACAGACGTTTCCAAGACCGGAGAAGACGACGAGCAGTGCGACGAAAATCTTCCAAGATTCGATGTAGAAAGAGTCGATGTATCCGTTCTCCCATCCAATGAGGAAGTAGTTCAGAATCGTGAGGGGAAGACCAAAGGCCAGAGCGTAGTAGGTGGCGATGTATGCGAGAATTGTGATCTTGGAGGACATCTGCATGTTGGACCAGATGAGCTTTCTGAAGAGAGGTGTGAATGGCGACTTCCACAACCATGTGTACAGAGGGTTGAAGACAAGTTCGTTACATCCAAAGGCGTATTTCTCCCAACGAGACAGCTCATCGTAGACGGTCAGGGAGACACCCTCCTTGAACTCATCACCGTGGTATGTCGCCAGGCGGACGAAGTTGCCAGCCATCTGAACACGGAGGGAGATATCGAAATCCTCAGACACGTGGCTCTCGGACCAGAAGAGATCAGATCCATCAGGAGCCTTGCTAGCAACGCTCTGAATCGCCTGCCAGCGGAGGAATGCATTGTGACCAACGAAGGGAGCGGCTTCTCCGGATCCGACAGCGAAGCGAATGGCCGAGTAAATCTGGTTCGTGAAGAATGTGATGCCGTTCTCGAAGTAGTCTCCGACGACTTGCATGACGCCCGCAGAATGCTGGACGATGGCGACTTCGGGGGACAGGAACATTTCAGCGGCGCCGTAGAGGAGGCAGTCGACGGGGACACGGGTATCAGAGTCGATAATCAGGATGTATTCTCCCATGCGGATGTCGCCATCGGCCCAGGCCTTTCCATCGTCATCCAAAACCTTGTCAAGCGCAGCCTTGTAAAGCTCATCTTGCTCAGATTCGGTGATATCGCCTCCGTTGGTGTAGCTTTTGCGGATTTCAATCATTTCAGTGAGGACATCCTCAGTCTTGTTGGAGATGTTGAGGGCGAAGTTCATGTTAGACGCTTTCTTGAACTTTCCACCACGGACGAATCCGTCAACACCGTGCTTGGGACGTGCGACCCAGCCAATGTTGTTATCGGTGTAGAAATCTCTCCGGGCCTGAGCCTCATCTTCTGGAAGGAGTTGAAGACCATCATCGTTGATGAAGATGCTTGCAGTTCCACCGTTCAATTCGTAATGAGAAATCGCAGCCTTAAGCGAAGTCACGGTAGGAATGATGACGCTGTCCAACCCCTCCTTGTAGACTGGCATCTGGATCGTGATGTGGCTAGGGCGGAAGCCAATCTGATAAGCTTTGAAGATATCGGGACGAATTGACGAATAGCATCGCGAGTTGCTGGTGACGCCTGTAATTGGCCCAATGATCTGGAACATATCGGTGAAGATACAAATGGCAAAGAACTACAAGACATGTTAGTAAGCTGACAGCCGTGTTGCGGGGAAACGACGACATACCAAACCAAAGAGACCAAAGAACGGCACGGTCGCGAGAAGGGCCATTCTGATCCAGGTTCCGTCCATCAAACACTCGTAGAGCAGCGCCGAGGCACCGAATCCAAGGAGGAGGATGATGATCAGGCACAGAGCCATACCAACAAAAATCGCCGAAATGAATACCAATGGCCTCTCCAATGACTCCTTCACCGGAACAGCAGACTCAACATCGACGTCTTTCTCATCAGCATTAGCCTCCCCTTCGCCCTTCTCCACCTCTTGGGGGGACGTAAAGCCCAGCCTTGAGGCAAGAGAGACTCGAATGCTGGATTGGCGCGCAGAAGGGGCCTTGATGGGCAGAGCGTGGGTCGATGAGTTGAGCGTCGGAGGTGCATGGAATGGCGAGTGCACCATTGAATTGTGAGACGATGTCGCGTTTGGCATAGCTGGGATTTTTGCTCCCCAGATCTATCACGAGTTAGTATATGTAATAGCTTGAGTTGAAAGTTCTACTTACGACAGTGAGCAGTTGTCTCTCAACCTTGTCTCCATGGCTCAAGATGGACTCCACGTCGTCGTGCCACAGCAGGACAACCTTCTCTTTCCTGACGAAACAGGTATACTGGAAACGCTTGAGCTTGTTCGACGAAGCCTTGGCCATATCCTCAAACGAGTCCAAGATCTGATACTGCGTGCTATCATGCGGCAGGATGAACTCGGTCTGGTTTGGTGTAATTGTCGAGAATATGAGATTTGTGAGCTCCGTCGACATGGTGAAGGCGACCTCGACGTTTAACCTCTGTACCGCAGCAATAAGATTATGGCATAGGTTTGATGGCTGTGTCACATAGACCCCGCGCGACGTCCTCAAGAGGACACCCTGAACTGATGTCCGGTCATAACTCGAGATTGGCGAGTTCGATCGGCCAGAACCAGCGGGGGTATAGAGGAACTCTTTGTTGACATCAAACCACATCTGGGAAGCTATCCTGCCGTGAAGGTAAGATACCATCTGTTGCCGTTAGCTAGAGATCCTGTCTGGCATGCCTGTCTGTCTATATGTCCACTTACCACGGCATGCTTCTTGGAGTGAACTTCATCGGCATCGCCCTCCCACAGGCTGTTTGCCCGCGAGTTTGAGGATATCGACGGTGGAGTGTGAAGAGAGCCATTTCGAGGGCTTTTTGGGAACGGCAACGACCCATCGAAGAGTCCGCTATTGACCGACATAATTTTGCCCTTGTGTGATTAAGGAACAAACGAATGAGTTCCAAAAGCTTCGGAGGGACAGAGATATAGGAACCGACTGCAAGGTTGACGGGGATTGCTGCAGCGGATGCTATCTACTTGTACCAGGCCCAGGCCCAATGTGTGCGTCGAGGGGGGGCAATAGATATGTGAGCTGAAGGACGGGAGTTAAAATTGGGAGTGGCCTTTTTGAGTTGGTCGCTGTTATCACAGAGGATAAGGCCGGGCTGAGAGGCAATCCAATGTGAGATTATGTAGGAGGATAAGACGCCTGCTAGTCAACGATAGTGTGAGGAGGGAATCTTCCAGTAGAGTGACAGTAAATAATGGAGTTACAGACTGGGGTGCAATAGTGAAGGAAGAGTTCACTTTTTGCAGACAAGCAATCTGGTTGAAAGCTTGTAGAAGGAAGGGAAACAACAGAAAGAAAAGGCAGATAAACACAGAGTAGTAGTATAAGTTATCCCGGCCCGGTGAAGGACTGAGTGCAGAAAGACAGGAAAGAGGGTCTGCGTGCAGAGATGGGAATGGCTGGCTGGAAGTATCTGTAGGGGATCTGGAACCTTTAGTTGAGCTCGCAATGCCTTGCCTTACTTAGATGAGTGCGGCGGGCCATTCCATAATATTGCCAAAGTAACTTTTCTATACATCTATACATAGTATGCAGACAAAGAACGAGTGACAGGATAAGTGACGCGCCCATGTGCCTCCATGTGCCTCAGACTAGACGCTTGCTCACGGCCGCCGCAGGTAGGGGGTCTTTTTTTATTTTTCTCTCTTCTCTTTTCGAATTCGTCCGTGTCATGGTGTGTGAGTTGTGGGTTCTGTGGGTTCCATCGTGGATAGCTGTGGGTTGTCATGGAGAGTAACTAGAGTAACTATTTTTTTTTGCATTCGGAAAGAGCCAACGAGCAAGGGAGGTTGACATGGGACAGAATATGACAAGGGGGAATGGTTGGGGGAATGTGGTTTGTAAGGGTTTGAGAAGGGAAGGGGGTGTGGCTGCAGACAGCTTTCTCCGAAGAGAAGTAGTACAATACTATGCATACTCTGTGCATACTATACATCTACATAATCTTCATTCTCTGTGTGTTTGTATGAGAATATGGCGGATGCTATGTACTATAGTTATGTTATGTGGGCGTGGTTAAAAAGAGTCTACTTCCCATGGTAAGACATTCACAGACATGACTACGAAGGTCCGCGCCAATTCTATTGGAACACGCCGTCCTGACTGAGAATTTGTTTTATCCCTGAAACGTTGCGAACGCTACCAGCGCAACCAACGCTACGAATCCACACATATTTGTGACCACGCTGGTCTGTTTGTGGTAACGTGAGTACGAATTATTACCGATTATGGGTTCTCGTAGCGCGCGCGCGGAATCGTGTACCCAGATATAGCGGTGGCGGTTGAGAGATCTCTTTTGAGACCGAGGGGTCTAAGAGGCGTTGTGCCTTGTATCGACAACCATGGAAGAACGATTGGGCAACAGCAGCCAATACTTGGATTGTCAGCAAAGGAACCTATTATCAACATTGGTGATAGTGCACAGGCAGGCCAAGCCACTATCTAGGAGCCCTGGAGGCCCATGGACTACTCTCGATTCACGATTTGCTAGGTACAGTACTTTTGTGCACGTCGTATCTGGGACGAGGCTTCCATGTCAATGAGCTACGTTCTGTACTGACCGTGTGTGTCCACAGAGAATATTGAACAGTCATTACCAAGACTCCCTACTGTATCAACATAAATTGCGTGCATCAGTCTTCCCAGCCAACCCTCACCAGCTGACTACGGTGCCACAGTCACTGCGCTGGGACGGGGACAAGAGTCGTGGCAAGTCATACTCTGGACTTGCACAAAATATACACATATACACATATACGAAGTGGGAAGCCGCCATTGTGAGACCAGCTTTGTCACTCCGCTTCTTGTGTTGTACCGTGGATCTGTCAACACCTTCGATCAACATCTCCAGCGGCTTGGGGACCCAAGGAACAAGAACAAGCTGTGCCCCACGCGATATCCCACCTGTGGTTCGCCATTATATCGGATTCTTTCCCCCCACCCGAAGCAACTGGGAACACAAATGGCTGTGAGACAAAATCATGGCGGCGCCATATTGCCTAATGATCCACTGTTGCCTTGGAGTAAGTGATTTCCCGTTCGAAAGCGCCTAAACAAGAGGCGGACACTTGTAAGAGAACAGTTGCCCGGCCAGGTCAGGCCAGACCCGCCCGTATCCCGAGAGACAGACGAAACATCCCGTCCGTAGCTATTCTGGCGTACGAGCATGATGCCTGGTAGCGCCGCATGCACGACCGCGTTGGGAAGCTCACGGCTCGCACATGCACGGTCGCCAATGTTGCTGCCTCAACATTACAACAGATAGATCTCTCGTCGCCGGCTTAAAGTATTGCAGGGATAAGCGAACAACAGGCATGATGAGCTGTTCGGAACCAGGGTATATACAGTAGTACTGGACACGGGGAGGAGACAGGGGGAGGAGACAGGGGGAGGAGACAGGGGGAGGGAAGAAGTTCTAAATTTACTACACAGCACGATATGCACTGTATCGTGCTGTACTGTACGATACGATATTGCGCTCACACAGTGGGGAGTTACACTTGATCTGTCCTATGTGTCCCCATACCTCGGCGGCAGTTTCCACAGAATAGTCGCTTGCAAACATGGACAGGACCCTGATAGTCGCCCTGACCTAAACACCTTGATTCATATTGGCACATGCTGACCTTTCTAAGATTTTAGGAGCACGTTCGGTCAAGACTTTAGGTGGGGACAAGACGACGTGGTTGTCGGGCTGTGTGGTACCTATCATATTTTCTTGGGCAATCTGTTCCTCGGGTGGCTTTTGGCTTCAGGGGTAGACGGATTTGTACCTCGCTTACCCGTGTCCAAACCGTCCACCGCCACACCTGCCAAAAATTGCCAATGTGGCACAACATGAGCACTTCATTTATCAGCCCGTAAGGTGTGACTATACTTACCACTGTACGTTATATTGCCCGCCACACCTTACTCAAGGAGCCTGATTGAGGAAATCACACAAAGCCACGGCGCTCCGGCGCTCCCGATCAAATCTCCCACCCCTTCGCCATGAGCGCCATCCAGCGCCATCACCATTCCAGAACCGGGCCAAAAACAGTCGCAGATGCGATTCGTCGCAAAGTAACGGAGCGATGCGATAAGTCTCACTACGGCGGCACCGCGTTCCCGCGCGCCAAGAGCGAGACAACCTCCACCACACCCTCAATCCGGCTCGTCGTCCAGCCACCCACTAACACAATTACAGCTGAGTCGTATCGCGCCGCCTCAACGATAGCTCCCGGATCGTCGCTTTCGGCACCCCGTCGAAACAGCGCCCCGTCACGCCAACTGCACCCTCAGCTTGCCTCGTCCACTCCACCATCCGTGCGCGCCTGTGCGGCGCAGACACTTGCGTACTCTAGACTGTTGTTCGGCGCTACGTTGATCGTCGACCAAGGGCCGCGCAGTGGGGGCGTCCATGCGCTGGCCTAGGGCTTGGTTTTGCGCTTGGGTAGATCGATGCGGCGCTGGGTTTCTCCGAGACGCGTAAGATTTGCGATTTTGGGGGGGGGGTTCGTGGGGGGGAGAGCTCGAGTGGTTGGCAGTGCTTGGGGGGTCCGGAGGAGCTGCCAGGTACAGAAACACTCCGTGGCGATGACAGATTTAGGGGGTTCAATACGTTTGGCTGAGGCTGTGAGCTGGCACAGGAACACCGCCATTCACAACGCAAAGCGATTTCTTGCCAAAGCGCTGTCTCACGAAACGAAACGATCGGCATATTGCGCATTGACTATACCCCTTCGTGTACGTACCCACCACTGAAGCGACCAGTGTTTTCAGAGTCGGCGGCCAAGGGTCTGGTTTCCACCGAGCCGATTCCCGCAATACGAGGTCTCCACGCCGCTATCTTCTAGCGGGACAGCGAACAGCTGCATGCCGGACCCAGGGATTGAAAACATCCAGACCCCCGACCCCCGACTGGCCGCGCGCAGCCCTATCAAATGTAACGTATCTACTGTATGCGGTAAGGCCAAAAAAGCCCACTAAGTTTTTCTGCCGTGGCTGGGTAGCTCAGACACCACGACCAACAAGGGAAAAATAGCGACGGCGATGGGATTCCACTTCCCAGCTCTCTATCTCCATGAGAGTCAATCCAGACCTTGCAATCCTTCGCTCTTCGCTGCAGGTAAGATTCTTCTATCGGACCTTCTGGGGGCACGATTCCTTCCATCGATCACCAACATATCCGCTTCCCTCAGAGCTCCACTTCCAAGGCCGCCACCTCCCCAAACCCGATCGTCAGCAACGGCGCAACTCCTTCCCATCTCTTACCAACCTTGGCAGTAGGGTTTTCCGCCTCGCCTCTGCCTGCCTCGTAGCCCAGCAGCATGCCATTCCTCGATTTTCTCATCGTGGCACACTAAGCGAGCTGGTGCTACTGCTCGACACCTGTCAGACACTCGCCTCGGCGCGGTCAAGATCAGCGGGATCAGCGTTCGTATCCCGCCACAAGTTGCTGTTCGTTGGTGTGCGAGTGAGGTGTGTGCGAGAAGACGGGTTTCTCGGGGACTTTTTTTTTGGGTTCCCACGAGTTTGTTGGGATTTGGCAGACATGGGGGAGGGGTTGGGAGGGGCGATCGGGGAGAGTTGTGCGATCGCGCGCTGAGTTGGATTTGGATGTGTGCGTATGCGCCGAGGTGATGGCCTGAGTCTCGATACGACATAAAGGATCGAGATCTTCACCGGGCTTACTCACTACATACCCCCAAGGTTTCGGCCAGCGAGTCTCTCTCTCCAGTTCCATCAAACCCCGATCGAGCATGAAGAGAGTCACCGGAGCAGAATCCCCCGATCGACAATCCGCGGTGGCTGGGCAAAGTATATACAAAACCGCCTATAACCCCACCACGTCATCATCTCGTAATCCCGAAGCCAAGTGATATAGAGATCACCGCACCCGGTCGCTTTTACCCACACCGAAGTCCCGGATGACGTGAGAAGGTAATATCGTCGACGAGTGGGAGCGGGGTGTTTTTGAGAACGACTCGCAGAATTTGTTTAGGTGAGTCGTCTCGGAGAGCAGTGGGGGGAGTCAATTCCCCCATCTCATCTGTAATGTCGTTGCTTGCGTGCAAATTGAGAGTCTCTAGAGGGAGACATCTCGGCGGGCGGCGGTATTTTGTTATGGTCGTGGGGGCCGCCGGCGAGAGGGCGGCGGCGAGGGGTGAATTCGCAAGCGTCCGAGACGAACCCGCACCGGTGAGAGAGCCCGCCTTCGCTATCGTCAGGGCGACGGGGCCAGACTAACTCGGGTGCCGCGGGGGTAAATAATAACTACCGGACATCAACAGGACAGGCACCAGGGGAGCGAGCTTTCCAACCCCCCAGTGCCGCAGTATACCCGCGACCGACGAGGAGAGGGAAGACGGATGTATCTACTCCGCCTCTTTTTTCCTCACCGAGCGCAATATCCTAGGCCTTGTCAATATCGATATCGATATTGAATTTCAGCCCCCAACCCATGCCCGTGCCCCATCACTACCTGTGCAGCTTCCACGTGTACCCCCTCCCAACAGGCCTTATCAGCCTAGAATATATTGAACGCCCCCAATCACACCCCAACCCCGTTCAGAATAGATAGAAGCCGCACTTCCTCCCTCCCTGTCTAGAGGGAGTCGGGCTCGGTCGGGCGGCGGCTTATCTTTTACGGCTCGCACGGAATGGGCTTATGGGCTGGGGGCTTGTAGATACTGTAGATAGGGAAGGGCGTTGCATGGGCTAGACCAGGCGCTCGATCTCATTCCTGTTCCTGTTCAGGCGCGAATTCCAGCGCACCAAATCGCGTAATCCGCACACCTGGAGCTCAAGCTCGCCACAGCTCGCCTCGGGGGCGTCGCAAGGGCTGACGGTATGCGCAGAACTATCGAATAATATGCAACTATCGCACGCCTCCAGCAGGGGATACTGTACCGTACCGTACCCACCGCACCCACCAACCCACTCGTCAGCGCAACGCCCGCATATGCATCGATCTGTGCAGGATCAATATAGCCCGTGCCGCGGGATCAATAAGTGTTCTTCCCGTCGCTATAGCCGTGTCGGCCCTGTTTGTCGCTGGGTGCATGGTATGCGATAGCAGAGTCTGCTATGCCGCGCCCGGGTGAGACACGCACTGTACTGTACTGTGCTGTACTGTACTACCACACTCACCACGGTGTGCTGGCACACGGGAGTCACGAGGGGGGGATGTGACAGCGGGATTATGGGTTGGGAATCCCGTGGTGGGATGCGAGGCTCTGGGAGGTGTCTTTGGGAAATGATAACGCAAGGCAGATAGGGAGGTGGCGGTGAGCGGGTGGGAGCTGAACGCCGTGGCGCGAGGGGGAGTGCGTGTACGTAGGGCTGCGAGGGGTGGTGCCTGGGGTGGGGGTTCAGGAGGAGGTGAGGGGGAAGTTCGCGTCGGAGGGAAGGGATGGGGGAGTGAGGAGTGAGGGCTGACTCTGTTGATGCTGTGATGTTCTTGAATTGTACTTTGCTGTGCTGGTGGTAGGAGGTACCTTCCATCTCATCTCCCTTCGCGCCCCTTTGCTCGTTGGAAGGGGTTTATTGAAGCGTAAGCAGGTGGCTATGTGCTGGAGGTGGAAATTGACTCTCAGGTAAGGAGTCAGTCATCGCCGGGCTGAGAATCTCTGTGCTTCCCTCACCAGCGCCGCCGCGCCTCCGTAATCTTACTTTCACCTCCTCCTCCCGTCCCTTACCACAAAAATATCCGTTCATCCCATCCATCACCACCCATCCCATCCCATCACCATCCAACAACAACAACAACAACAACAAAACAACAACCCCCTCGTATCGCCAACCTATCATCCGCATTCATCGGGCCCATCCCCCTTCCCTCCCTTGGCTCCCCAATCAACACCTCCCCCTGCCTCGCCTACCAGCCCTACCCCCATTGGCCGCCGATCAATTCAATAGCGCCGGGAAGCCCTTGCTAGACCCACTCTACCTGTCGCTTCGTCCCTGGTGCCAGGCCCAAGGCGGTCTAGACGTGGCGTTTGGAAGATCGGTTGGAGGATGGGTTGGGGGGGTGTGTGCGTATCCGGCGACACGGGTGGTGCGGGAGAGAGACAGGGTGGGGGCTATGAATAGATATTGTACGACACGGCGGAGCGAGCGGGGAGGTGCCGGTGGGTGGATTGGGGGGGGTGTTGGTGCGGCAGTGGGTAGTACAGTAGTGTTAGTAATGGCAGTATAGCGGATGTGATATGCTAAGTATAACAGGGCGTGATATCGCGCTGAGTGGACCACACTACATATACGAGGTTTGCGCCTTGCTTTTGCGAAAGAGGCTATCGATCGTCTGGGTTTGGGTTTGCGATTGTGGTATGATTTTTTTTCCCTGACGGCGCTGGGCATGAGGGGGTTGGGTCGACTGGTATGTTTCTGGTTGACTCGCTGACTGGATGACTGGTTTCCTCTTTTTCTTTTTTGTTATCGTGATGCTAAGCCGTGGTGGTTGAGGAAGATGCCGAGCTGAGTGGGCGCGGCGCATTGAGCACGGTTATTGATATGGATTTGGATACGAATGAGATGAGGAGACGCGGGATGGGCTGGGCAGGCGGCTGGGCTGGCTGGATGGTACGATGTATCTGGCTGTGTCTGGTACGCTCTTGCCAGATACTACTGACTGTGCTCATCTCATGATCATGAATAGTCTGACCACGATCGGACTGCTCGGCGTAAATTGGCTGAGCTGAGTGATCCCGCTCATTTACAAGAACAGAACAAATATGCCCAAAATTCGCATTGACAAACCACAACAACCCCCAGTCTGTGGTAGAGTGCTGTACTATACACTGTAAGACTGTAAGACTTGCATGTTTTAGCAAGTACGAGCTCTATGAACCCTACTAGCACCCCACTCTCAGGGAGTTGGCGTTGGCGTTGGCGTTGGCGTACATTCGCTGGTCCAATATTTTCGTTTGTTTGCGTCTGCCGAGCCGAGAGACCTGGCACTTCTCCGCGTCCTCTCTATCTTCCCCCTCCGTCCCCTCTCCGTCGTCCTTCCAACCTCCCCTCCATCCCCATCCCACACTCCCCAATGCATGCAGGCAGTCTCCGCATTGGGACGAAACTACCTGTTTCACCAACCCCAATTGTCCGCGCGCCAACCAGAGAAAATTCTGCAGCACCCGGACACTGCATCTATTTATTTATTTTCGGAAATCCCACGGAAGCGTGTGTGTGTCATCATGATGTGGATGCCTTTTGGGTTTTTTGTGGCCCTCCAAGACACCGTTCTCATCTGTCTCTGCAGCACGCGGCGAAATGCCTAATGCTGCTTGCTCTTCTGTTTTCAAAAATTCAGAGACATGCATGGACACATACGGTACTGTATACGGGTAACTCCGAGACGTCATCGATGCTGCATAGCTTGTCTCTGCTTGCTTGTCCTCAGTCACTCAGCATCAAGCGCTTACCCAATGCTTTTCCGCGCTGTCTAGTTGCTACTGCACCTCGTTCCACAATAAGCCGCCTGTGACCTGCGATAGCTCGAGCAACTTCCGAACCCGTCTTACTTTTCTTACTTATTTTTATATTGATACTACAGTATTCTGAGCCGCCATACCTCATTTGCTTGGCAACCATCCCCCCCAGCCTATCTATCCCTTGTCTCATCCACGAATCCGCATAGCAAAAACGCCTCACAGGTCCCCCTCCACACGAACCCACCTCCCTCCCCATTTTATTCCAGCTTCTGTACCAGTGGGGAGAAACACGTTTGTGGTTTATGCCACTATTTGCTCCCACTGCCACCTGTACGCGTGGAAGACCCGGGGACAGTGTGTCGGACGATACTACCATACCATACCAAGCCCTACTATCCCTTCGCCAGCCGTGTGCGAGCCTTCTGATATGTACCTGGTCCGTCCCCGCTGATCCATCCATAGCCAAGCATTTCGCCCCCCGATCTTGCAAGGTCTCACTACTAACCCAGGCGCGGATTTTATCGTGCAGATCGGACAGAGAGCAGCAACACACCTTGAACAGGTCTCTCGTCTGTCCCGACTTTCTCTTCTTCAAGACGAAGTGATTTTCGTTCTCCAAAACCACATTCGTTTCGTTGTATCACAACCTCTGCTTGTTTTTGCAACATAGGGCATCATGGCTCCTCCTTTGCTGCAGCTGGGTTCACTCTCGCTTTTGCTACTCTCGGCAGTGAGTCCTTCTCCCGGTGGTATCACTGATGCACAGCGGTACGCACTCATGCACTGTCTGTTGTAAACAGCATCGACCATGTGCGCGTTGGCTGATGGAAGCTTTTATAATAACATTTGGAAATTCAGGTCACACCTTCGCTCGCCGCTTCAGTCAATACCGCAAGTTTGCCAGCCAACTGGTCCTACAAAGGATGTTACGTGTATGTGTTTGCTCTCTACTCGCACCGAGCCTCCCGCGTTCAGGGATACGAATTCTAACAACTCTCCTTCCTATAGCGATAGTGTAGCAGCCCGTGTTCTCAGCGGTTCCGCCTACAATTCAGACACACAGACCGAAGAGGCCTGCGCGTCATACTGTGGCACGAAGGGCTTCAAGTATGCCGGCGTCGAGTATGGCGTGGAATGCTGTAAGTCGCAGTCGCACTTGAATCCCCCCTACGCACGCCATGCCATTGAGTCTCAGAACATTATTCTCTGCGCGGGACAACGCGGTGCAACGGTGATCAGGGTGCTAACGAAGCTTGTATAGACTGTGGTAATGCCCTCACCTCTGCTCTCGGTGCTGAGGCCGACTGTGCCATGACATGCGGGGGCAACGCGAACGAGCTGTGTGGCGGCCCTAACAGGCTCAATGTCTTTGAGAACACGGCCACGTCCGTAACCACTCCAACTACCACCCCCGTTCCCGCCAACACTGCTGTTGCCGTCGCAGGCTGGACAGCTGGCGGTTGCTACACGGATACTGTAGCTGCCCGGAGCCTTCCACAAGGGGTGCCCGTTGCCGGAAATGCTCCTATGACCATCGAACTGTGCCTGACAGCTTGTCAATCAGCCGGATATACAATTGCTGGCGTCGAATACGCGAGCCAGTGCTACTGCGGCAATGCATTTGCGAATGGCGGTGCACTAGCCCCCGATGGGAATGCACAGTGCAACATGCCATGCGATGGGAATGCCGCAGAGACGTGCGGAGGCCCGGATCGACTGAATGTATTCTTCTACGGCTCTAGTAACACAGGAACCGGTACTACCACGGCCCCTCCAGCTACCACCCCCCTTCCCACGTCTAGCGCCGTTCCTGTCACAGGCTGGACTGCTGGCGGTTGCTACACGGATACTGTAGCTGCCCGGAGCCTTCCACAAGGTGTGCCAGTTGCCGGAAATGCCGCCATGACCATCGAGCTATGCCTGGCAGCTTGTCAAGCAGCTGGGTACAAGATTGCTGGCGTCGAGTACGCGAGCCAGTGCTACTGTGGCAACGCATTTGCTAATGGTGGTGCGCTCGCCCCCGATGGAAACGCGCAGTGCAACATGCCGTGCGACGGGAATAAGGCAGAGACGTGTGGAGGCCCGGATCGACTCAATGTATTCTTCTACTCAGGCTCTGGTTCTACCAGTGGTACTGGAACTGGAACCGGTACGACCACGGCCCCTCCAACTAACACTCAGGCCGCTGGATCTGGAACCGCAACTAAACTCCCCACAGGATGGTCCTATAAAGGTTGCTGGGTCGACAATAACCAGGGCCGTATCATGAACGGACCCCAGGCGGACCTAACCACCATGACGATCGAATCCTGTATCGCAACCTGCGTCGCCGCCGGATACGCCATCGCCGGACTCCAGTATTCCTCCCAATGCTTCTGTGACAACCTGCTCAAGAACTCGGCCACCCTGGCTGCAGTCGATACCATGTGCTCCACGCCATGTGCGGGCTCCTCCGCCGAGATCTGCGGCGGCGGCAACCTGGACAGCGTCTACGCCGCCCGCGACATCGAGGTCATCGGCCCGGCCGCCCCCCAAAAGACTGGACTCCCCGGACTCTGGCAATACAAGGGATGCCTCATGGACCAGGACCCCAAGTCTCTCCCGGAGAAGATCGTCTATACTGGAACTAACACTGGTAACAAGTGCTTGAAGGCATGCTCTGATTACGGTTACAACGCTGCTGGTATGGAGTACGGTGAGGAGTGCTACTGTGGTGATAAGAGTGACCCTTCCAAGGTTGGAGCCAAGCTCGTCCCCGAGGCTGACTGCTCTACTCCCTGCCCCGGTGACGCCCGGTACCTCTGCGGTGCTGGCAACAGACTCTCCTACTATGAATGGGTTGGTGCGCCAATTCAGAATTACGGATTCCCCCAGGGTGCCGCAGCTGGCGAGTATGTTCTCCTCGGCAAAGCCCCCGTCATCGCCCTGATCACCACCCAAGGCCTTAATGGCAAGGTAACCTTTGTCGAGAAGTCTGGCACGTCTACTACTCCTGGCTCAACTGGTGCCTATGAGTGGGATCCCTCTACCAACACCTTCCGCACTATGCACGTGAAGACTGATGTCTTCTGTTCCGCTGGTCTCGTTCTCCCTGACAAGGTCGGCCGCCAGATCAACATCGGTGGCTGGTCTGGTGACTCGACTTACGGCATCCGTCTGTACTGGCCTGATGGATCCCCCGGCAACCCATCGGTCAACGACTGGCAAGAGAACTACCAGGAGCTGGCTCTGCAGAATGGTCGCTGGTACCCCAGCGCTATGGTCATGGCTAACGGCTCCATCCTCGTTGTCGGCGGAGAGAACGGCTCTAACGGCCCACCCGTGCCAACTCTTGAGCTTCTTCCACGTGCTGGAGGCACCCTCTACATGGAGTGGCTTCAGCGCACCGATCCTTATAACTTGTATCCCTTCCTCGCTGTCCTGCCTTCCGGCGGTATCTTCGTGGCGTACTACAACGAGGCTATCATCCTGGATGAGAATACCTTCGCCACGCAGAAGAAGCTCCCCAACATCCCCGGCGCGGTTAACAACCCTCTCGGCGGCCGCACCTACCCTCTCGAGGGAACAATGGTCCTCCTGCCCCAACACGCTCCATACACCGATCCCCTCGGCGTCCTGATCTGCGGTGGTTCCACACCCTACGGCGGCTACGCCATCGACAACTGCGTTTCCACCGTCCCCGAGGCCGCGAACCCAACCTGGACTATCGAGAAGATGCCCTCCAAGCGCGTCATGTCGTGCATCTGCGCCCTGCCCGACGGAACCTACCTGATCCTGAACGGCGCCCACGTCGGCGTCGCCGGTTTCGGATTGGCCTCCGACCCCAACCACAACGCTCTTCTGTACGACCCAACCAAGCCTATCAACTCGCGTATTAGCATCATGGCGAACACAACCATCGACCGCTTCTACCACTCCGAGGCTATCCTCCTCCAAGACGGCCGCGTCCTCGTCACCGGCTCTGACCCGGAGACTGACGGCCTGCAGCAGGAGTACCGCATCGAAGCTTTCATCCCACCTTACCTCAAGACCGGTCGCCCAGTCCCCTCCTACACCATCACCGACAAGGACTGGAAGTACGGCGACACCGTCACCGTGACCGTCACGCTTCCCTCTGGCGGCGTGCCCAAGTTCTCCCTCATGGGCGCCGAGAGCAGCACCCACGGTAACTCGATGGGTCAGCGCACTATCTTCCCGGCGTTCACGTGTACCGGCAACAGCTGTACCATCACGGCCCCACCGAACGCGCATGTTGCGCCGCCGGGGTGGCATCAGTTGTTCCTCCTCGAGGGCGGCGTGCCGAGTAAGAGCCAGTATGTGAGAATTGGTGGTGATCCGGGTAACTTGGGCGCGTGGCCTAAGTTGTCGGATTTCAACGTGCCTGGGTCTGGTTAAATCTAGATACTTTGGGTAGGTGTGAAATGGGGGGATGGGTTTGGGATTTTTTGAGATTTGGTTTATGTTGTTGATTGGATTGGATGCTGGGGATGGGATACTTTGATGTGTGCGTTGTGAGTTTCTCTTTATTACGAATTTCTAGGGTGTCAAAAGTGGAAAGATGGACGGGGGAGACGGGGAGAACATCAGAAACTATATGATGCCTGCTTTCATGGGGTGGGATATCCCTTTTTTACATAGACGGACAGATGGACACACACTTACGTCGGGGTTGGGGGTTGCGATATTACAGCTCTCTACGAGCATTGGGAGGGATTAATTGTTGGGTTGCGAGTGATGCTATAGGTAGTTAGTTCTTAATTATATAATTGGACTGCTGAAGATATTTATGGGTGCTGTTCTGTCGATCCTCCCTTCCGCCCATAGCTGAAGGAAGGATCGACAGAACGGCACCCATGAATACTCTGAACAATACTCGAGAATCTTGAGGAGTAACTCGTGACCCTAGAAATTCAACGTGAAACCATCTGTTCGTATTACAATCGCAGGATTAGCAAGTCGCTCATAAAATCCAATTATAGGTGTCAATGGCAATGTCAATTCCCAAATCTACTCAATCTATTTTCAGACTCCCAGGCAGCACAATTAACTTTTGATAATCCGCGTCGGCCACCCACATCCAATTTGGCGCCAAGTATCCACACCACTGACCGCCGACCCAATCCAGCGGAGACCGACCCGACCACACCGGGGATTGATATAGTAACAGCAACCACGTCTTATGGAAAGGTGCGCAATCCAGTGACACCGCCGCGTTTCAAGTTCCCATCTTTATAATAACGAACACGTTTCCCGTGCAGATACGAGAACACCTGTCTATACGAGAGTCGAGAAACAGTGTTGCCTAATCCATTGACTCGATTACAAATGCCGCTCGCATCCGCGTAACCAAGACAAGTCAGGAAGCAAGCCAGCCATCGGATGCTGCGGTGACACAACATATACCAACACCAAAGTTATAATCTAATCTAACATATAACATATACATTTATTTTTCGGCCGCGGCCACCCACCCATCAAAATGGACTGGCCATACCACATCAACACCACCCTCACCACCTCGCAAAAATCCCTCCGCCGCCAAACCATCAACCGCTACGGCCTGATCGCGCATCTCTCCCCCCTCCTCCCCATCGCCTTGTACTGGCTGTACGTCCTAACCATCTATGTCTTCCGCGCTAGACAGACGAGGGGGGAGTACGCGGCTGTGCCGGGGTCGCCGCATGTGAAGCGGGAGGCGGGGAGGGTGGTGGGGAGGGCGGCGAGGTGGTGGAGGGGGGGGGTGTTTTGGGGGGGGGGGGGGGGGGGGGGGGGGGGGGGGGGGGGGGGGGGGGGGGGGCAGGAGAAGGTGGTGCATAAGTTGGCTGGGTTGGTGTGGGCGGTTTGGTTGGGGGGGTTGTCGGTGCATGGGACGGGTGATGGTGGGTTTGGCGCGTTTTCTTATGTTTTTTATTGAGTTGGGGGGTGGAAGGGTGTGAGGCCGGATGGGGGGGTTGTTTTGTATGGTGCTTTGCGGGGGTGTTAGATTGGAAGTCTGAGTCTAACACTTTTGTTTTTATCATTTGTTCATATCTTCTATTCCCCATCGTTTATTATATCCTCCGTCTTGAAGCTAAACCCCCACAGACTACCTCCACCTCACCAAACGATTCGGAATGATCGCAGCATCCCAGCTGCCAATCCTGTACCTCCTCATGATGAAGAACCGCTACTCCCCACTACGCTACCTCCTCCGCGCCTCCCACGAAGAGCTCAACCCCTACCACCGCATCCTCGGCTCACTCATCGTCACCCTCTTCAGTCTCCACGCCGGCTTCTACCTCAACTTCTTCATCCGCGCCGACCTCGTCAAGAGCCTCTTCACCCGCCCCGTCCCATCACTAGGCCTAATCTCCATCATCCTCATCCTAACCCTCTACATCACCAGCAGCAACACCATCCGCACCTACAGCTACCGCATCTTCTACGCCGCCCACTTCACCATCAGCCTCCTCCTCGCTCCAATCCTCTTCTTCCACGCCGCACCCGTCCGCATCTACCTCGTCGAAACCCTCGTTTTCGTCCTCTTCAACATGCTCACCCGCCGCTTCACCTCCTTCCTCGCCCCCTCAACCATCACCGCCCTCCCCCAAACCACCCTCCTCAAACTCACCATCCCCATCCCCCCCTCCCATCGCTCCCTCTACGCAAACGCCCAAGCACAACACGTCTACCTCTCCATCCCACCCCCCAGCCAACCCTCATCCGGAGCCGCAATCCTAAACCTCTGCTCAAACCCCTACACCATCTCCTCCATCGCCCCCGACACCGCATCCCTAACCCTCATCGCGCGGTCTCTCTCCGGCCCAACCTCCGCGCGCCTCCTCGAACTCGCTGAGCTCCGGAAAGCGCGGCCGCCGCTGCGCATCGAAGGGCCATATGGCGGCTCTATCCGATTCCCCGATTTCGCTAGCGAGTTTGACCGAGTCTTACTGGTTGCTGGAGGGGTGGGAGGCACGTTTGTCCTACCGATTTATCAGCGGGTGAGAGCGGAAATGGAGAGGAGGGGTGGGAATACGGAGAGGGTCGTTATGGTGTGGTCGGTGCGGAGCGCAGCGGAGGTGGAGTGGGCGGCGGAGGCGGTGGGGGAGGTGGCAAGTGGGGTTGAGATTGTGGTTACGAGGGAGGAAGAGGAGAGGGGGTCTGTGGATGGGGGTGGGGGGGTTGAGATGTTGGATTTGGCGGAGGAGGGGGGGAGGAGGAAGAGGGGAAGGGTGGATGTGGGTGGGGTTGTGGATGGGGTGTTTAGGAAGGGGGAGGGGGAGAGGGTTGCTGTTATTGTGTGTGGGCCGGGGGGGATGGCGAGGGAGGTGAGGACGGCGGTGGGGAGGTGGGTGAATAAAGGGAGGGATGTGTGGTTTCATGAGGAGGGGTTTGGGTTTTGAGTTGCAGCGAGATTTTCATGTTTAAATTTAGATTCTCTATATACATGTAGTTACTTTTCCGAGGCCTGGTCTTCTAATCCGCGACCAACCTACGCCTTCCACTCCAACGACCACGTCGCCTCACCGGCCCTAAACGGCATGATCTCCAAATCTCCCTCTCCCTTCAGCATATCCGCCACCTTCGACGCACCCCTCTTCAACAGAATCTTCTCTCCATTCGCCTCAACCCCATAAAACTTCCTTCCATACCCACCCAAGAACCCCTCCAGCCCCTCAACCGTCACCTCCTCCTCCTTCAACAGCCCCTTACCAACTGCGCCAATCACAGCCTCAAGAACCAACTGCGTCGCCTCCCCCTGCGTAAAGCATCCCGCCGCCGGCTTCCCCCTCATCTCCTTCGCCGAAACCGCATGGGGCGCTGAGTCCGAGCCGAAGAAGAACTTCTCTCCCCCCGCCACAGCAGCACTAAGCAGCGCCTTCCTGTCAGCCGGGAGCTTAGCCACAGGCTTGCAGAAGTGGTGCGCGTTGCCCACGACCTCATCAATAGTGAGGTACAGGTGGTGCGCTGTGATAGTCGCCGCGACGGTAGGGCCGCATGCCTTAACAGCCTCAATGGCAGCGGCGGTTGTGCAGTGCTCGAGGATGATGCGGAGGCGGGGGAAGGCCTCGTGCAGAGTGCGGAGGGTAGGGAGGAACTTCTCCTCGGCGGAGAGGACGGTGATGGATGCGTCTGCGGTGGAGGGGAGTTCGCCGTGGAGGTTAAGGATCATGTTGTGCTCCTCCATGGCGGCAAAGACGGGGTAGAAGACGCTGTAGTCTACGACGCCGGCGGAGGAGTTTGTGGTCACGCCTGCGGGGTAGGATTTCACGTTCTTGATGCCGGCGGCGGCGGCTTCGGCGATGGTGGCTGGGGTGACGGTGGGGTGGAGGTAGAGAGACATGAGGAACTGGACTTTTGGCTCGAGGGCTTGGAGGCTCGATTGGTACTCGAGAGCGTGGGCGACTGTCGTGATCGGGGGGACAAGATTAGGCTAGTATTCAGTCAGCGGAGAAATCTTGGACTGAGGAAGGGAGGGGTAAGTACCATAACCATCACACAGTTTACTCCACCATCTCGAATGCTAGGAACGACGAGGTTCTTGGTCGCGCCGTCGCGGAGATGGACATGCATATCCGCCGAAGCGGGAAGCTCCAGGGTGTGCAGCTTTTCGAGGACCATATTTGCTTGAATTGGAATGAGAGACGTGGAGGTGATGCTGTGAAGCGCTGGGGTGAGAATGGTGTAATTGGGATATATATATTTTAAGTTTCGGGACCCCGCGGTTGACGCTGAATTGGGTCGGGCGGTCAGTGGGGTAACTTTCCCACAAACCGGACTATCGTTGCTCCCTTACCGAGTCAGGACCAGGAACTAGCAAGGGACCCCATGCACCAAAAGTTTAGCATCCATCGGAAACGTTACAAACCACGAACAACATCTCCGTCGTTTGGCAGAGAACCTCACTTCAGTCTTTCCTTCAGGTCGCTAGCGATGTTTACTGTACTATAGATTGATTTCTTCTTTTATTTAAACTTTTACTTCCCCAATAGACAGCTTCGGCCCCGCAACCCGCCAGCATGAACACGATGGCCTCGCGTGCCCTTCGCACCTCCTCGCACCTCCAGCACAACTCTCCACTCGCCAGCATCTTCCTCCAGCACATCAACACCTCAATCCCCCTCAGCCAGCGCCACACCCCTCGCACCTACTCAACCGACACCACCTCATCCCTCACCACGGAAAAACCCCGCAACAACCGCCTCAACCCGCCCACCTCAACCCTCCCCCCACCCCTCGTCATCCCCCCCAAGAACCCCGACCAATCCTTCTTCCGCACCCTCTTCAACCAGGGAAAAGGCTACTTGACCTTCTACAAAACCGGCGCCCAAGCCATCTTCACCAACCTCTCCCTCACGCGCGCCCCACAAGAGCTGGTCGACAAGAAATACGACGGCGCTGTCTACGAAGCCGTTCGCGATCGCAACTTCAGCCGCGCGGATTACCAGCTCCTCCTCCGCTCGTGGCACGATATTAAGCGCCTCCCTGTCTTTGGACTGATATTTATCGTCTGCGGGGAATTCACACCGCTTATCGTGTTCGCTGTCTCCAGCGTCGTGCCGTACACATGTCGCGTCCCGGGCCAGATCGAGGCGGATCGCAAGAAGGTCGAGGCGCGTCGCAAAACCTCGTTCCGTAACTTGACAATGGCGTTCACACCAGGGAAAGAGCTGGAGAAGGAGCAGCTGGTGCATATCTCGTGGTCGTTGGGATTGTCGGGCAAGAATTGGGATCTCATTGGTGGCACACCGGTGGCGCTGTTGAAGGGTCGCGTGGCAAGGCATGTCGAGTACCTGCAGACGGATGATAGGCTGATTAGACGCGATGGGGTGTTGAGTGACTTGGAGGCGGAGGAGGTCGCGATTGCGTGCGCGCAGCGCGGGATTGATGTGGTTGGGCGCAGTGAGGAGCATTTGAGGGAGATGTTGGAGAAGTGGATGGCGGCGAGTAAGAATACGCCTGTGGAGAAGTTGTTACTCACAAGGTAAGTTTCTTCTTGGGGGACTGGGCTGATAGACGTGAAGATCCATTGCTAACTGCTCATCTCATAGACCAAATGTCTGGCCAGTGCCTGCGAAGAAGGACAACTGATATCCAAGCACAATGGACATATTTCACGGCATTGGGACATTCACGGCATCCACTCTGATCTTTGGGACATTTGTATTACCATCTACTACATCAGCCGCGATATCCCATCTCTATGTACACTAAAGCCACCCCGCACGGAGGCGTTCAGGAAGATAGACGAGCTCATCCGCTCAATTGAGCGGAGGGAACGAACAAAATAAAGAGAGCCCAGAAAGGGCAACTCTGTGTAGAACACCATATCCAGCTCAGATATATTTAATGTACCATAAGCCATAGCCTAACTCCATGAACCCGATTCTAGACCGTCAACGCGTGATATGATTGATGCTATCTGCATCCCCTCCCAAGCCCCTTAGCTCTTCCCCCTCCTCATTTGTCGATTTCGTACATACATACATACTCATTACATAGCCACCTTGCAAACGCGTAAAACCCCCCGCTAAAGCCGTAAACCGATACGGCATCCATCAAACGCAGTCACACTCCTCATCCGCCTCATTGCCTAAACCTCGCCAGCTGCGCCATAATATTCTGCACATCCTCTGCGCTCTGACCTCCCTGCACCTGTCCCTGTGCCTGCTGTCCCAACCCCGCAGCGCCAAGGAGCGCATTCAAATTTTGCGTTGCGTACTGAGCCTGTTGTTGGGGTGGGTATTGTTGTTGTTGTTGCTGCGGCTGTTGAGTGGGCTTTCCCATTAGACCCCCAAGGATGCCTGCGAGGTCTACCTGGCCATTGCCCTGGTTCTGCTGCTGCTGCTGCTGCGGGTTTGGTGATTGGATGGGTGCATTCAGTGTCCCGAGCAGCTTCTGCAGAGTCGCGTTGTCGAGCTGGCCGACGATGCTCCCAAGGTTAGGAGCTGCTTGTGCAGCCGGAGCTCCGTATTGTTGACCAGCTTGTTGTCCATACGCCACTGCAGCTGGGGCTGGAGCAGTAAGTTGCTTTTGCTTCTCACGGATCACCAGCTCAGCCGCAATGCGAGGCTCCAGGTCCTCATACTCATCGAAACGGACATTATCCGCGCCGCGCGTACGATCAAAGACCTGCAGCGGTATCCTGCTCGTTTGTTGCGCCTTGTGCGTCAATTTGACAACCGCAAGGACACCTTCCAGGATCTGCCGGCGGACGACGACATCCACGGGTAGGCGTGCGCTGAGGAACATGACTTCGCTCTTTAAACCACGACCACGGATTTCACCCTCGACCCAGCTAATGAAGTTACGGTCGAGTTCTTCAAGGAGGATAATCTGCACCTCCGGAACGTCGCGCGCATCACGGCGGGGGATACCCAGCGCTGCATCTTCATCCATTTCGCGACGTCGAGGGCTGGGACTCCTCTCGCGGTATCGTCCGCCGTCTCTACGGTCGTAGACAGGGGAGCGAGATCGGGTGTGCCGAGCATCGTGGCCACCATAACTATCTCGCCCACGTTGTTGGCCGTACTCATCGCGGCCGCCACGGAACCCACCACGTTGAGGCGACGGGGACCTCAGGGCTCGGTAATCTTCACGTCCACGCGTGGCAGCGCCGCGGTGGTCGCCTTCACGGGGCGAGGCGACGGGTCGTCCATCGTACCGATCGTAGCCCTGGGGTTGGTTCCGGCCTTGTCCTCCACGGCCACCTCCACCGCCTCTTTGGTGCTCTGGGGATCGCGAGCGGCGTTGAGTAGCAGGTTGCGCTTGTGCAGGTCCAGCCTGTCGGGTGTTCTTCTGGGGTTTGGAGATCTCGAGGTCTGTTGAAGTTAGTATGGGTTCATGACAAAGTGGTGACAGCATTAAACTTACGCATCTTCCTCCCTCTGATTTCCTGGCCCTGTTCATGCTGGAGAGCTGCATGACATGACTTGATGTCATGGAATTGGACGAATCCATAAGCTTGCTTAATAGATACCTGTGCAAGCCTACCGAACTTGTGAAAGATGTAGAATATATCACGTTTCGTTACCTTCTCTGTTGGTAAATTACCTGCACGTGGTCAGTAAGATGATAAATAAGAAGAGTAGCTGCATAACATACCTATGAATAATCTTGATCCCGCAGGGAATCTGTCCCATAAGCCTTCCGAGACATACATCCGCTCTTCGGCCAGGAATTTATCATACAGGCTCTGGACATCAGGACCCCACTGAATCTCACCTGCATCTTCAGCATCTCCAGCCTCGGCAGAAGTCTGGGCTCTGTCTTGTTTGGGGTGCGGGGGAAGAGTAGACGATGGAGGAGCTGGCAATGATGGAGGGGCATTGAACGAGGCGGCTGGGGGTGGAGGAAGGATGTTTCTAGCATCGGTCTTTGTGCCTGGCGCACCAGAAGCAATAAGGGGCATAGACATTCCCGGCGCTCTGTATGCGGTAGAGCCCGGTGGGACAGCAAAGCTCGGGCCGGCATGGTATTTGCGGATGTCATCCTGAGATGCATACGCGGGGTGCATCGCAGGCTTTTGGAGGACTTGCGGGCGTGGAGGGAGGCTTGAGTGAGAAGGGAGAGTTGAGGGCCCGGTTGGTCCGGGTGGCCCCGGTGGGAAGGTTGGAGAGCTAATAGTGGTTGCGGTGGGTGTGCCATTTGCGGAGGTGGCATTGATTTCAGCATTGGCCGTGATGTTATCAAGCAGCTGCTGAATGTCTATCTCGCCTTTGGTAATACTCTCATAGGAATGGGCTGGAGGGGGTTGAGACGGGGCCTGGGCTGTCTCAGACATCGCGGGGTCGGAACCGCCATCAACAGCAGCTAGAGGAGCAGGCTCAGAAGAAGTCGTAGGAGTGGAGGTAATGGGGTTAAAGGAGGAATTGTCGATGGGTCCCGCAGTGGTATTGGTGATAGAAGGGATGGTGTCGAGGGAGGAAGGAGCGGTCTCAGAGCCTAACAATGGAGCAGGCGCTGAATGAACAACTTCATGTTGATCGACATCCTCGCTTGAATCTTCTGGACTATCTGAACCCGCCTCGCCATCGGACTCAAAGGTCATCGCATAATCATCGTCGACCTCGCCTCCTGCCTGTGCCCCTGGCGCAGCAGCGTTGCTTTGCTCAGGTTTATCCTCCTCGTCATATGGATCTGAGAAGCTACTCGCGTCGCTTGTATCATTATCGTCGTCCGCAGTCGCATTTGCAGTCGTAGGAAGATTGTCGGCGGGGGCGTCTGTTGATGACGCGGTATGTGTGGATGTCATATTGAAGACGGGGTCGATCTGGTTCTGGAGGACTGGGAGGTTCGACGGGATTGAGGGGTGAGATGGGACGGGAGAGACTGGAGTGGTTGGTTTGGTATGGAATTTAGGCGCGTCCCAAATCATAAAGCCAGAGGGTCGGGGCGGATTGCCTCGCGACTCGCACTGCTATGGTGATGGTGGGGGGTTTGTTGATGGAACGACAATGTGGAAGAAGAATCAACAATTGATTTCCGGCTGGAGGGGTGGCGGCGGAGGGAGGGAGAAGGGATTAGAGGTGGAAATGGAGGAGGATAAATAGATTGTTGGATTGAGTCGTGGATCGATGTAGAGGATAAAAGTCGAAATGGGGTTTGCTTGCTTAGCTACGTGGATTTGGATGTGGATGTGGAAGAAGGCATTCTAATAAATCAGATTCACTCTTTCACGCTGGGCGGGGGGATCTAGGGATCTCTGGCGGGTGGCGTTGGTGCGGGTATGGTGCTTGCTAAAGCCTCGGTTTGGCGTGTGTAGGTTTGCAAGGCAGGTGAAGTCGAGTTTGGAGTTTGGGGAGATGGGGAGATGATGGAAATGGAGATGGAGATGGGTGTGGATTGAAAATAGACGCGATATTGAAGAGACTTGAGGTGAAGTCATGTTGCGACACGCCCCAGCGCTTAGTCAACCGCCTAAGCCACATCCTTACGGGTCACGTGTAACATAATGCTCTGGTCAAACCGATATCAATCAGATTTCACATCTACCGCTAGCAATTGTCATATAACTTTCAGATTACAGGTCCCTGGTGGCTGGATGCGTCATAGCAGATCTTTATCATTGTATGGAATTGATCTAATGGGGCTCTGAGAACACCAGCTCTCCTCCCGCATCATTGATAACCTGTCTCATCGACCGCCACAAAGAGAACAGAGAGGATGAAAGACTCGGGACTCCGAGTCCTAAATGTCCTACCTATGCAGCCGCCGAATGCAGCAATCCATTATGTCCCGTCATATTAGACTATTTGCCATCCCACGTCATTTGGTGCTACAACAACAACAACAACAACTACTCGTCCAGAGTTTGCCAATCCGCCAGTTTGCAACCCCATCACGCAACGGATCCAGCTCAGAATCACCCTACTCAGACGAGGAGTACGCAGCTGCTCGGGAATGGGCATCAAATTTCAAGCCGGGGTCATTACCACGGGACCTGGCACAAACACGATTTGACCGGTCATCAGGCAAGGGCGGGCAGCATGTGAACAAGTAATACCCCTCAAGCAATCATTTTTTTCTAGTTGGGAAATTCTAATACCTCCCAGGACCAATTCAAAGGCCACGAGTGCGTGGCAGATCAAGTCAATAGCTCCATATGTCCCGGAGATGGTGACAAAGGAGCTGCGTGCCTCACGGTACTACTCTAGGAACTCTGATTGCCTCACTATTGCTTCTCAGGAAGGTCGCGTGCAGCGCGATAATGAGGAGAATTGCCATGAGAAGCTCTATGAGCATATTACGGATATCGCCAAGCGAATCATCCCCGGTGAGACGTCGGAGGCTGCGAAGGCAAAGGCAGCAAAGCAGTAAGTATAATAATCACAAATGCAAGGGAAAAATTAACGGACGGCTGACTGTCTATTGCAGAAAGAAAATCGGAAATGCCATCCGTTTACAGTCGAAGAAGGAGCACAGCATGAAGAAGCAATCCAGGAGCAGCAAAGGAGGAGATTATTAGGGCGGCAGAGTCGTCGCGAAGTGCCGCATGTCACAACTGATTGACCGTGCAAGCCAACTGGGCGTGGGCTGTGGAAGGCTCGAGAGAACTAATGACCAACTGATAATTTGGATATCATAGTTGGAAGTGGGCCTTGGGGTCTGCCGTCGCGGGCGGATTTACACAGCAAGAGAGCCGTGAACCAACGCAAGCCAGTCGTCAGTCGATGAACGAGGATTTCAGGCATAATTAAATGTAAGATAATAGCCATATGTATGATAATTATATAGATACCCATGTCATAATGCAAAATCGAAACAACCTAATCACTATCTCTCTAGTAATCATTTCAAAAATTCTCGCAAAATACTCATGTAGTACTGCAGAGTCGGAAGTGGAGGTGCCGTAGCATCCATGTAGTTCGAAGTATGTGTATCGTTAGAATCAGGAAATGATAGTATCGATTGATATTTAGGCAGTAATAATAGAGTAGCGGCGTTCAAGGTATTTATAGTAGTAAATGATGCTTCATTCAGTGTCTCCGAATAAACTTCAACTAGCCATCCCCGTCCCCAAGAATGCCTAAATTACAGGTTTGGCAGTCTCATAACAGTATCCGTCACCTTGTTATCACCGCCCAACTGCCCAGCGCCCAGAATAAGCAAGTAGTCCGGATCATCCATGACCAGCAAGCTCCTCGTGTACGCACTCTCCTGCGGCGTCTTATGCATAACCCACGCATCCTTATCACCCGCCTTCGTATTGACGAAGACCTCCGAGTGGCTCGCAGCACTGACAACAATCGTCCCATTCCTCCCCCCCGACGGGCTCCAAACGACGTACGGCGAGCCCGTCGGCACGACACCACCCGCGTTAATGACCATCTCCTCCGCCTCATCGAATTTCCTCGGGTCCGCAGCTATCTTATAGTAAACGGGGAACCACCCGCTGTTAGCGGGGTTGTAGCCGCCGCCAAACTCATACAGCATGAGGTAATCGCCGTTGCGCAGGCGCGCGACGGTCGTCATCCCGGGGCGGTTATCGTACGTAGCGGACGAGGCGTCGTCGACCGGCGGGCCCCAGTGCACGAGGTCCGATGTGACCTGGTGCGACAGCTTCTGGCCGTGGAGCGGGTCCCGCTGGTCGGCGTAGTAGGCGATGAGCTCATTCTTGTGGACGAGGAGGAAGGGTTCCCAGATGGGGGTCTCGCCGTTGTTGGGGATGCCGCGGCCGCCGGAGGCGACGCTGGAGACGAAGGTCCAGGTCTTGCCGGAGTCGCGGGAGGCGTAGATGTCGATCTTGGTTTTGCTGAGGTCGGTGGGGAGGGAGTTGCCGGCGCAGAGGATGGTGCCTTTTTTGAAGGAGCCGATGGGGCGGGGGAGGACGTAGAGGAAGGGCTGGTAGCGCAGACCCCAGCCGTTTACGACGTCTTTGACGGTGGAAAATGGGGCCCAGGTCTTGCCTTTGTCGGTGCTCTTGTAGATGGGGTAATGGACAATAGGTGGCTCGGGAGAGTAGTTTTCCCTGGGTGGAGTGTGTTAGCTGAGGTTTTTACTGGGAAGGCATTGGGGTTTACCAAGTCGCGAGCAGAGTTCCATCTTCGAGCTGGGCAGTACGACCATAGAGGGTCTTTGGAGTGTTGTAATTCCGAGGCGGAACGAAGATTGTCTGCTGGGAGAATTCCGTAACTGCACAATTATCGGGACCTGCACCTGCTAGAGGTGTAGCATACGTGGAAGTGATGGACAAGGCCCACGCCAAACATGTGGTGATGCCGCGCATTATGAGATTCTTGCCTCAGAGCTAATCCGTTGATGGGGTTGAGACGATGGCACAGAGTGCTGATCCTTCAATTCTATGGGTATGTGATGATCTTTATATATTCTTTTTCGTGCTAATTACCTTCATAATTATCCCTGTGCAATAACAATGGAGGTCTGGGAGCTGAGAGGGGTAAGTAACTTCATCATTACGTTCACGATAAACAATGGATGCATGGAGAGGGGTAACTCATAGTATCAGCCCGCTATGGGGACAATTTGATATCCATAAGGTGAATAAATCCTCCAATATCGCGTTATAACCAACAAACAAACCGAGTCCTTGGACCTCCGAGGTCTGATCCTAGTCGATCACGGCAGTTTCCCCCCATGTTCCCCAGGTATTCCCCGCCATTTTTGGTTGGCTTCGATTCTTCTTTCCACAACGTTATACTGTGATTGGTGCATACTTCAGGAAAGTCTCCGACGGTCGCGCGGTGGTGGCGGTGCAGGTGAATATATGCGGTGGTGGCGGTGCGGGTGAATGAATATATAAAGTGATATTTCGGAGGCGATTCTACCGAATCCCCTCCCGGAGAATTAAGAACCCGGAAACATTGGCATCTACTGAGCAAAAGGAAAGAGAATCGTTTGCTCGTAATTCGTGAAAACAAGAGCCTCGAACTCTAAAATCCAATCCCAACTTCTGGCCAATGTAAAATTAAGATTCAATCTGTTTCGCCATTAGCAGACATAAAGTCGGAGTTCGCTCTCTCGACCACCATTATATAACCACCCATCATACGCTCATGGCTTATGGTCATCACAGTACTGCTGTCCACGGTGTGTGCTAAATAACCACGTGTAAGTCAGCAGCTCCTTTGAACTCAATGCCACAGATACGCCATGCAGTGAAGAGTGCAGGTCTAAGCTAGTTGGCGGTTTGCTCAGCGTAACGACCGTTGCCGTGTTGCTATCCGTAGCCTGGACAATCAAGATATGAGCTTGAGCTTTGGCAGTAGCGGTTATCATGTCTTTGTTCTGCGCGGGGTTGACGACAGCCTTAGCTTGCGTTTTGTCCAATTTGCTCGCCTTTGCCTCGGCGACGACCTTGAGCTTCTTTTACTTCTCCCTTAATGGCGAGGCTCTAACGATTGTTAATTCTGTCTATATTCTGTTCTCGCTGAATTTGGGCGGGGGTTTCTATTTCTAGAGCCTGTTTTGTGCTCGTTCTCGTTTGTATGACGTTCGCCGTGGTCTTATAGCTTCCAAGACCTGTAGTCAAGCAAAGGCAGATTAATAGCGAAGCCAAGGCTTAAGAAAATACAAAGATCCCATATATAAATTCCTAATCGTTATAATCCATTCCAAGATCTAAACCCTCCCAATGACCCTCCTAAACGCCGTAACTCCACATGCTAGAAATATACAGCATATACATCATCTCCATTCCACCTCCCCCCTCACAGACCACTCCACTCCAACTTCCTCAACGTAACCTCCAACACCGTCTTAATCCCCTCATCCAGCCCCTCAACAGCCAACACCTTCTCCACCCACGCCGCCGTCTTCTTCGCCAACGCCCCCTTAACCCTAACCTTCTCCTTCCCCTCCCCCAACCTCCCCAGCGCCACCGCCAACTGTCCTGGAAACTCGGCTGTCAGCGGACTAACACCCACAAGCGGCATACGGACGCAGCAATCCCACGTCGCAGCCTCGGTCGGGAAACGCTCCATCATCACGTCGAGCACGTGCTGTAGGACCTTGGGCAAACACCCAACTTGCGTGAAGACCGTGAACATATCGAAGAAATGCTGTGCCGCCTCCGCGCTGAAGAACGCCTGCTTCGCCGCATCGTCGAAGATAGCGAGGGGAATGGCGCCTTGGAGCGCGGGGGTATTCATCGGGTCCTGCTTCGCCTCTCCATCCACCTTAACGCCCTCCATCGCACTCTGTCCTAGACTCTGCGCTTTGAATTCCGGGAATTTAATCTCATCCCCCTCGAACCCCTGCGTCTCCTCCACCACTTCCTTCTCCTCCACGGCCTTCACAGCCGGCGCATCAAGCCCCAACACCCTCCTCCTCGCCGCGATCTTGGCAAGGAAAATCATCTCCAGCTTCGCGTACTGAACCCACATCTCCGGCCCCTGATTACAAAACCTCGCACCCCTCTGCAAAAAGCTCCTCGCCTCCCCCATATCGCTCTCCTCCAACGCACATCTAGCAGCATACACCCACAGCCCCGGAACCGTACAATGCAACCTCAGCGCCGCCGTGAGAATAACCTTGAATTTGCTCGTCGCACCAGCAGTCCGCGCGTACTCGAGGTATGTCATCCATAACCCTAAATCCCCGGGGTGCTTGCGCGTGCCGCGGGCGAAGATGGCGAGGACGCGCGCTTGGCCGGTGTGTGAGGATGAGGACTTGATGCGGAGGCGTTGGCAGCGCGAGGCGCGGAGGCGCTCGAGGTTGGATTCCCAGGCGGCGTAGCGGGCGAAGGTGGGGGGGGGGCAGCCGCGGGCGAGGAGGAGGTGTTCGAAGTCGGAGCGCTTTTTGACGAGGGAGCGGATTTCGTCCTGGAGGAAATAGAATGATTAGTTTGGGTTCAGAGGCGGGGTGTGAGGGGGGGTAAGAGGCAGAGTGTTGGGCGTAGGAAGTGCTCTGTGCTCTGCTCTGTGCTAGGTGTACGCACCTTGGTGAAGATCTTCTTCTCTTCGAATTCTCGCAGCTGCGGAACCGCCTGTTCCATATAGAAGCGCACCTTATCACTTGCGCCCGCCATTGTCGAACGTGAGGAAAAGTGGTGGTCTTGAGTGGGGTGGTTGTTGAGTTGCTCTTTCCTGTCCAGAAAGTGTAGCAGTATCTTATCCAGTCAACCAAACTTTTAGCGTATATTTCGACAAAATGCCTTTCGAAAATGTCACATCGGCGGGCGGTGAGGCCAAAAATGTTTAAGTTCTGCCACAGCCACTAGGACTGGTTACGGCGAACGGCGAACGGAACATCGGCTTACCCAGCGATCAAATAGCGGGATTAAAGTGGATTGGGTGTGAGATGGCATGGGGGGAACTGGCGTGGTTGTTTGCGGGTGCTGGGGCCACTTTAGACACTTTAGACGCTTTAGAGTACAGGCAAACAGCACGCCTCTAGCCATTTAGCCCTCTAGCCGTCTCACTCCTCCGACACGACAATCAAATCAACGGCACTGGTGACTGAACACCCCAGTAACTTACCTGCTTACCATACTATGTTACTGCTGCTAGTAGTCTAGACAGCTGCTACTACAGCTACTATTACAGCTACTAGTATACTATTACAGCTACTATCACGGCTAGAGTAACACCCCAGTCACGTCCACCAACGCCACCGGAGCACTCGGCTTTGCGATCAGTTAACAAATTACTACTAACAGCAGGTACAGTGCTACTCGTCGTTTAATGATCAACTTCCGTAATGACCGAACATGTGTTGTGTTGGTTGTGTACTTACTGGACTCTACTTACTGTACGTACAACGAGGAGGTAGGTACTTGTGTCTACCACCTTACTAACAGCCAAGGTGAAAGTCGACCGGTTACATTTCCCTCCACCTTCCGTCCACCTTCCCTCCCACCTTGCTTGTGCCTACTTGTGCCTAGCCAACCAAGAACCACTAAACTCGAACTATTCCCATGCGCCTATGACCTTCCCCGCTGCCAGCCGATTCCCCCTTCCTTCGTGATACCTCTACCCCAAAACCTTTCCTTCTACATATACTCCACGCTCGTTTGTTTACCCCCCCGATGGGAAGCCCAGCCATTGTGTTTCGTCTCGGTTTGCGAATTGTGTGATTTTGTTTCTCCCAAAGGGTTTAACTCCATAACTTGCACCCTCAATTGAGTCCTGCATGAGATGGCGCCCAAGACAAACGACGGTGACGTCTTGTTGGCGTTCTCGGGGAAGTGGGTTACTTGGGCTCACACCTTCACAGCTTATGGTGAGTCGCCCAGCCCACGCGAAACGAAACACGCAGCAGCTCGACAACTCGTATCCAGCAGATCGATTGATCGGAAGAGAGAGCTCTAGCTGACAAGTGACACGCGCAGCTGCCTTTATCAGCGCATTGATCGTCGGGGTCTCGCTGCATTATCATAAGATTGTCAAGAACGAGCACTATGGGTACCCACAAGAGTGGTTTCCCTCCGTGTCTGCGACAATCGGGGACCGCTACCCTGAACGCTCGTTCTTCATGTTCTTCATCGCCATCACATCAGGTATGACTCTATCCCGAGCTTTCCGCTGTCAAAAATCAGGTACAATCGCAGCTAACGCCCAGGTGCACAGGCCCGAGATTCGCCCTCGTCGGACTATGGTACCTACTCACAGCGCGCCCAGGGCAGAAGCTCGCCAAGTATGTGGCGATTGTCGGCGTCTTTCGAACTATAACCTGCGGCGGTTGGACATATGTCACGTCGACCGATGACCACGACTGGCACGACATCTTCATGATCTCATACCTTGTTGCGACCCTCCCGTGGACGCTAGGATGCTTGGCGCTTAGCCCGCCGAACCCAACAACTATCAAATACAGGAAAATATTCGGAGGCACCTTCTTCGCGACGATCGTGCCGCTGGTTTACTTTTTCATCCAGCATAAAGTTCACAAAGTTGCAGGAGGTAAGTTGGCGGTGTGGTTTTTTGACATCCGCGGTTTTGAGAAATTTTGGCATGTGATACTGACATTTTCTCATCAGCTTATACCAAATACGCCTTCTTCGAATGGTCGCTTGTTCTGTTGGATGTGGCCTTTGATGCCGTCACGATGCTGGATTTTGATGCTTTCGAAGTTGTCATTAAAGATGTCACGGGGGCGAGCAAGGGGTACGTTGAATGGCTTCTTCCCAAGTAGCAATAGACGAGATTTCCAAGGCATGTTCTGCCGTCTTCATGATCAAAGTTCTAAAGTGTTTTCTGTGCAGACAACCCAGGAAGGATAGTGGCGTCGAGATGCAGTAGGTTGGCCCCGGTGTGTGGGTTGAAGCTATTTACTAAAACTTGCCTTAGTAAGGATAAACCTGTCGTTCAAGTGCTGAACCAGTCTTTCCTTTGGAGCGACGCGATTGATGCCGCTGCAGAAGTCTATCATGGCGTAAGTTGATATTGAATCTGCACGAAGCTGGTACTAATACCCTACAGTTTGTCTTCTGGTCCATGCTGACCTCTCTCGGACTCTGCGTCTGGTGTAAGTACTCCCTCAAATCGGACCTTTCACAAGCTAACAAAGACCCAGACTTCCCCCTATGGAACATGGGCATCTCCGGCTACGAAATCCTCGTAATGGTAACCGTGACCCCCTTCCTCCTCTCCAACCGCTCCATCCGCCGCCTCGTCCTCAGCAACCTCCGCCTCACCCACCTCCTGTCTCTCTCCGGGCTGGTGGCCTACAAACTCGAGCTCCCGGAGCTCCGCCTCTTCGCCGTCGGCCTCGGCGTCGCCCTCTCCTGCCTCGCCTGGTCCGCAACCTGGTCCACCACCGCCTTCCAGCCCGTGCAGCTGGAAACAAAAATCACAGCCTGGACACTCGGTCTCATCCTCCACAGCGTCGTTAAGTTCGCGTGGCAGACTAGTAATCCTATCTGGCCGATTGTGCATGACTCGAATGGGGGGTACAACTTCACCGGCCTTGTTCTCGCTGTTCTCGCCGTCCTGCGCACTACTAGCAATGGCAACAAAGGCACTTCCTCCCCTGTCGAGCGTAAGCAACAGGGTTCCTCCGTTCTAGCAGCCTTTGGCATCGGAGGTCTCTTCTTCGCCCTGCACTCCCTCCTCTCAGATTCAAGCACCATGATCCTCTGGGTCTGGACCGGCTTCCCCGTGCGCGGTCCCCTCGCCGCTCCCCACGGCGCCGTAACCATCGCAGCCATGTGCGGCGGTCTCGTCCTAGGTCTCTTCTACCCCCTCCTCGCGCGCAGCTGGACATTCTACGGTCTCGGCTGCGTTGGCGCCGCTCTCCTTACCGCGCGCGGGGATTGGACAGGTTATTCCGGTGCGCTTCTCCTAACAGTCTACCTCCTCGCCTTCTCCGTCCCTATGATCGGAGCAGCAGCCAAGCGGAACCCAGCTACGGTCTTCGGACTCGGGTTCCTGGTATACAACTTCGTCGTCCTCTTCCACGTCTGGGTCGTCGCCTACGCGTTTGTCCCGGGTGGCCCGCTGGTAAGGGAACGCACAGATTGGGTAATGAGCACCACGATGCTCCTCATCGGCTGCGGCGTCTTCACCATCTCCTCCCCCACCGGCGCGAAATCCACCTCCTACACCCCCCCCGCGCCACGCCAGCGCGCACACACCCTCTCCCTCGTAGGCATCATCCAACTCGCCGCGCTCTGCGTGGCGTACATCCGCTTCCCGACCTTCGATTACACGCCCTACCACGCGCCCTCCAAGCTCATCACCGCGGGGATATGGACGGTTCATTTCTCACTTGATAACGACATGTGGTCCTCTGAGTACCGGATGCGTGATGCGCTGCGGGATCTGGAGCTCGATGTTGTGGGGCTGCTGGAGTCGGATCTGCAGAGGGTGATTATGGGGAATAGGGATACGACGCAGTTTTTGGCGGAGGAGTTGGGGATGTATGTTGATTATGGGCCGGGGCCGGATAAGCATACTTGGGGTGCGGCGCTGTTGAGTAAGTTTCCTATTGTGGAGAGTGAGCATCATCTTCTGCCTAGTCCGGTGGGCGAGCTGGCGCCGGCGATTAAGGCGACGCTGGATGTTTATGGGACGTTGGTGGATGTGTTTGTGTTTCATAGTGGGCAGGAGGAGGATGAAGAGGATAGGAGGCTGCAGAGTGAGTATCTTGCTGAACTGATGGGGAAGAGTGATAGACCGGCGATTTTGCTGGCGTATCTGGTTACGAAGCCGTTGGAGGGGAATTACAATACCTACGTCTCGGAGAAGTCGGGGATGAAGGATATTGATGAGAGTGATTGGGATAGGTGGTGTGAGTATATCCTGTACAAAAACCTGAGGAGAATAGGCTACGCGCGCGTGTCGAGGGGGACGATCACGGATACGGAGATCCAGGTGGGGAAATTCTTGGTGGGGAAGAAGGAGGGAGGGGGGTGGGAGGGGCGGGGAGGGTGGGCTGGGGGGGAGAGAGCGGGAGCGGGGGAGGTGCAGAGGGGGTGGAAGTTTCCGGGGACGTTTGAGGGGGAGGGGGTGAGGGGGCATAGGTATCATGTTTTTGAGGAGCCGAGGTATTGGGTTTAGGGGGGGGGGTGGTGGTAATGGATGGGGATGGTGGTGAGGGGAGGGTTGATGGGGAGGAGTGAAGTGATGAAGTGGGTAACAGGGGGTGAAAGGGGGAGGGATGGAGTGGAAGGAATGGGGGTGGTAATGGAAGTGCGTGTGTGGGTTTGTTTGGTGTTAATGGGGGGATGGACGGGGATAGGGAAAGGGGAAGGATGGGATGGATGGGATGGAAACGGAGTGAATATTTGAAATGAGATGATGATGTATAAGAGAAGGAGTCAAAAGTGGTATTGGTGAAGCTGAGAGTGAAGGTGCTGAGCTGTGAATACAGACAACCAGGAGAGACGAAAGACAGGAGAGAAGAGGGAAAGAGGAGGAGAGAAGAGAAGGGGGGAAATGAGAGAGAGAAGAGGAGAGGAGTGGGTGTATATAGATGTGCTAGATAGCAACTACCTTATATCCCTCATACCTGACGTTTTTTTGGGGTTATGAGAGCCAGCAATGAGGAGTGAGCAGTGAGAGAGTATTGTCCGCTTGGAAGTGATAACACACATCACGTGATATCTTCAACACGTGATCACATATCACAAGCCACAACCCAGCCAACTCCCAACCCGCAAACCATATACAGCCGCAGCAGTCACTCCTCTAAATATATTTGACAGACCCCCCCCGATACACTTCCTCATGACGTCTCTCCTACCCCCATCAAACCTCACTCACATCTAATATCCCATCACAACCCCTCATAACCCCACGCCCTACTCTACTCTTACTCTGCCTTCCTGCACTGCGACACACGTATACGCGGCGGGCCTCGCGTCCAGCGGGAGATGGGAAATTAGATATTGGGGCTTGTGGGGGAAGGATCTGGTATTGTTGGTTGGTTTTGGTGTGTGGCTTGGTATGGGTTGTGTCTTGGCGTTTCATGTCTTGGCGCGGCGTCGGTCGGGAGTTTTTTGCGCAGGGAGTACGGTGTGGTACGGTGAGTACGATGTCAGGATGGTGGGCGGGGTGGAGCGGGGTGGGATCGTGGGATGGCCGTGAGGTACTCTAAGGGATCGGGGATCGGGTTGGGGATTGAGTGATACCGAGGGAAGGTGTGAGAGTGAGAAGTGACAGTTGAGTGAGATCGGAGATTGAGGCGTAAAGATCCATGGGGCTGAAGATGATGATACTGGTGGCATGACGTATTACCTCTCGGTACTCACATCTGTCCTTTCCCTTCCACGGCGCCAAGCGGGAGATCTAAACACCATTGGAAGTCCGAGGCGAGTCCTTTCCTGTTGGTGGGTGTACCACCGATGATGTCTGAGATCACGGGTCTAGACTGCCGGAGAGCTCGGATGGGTGTGCATTCTGCGCTGCAGTACTGGAGATGTGTTTGGTGGGAGACACGACTTCTTGCGGTATCGTGCAGCGCCGAGCATGTGTCTCTATGGTGCAGTGGGTAGCGGCAACAGTGTTAGAAGTGTTAGAAGTGTTAGAAATGTCAGCAGTGCTCGTACACCCATCCAATCGTGGCGTCAACTAACCAGACGGTCTGCCGCCCTACCGTACGGTCTATAGCTACTGCGGCATCTGATCTCGCATGTCACTCATGTCGACTCCGGCATTCCGTCATCAGCGGGTGGCTTCGAGCCTCGTTTATGTGGGATTTTATGTAAGCACGTGACTTGCATAACTGAGAAAAAAGCCCTTTCTTTTTCGTTTTCGCACTCTCGTATAGCCGTCGTATAGGCGGCGTATCGGAGGCGTTTTTGGTGGTACCCACCCCGAACGGACAGCTACGGGAGTGACGGATGGATGGTCATGGCAGATGTGATGTGATGGATGTGTGCCCGGATACCTCGGAGGAAGAGAGAGAGGGTTAGGAGGAGGGTGAGGAAGCGGTTAGTATGGTCAATAAGGTGAGGCAAAAGTTAAACTTTGTTGATTGATCAGCGTGAGACAGGCTGGATGGAGATGCCGCATGGACAGCTCAGCTCCGTGTACAGTGCGGTCTCACGTGCTCACACAAATGTCTCTCCTCGTGCCCTTCGTCGTCATCCCCTTTTTCCCCTTCTTCGTCCCTTGTCTTCCTGTCAGAAAAACAGTAATTAAAAATCTCCAATCGTAAATAACCGTAAAACCATAATCCCACCGTAAGCAGCCCCCATCACTTGCTTACCCCATCCATCTCCAATCTCTGCAAAAAATCCTTTCCACCAAGAAAGAAAGATGATGCGTGAGCAGCCAAAGCTATCTCGGATCCACCCACCACCCAAAACCCGACCCCCCGACCGACCGCCGAGCCACCGACCGACCATCTAATCTCCCGCCCCCCACCCCCAATTGGCCGCCCCATCCCACCGCCCACGCTTACGCGCTCCAGAACAACCGCGCTAACACAACGGCCCGCTCGGAGGTTCAAGTTTTTTTTTTGCGAGCGAGCGAGCTTTTTCGTTGCTAGGGCGGGTACGTCGTCGGTGGCGCTGTCGGGTTTTTCGCTTGGGGGTGCCTTATTCGTCGGGTTTTACGAAGCTTACGGAGGTACGATACTTTTGGTGTGTTTTTATGCAGAAGTTGTGCGAGGTGATTCGGGTGCTCGGCGGGAACGGCGTGCGGTGGTGGAGAGCGGCGCGGAGACTGCATGGTTGGTGGTCTGATATGCAGTGGGATCGCTGGTCTTGTGGGAGGTGTCGTGTGTCTTGTCTTGTCTTGGCTGGATGGCTATGGCTGGACGACTGGGTGATACAGGGTGGTCTATTGTACTCCCTTTGCTGCCTGTTATCCGGCTGGGCAAACTGGTGATGTGCTGTCTATACTACAAATGTCTATACTACAAATGTCTATACAAACTGCAAACTCCGAATCCCTACTACGGCTTCACAGCATGACAGCTAAGAGGAGTGTGAAATTGGCTGACTGGGCCTGAGAGTTGCTGTGGTCCCCTGAGGAAGGCCAAGAGCCGCTTGCCAGGTCGTGATGCCCGTTATCCTAGTAAACAGTTATCCCAGTAAACTGTTATCCCAGAATGTACATCCCCTATACCCTTGCCCCCTGCCCACCACACGCACCATACCACGTACCGCCCATGTACCATACGCGTATACGTACTCGAAAATCCGCTGCGAACTGCCCCATGTATCTTCCGGCCTCCGTGTCTCCCCCTGCCGCTGTGCTACTGAACGGTACGGTCATTACTTCTCTCTTCGCCCTTAGTGCCATACCACATCATGTACCGATACTCCACCCACTACTCAAATTTCACCAACTAGTACAGAGATCAGCCACCCGTCTGGTTTGTGAAGAAGAGAGAGACAGAGCACACTACCACTACCACTACCAAGACCACTAGACCATTACTAAAGACCACTAAATCCGCCCAATCCGCCTTCTAATCCATCCCACTAAAATCCCGCTAACCCACTCTTTTACCCTACCGCCGACCGTCCTAACGCCGCCGACGCCCACGCCCGCCCACGCCCAGACGCACCGACGCACCGACGCAGAAACGCAGAAACGCAGAAACGTGCACTCCACACGCACCGACCTTCCTACATTACCGCCTTGAACCCCCCCATACCCATAACTCCCCAATCCTCAAAGTACCTCCGTCCTAGCCGTACCTCTAATCTCTCTCCCTTTTGATCTTTAATTCAGATCTTTCACTTCACTACCTCTCCTCCTCTACCTACTACTACTCTCTCCTACTACCTACCTACAACTACCGCCGCCCAACCTCGAGAAGAACCCATCTTCGACCTCACGCTTTCCACTCTCAGTCTGCCACAGCCACCCTCCCTCTCTCTCCTCCTCCCCCGACTCTCCCAGCATCGAAACACCTCCAACAACCTCCCCAACCCTCCTCCCAACGGCTCGGGCGGAAACCACTCCCTCGATGTCCGTCCACTCCTCCTCCGGGTCCTCGTCACCCACCTTCACCAAGCCCAAGCTCCCCTTCGCCTGGCCCTCCTACATCCTCACCAACCCCATCCCGCGGCGCTACCGCCGCCGCCTGCGCTCGAAGCTGCACGCGCGCCAGTCCCCCGCCTCAGCACTCTCCTCCATCGAGACCTCCTTCTCGCCCTACGTCACGCTGCACAAGCTGCAGAAGCGCCGCTGGAACCTCTATGATGCCCAGAACATCTTCCTCGTCATAATGCTGCTCTTTTCGGCGGCGATTACGCCGTCGGCGCCGATAATTAAGGCGGGGATCATGCTGCTGGCTGCTGTGGCAGCGGTTATTCCCATTACGAGCCAATTCCTCATTCCGGCACTTCCTGTGCTGACCTGGGTTATCTTCTTCTTCGCCGCTCGGTATGCCCCCCGTTCCCCCTTCTTCTCCTCCCCCAGCTAACCAAACCCCCCAGCTTCATCCCCAGCGAATCCCGCCCCGGCATCTGGGTGCGCGTCCTCCCCGCCCTCGAAAACATCCTCTACGGCGCCAACCTCTCCAACATCCTCTCCGCCCACCAACACGTCGTCCTCGACGTCCTCGCCTGGTTCCCCTACGGCATCGTGCACTTCGGCGGCCCCGCCGTCGCAGCAGTCGTCTTCTTCGTCTTCGCCGCCCCCGGCACCCTGCCCATCTACGGCCGCTCCTTCGGCTACGTCAATCTCACAGGTGTCATCATCCAGATCCTCCTTCCCTGCGCGGCACCCTGGTACGAGAATCGCCATGGTCTGGCTCCCGCGAATTACGGGATGCCTGGATCCCCTGCTGGGTTGGCGAGGATTGATGCCTTGTTTGGCGTTGATCTTTATTCGACCAACTTCACGAATGCGCCGGTTGTTTTTGGAGCGTTTCCATCGCTGCACGCGGGGAATGCGGTTATCGTCATGCTGTTCATGTCCTACTGCTTCCCCCGCTTCAAGCCCTTCTTCGCCTTCTACGTGATGTGGCTCTGGTGGGCCACCATGTACCTCTCCCACCACTATGCCGTCGACTTGGTCGCCGGCTCCATGATCTCCGGCGTCGTCTTCTACATCGCCCGCGCGAACTTCCTGCCTCGTCGCCAGGCCGATAAGTCGACGAGGTGGGACTACGATTATGTTGAGATTGGCGAGGTGTCGGGGGGGGAGTCGGAGTATGATCTTGCGGAGCTGGGGTATAGGCAGAGACTCATGGTGGATGAGTGGGCGGTGGGAGGCGTGGGCAGCGAGGAGAGCGGGAGCGCGAGTCCGGATGATGGGGGGAGCTTGTGGGAGGGGGAGACGCTGGGTGGGAGGGAGTCGACGGATAGGGAGAGTGTGACTGAGATTGTGTTGGTGAGGTAGTGGATTTGCTACCTTGCTGCACGTTTTTGGCAGCGCTCGCTCTACCGTCATGAACTCGAGAGAGATTGACATAAAACCCATACCACGACACTTCAACACTCCCGATACTCACGAAACCTACAAACCTACATACCACACACAACTCCACCCTCTAAACGACCCTGAACGAAACCCAAAACTTCAACCTACAAATTTTTATCCACCGCAAAACCCCTTTTTACCACACCTTCATAATACCACCTTTTTAATTACACCAAATTTATTTCGAACACACAACGGCGTCTGAGAAACGGGGCAGCAGAGAGAGCGGAGAGCAAGCGGATGAGGCATACATGCATAACGGCGTTTTTCACTCCATCGATATTCCAGTTGCGGATAATATCGATTGGGAAAGGGGCGGGAGGGGGTTAATAAGGGATTGGGGGGGATAGTAATCACATACAATAATGATGCGCCACATGGCGCCTGGAGGGGATGAAAACGGAACGGTCGCTACGGACAGCGGGGAGGGGGATGTATAGAACACTCGCTTGTGTATAGAAAGAAGGGGGAGGGAGAGACAGTCTTGGCTGGTCCCGAGATGAGATGATTGGAATGGAGATATTACTCACCTACTACCTACCTGACTACTTGATTTGACTGCTTGACTACTTGATCCCTTGATTGATCGACTATTCCAGTGACTACTTTGCCCGTGAGAATTTGAGAGTGTGGGATGTGGGGTGAGGACAAGACAGACACAATGAGAAGTTCGGTCCAATCTAGTTAAGCAATTCAATTCAAATTTCAAATTTCAACTCAGCTATCCATCCCCTCCGCTACAGAATGGGTATTTGCATGCCATCACACATCACATCGTTTATTTCATTTTTCCCGCTCCCCCCTTCCCCTCTTTATTCCCCTCTTCCCCCTCTCCCACCTCATCACACCCCCTACCTCCCCTGCCACAACCCCCGACTAGCCTCCCTAATCCTCTCCTCCTGCTTCTCAATCTCCGCCCCGCTCTGCCCCTGTCCACTCTTCCTCGTCAACAGACTCGCCCCAGCTTGCGTCGGGGAGTCTGTTGAATCCATCCTCACATCCCCCTCCGCATCTCTCTCCCCTCCCGCTCGGTCGGGATACGTCTCAACACCCGAATCATGCAACGCCGCCTTCCTCGCAATCGCCGCCAACGCCGGTCCCGCGCCCCCGGTGCTAGAATCCGGCGTAGCATCCGACGACGAGTTCCCCGCCGCCGCGCGCTCAGGCTCCCCGCTTCGCGCACCATCCATATGTCCCGATCCCTCTCTCAACTTATTAATAGCGCGCACCGTATCGATAGCAGCATGTAACGTCCGTCTCGCATTAAAGTTCTTACGCACAGTAGGCAGCAAATCGCTCTGGCCCTCCTGTTCCTCCGCCGGTCTGGCAGCCAGGAACGGATGCGCGAGCGCTTCTTGAGCAGTTGGACGAGCAGATGGATCGACGGTGAGGCAGCGGGAGACGAAATCTTTTGCTGAGGCGGAGACGCCGCGCCAGAAGGCGGGGGGCTCGAAGCGATAGTCTGCTATGAGGATGGCTTGCATTTCTTCGAGGTTGGAGTCGCGATCGAACGGCGTGTATCCACACAGTAAGAAATACGTGATAACGCCTATCGCCCACACATCGACTGGTTTCCCATGTCCCGCCTTCTTGAAGATCTCCGGCGCCATGTACCCCGGTGTTCCGCAGGTGGTTGTCAGGACGTGGAAATGCTCATCGTCCATGATCCTGGACAGTCCAAAATCGGCGATCAGCAAATCGGCGTTGTCCTCGGGGGTGCGGAAGAGGAGGTTCTCGGGCTTGAGATCACGGTGCACGATGCCGTGTGCGTGGAGGTAGGCGACGGCGGAGAGGGTGGCGAGGATCAGGGAGGCGGCGTCGGATTCATAGTAGTTACCTTTGCGGCAGATGCGGTCGAAGAGCTCGCCGCCCAGGGCGAGGTCGGTGACGAGGTAGAGGTTGTTTTGCGTCTCGAAGTAGTCGACGAGGGTGAGGATGTTGCGGTGGCCCATGGAGACGCGCTTGAGGACTGCGATTTCGTTGCGGACCTGGTGCGGTCAGCGAGGGCTTCGTGGTAAGGCGGGGTAAGAGGTGGGGGAGGGGGTACCATGTGTTCTCTACCAGCCATTAAACGCTTGTTGATCACCTTCGCGGCGTAGTACCGCCCGGTGTCGATGTGAACGCATTCTTTGACGACGGAATACGAGCCAGCGCCCAGCGTCTTCCCGGTCTTGTAGTGGCAGGGCTGCACCTTGGGAGGGGTGCGCGACGCCGACGAGGGGTAGGGGGCGTCGTAGCTCATCGTCGTATGTGCTGTGTGTTATCGATGAGGTGGGTGAGGAGAGGAGAGGTCGAGGAGATGTTTCGAGGTCGAGGAGTTGGAGTTGTTTGTGGAGGTGGAGGGGGTGTGGTGGTTATCAAGGCGTAGGCGGTGGGCGATAAGGATGTGAGTGAGGGGTCCAGAGAGCGCGAGTCGAGTCGTGGGTGGTGCTGTCTGAGACGTGAGTACGTACCGTACTATGCCTTCTCTCAAGTGGATTCGCACAAAGAATACCAAGGAATAAGAGAACGAGCACGATCGGTTCGCGACAGAGTTATAGGGCTGAGATGTACGACGGGTATTGACGACAAAGAGGGGACTTGTGGGCGCGGCGCGGGGAAATAGATATTATATTGCGCGTTCACGTTTTTTTCAGCCGCTCCTTAACTTAACTTACTTATGGCACTCTGCATTAGCAGCTGCTGTTTAGGGTGCCATGATTCGTGCCTGCTGAGTAATTAGTAGGGGTGCTGCCAACTATGGTGCCTCGTATGGGATTCCAGGGCCAGGGTCGCGGAAGGGCGGGAAAGTGAAACTAGGGGGTTGTGTTGGGATTGTTGGGATGATTGCTATTTCTATGCTATATATTGTTTGCTTTCTCGGTGCCAAACTGACTACAGCAGTAATCGTAAACGTTTATAAAACGGTTACAATGCATTCGGGAGAGGAATATTGTAGGTCAGCGCAAAATAGGCTATAGAACTGTAAATATGCGCCAAAACCTGACAGCAACAGATCGCGGTCGACATCGTAAACTTGCGCAAAACAGTCTAATAAATTCGAAATCTGTTCTATAATCCCAGAAGCGTTTAATAAACGTTTATAATACAATACATGTAGAATACGTGCTGTGGACGGAGCACATCGTCGACTGGCGCTAAACGGGCTATAGAACTAGAAATATGCGTCAGAACAGGACGCGGTCGACATCGTCAATTTGCGCAGAATATGCAAAAAGAATGGGAATCTGCGCTAAAACGAATGTATGCGGAATGCATTCGTAATGCATTATGAGGTCTAGTACAGCAGACAGGCAGGCCTTTGAAGGGGCATCGGTGCTAAAGGTGTACATGAATAGATAGCATATAGGACCAACGCAAGTCTAACGCACATCTAACGCAGGTCTAATGCGCAAGCTGTAGGCGTAGAGGAACCGTAGTTTGCGTAAGATGGGCTAATGAGCTAAAAATATGAAAGGGGTAGGTAATAGGAACCGACCGAATAGGGGCCGGAAACGGACCCGTTACGGACCACATCGTAGATTTGCGCAGAGCGGGCTATTAAATCGAAAATCTGCGCGAAAAGCAAATGTAGGGGAGAAAGCAACGGTAAAAAAGTAGAGGGGCAAAATCAAGAGGAAGAGTAACGGTAAAGCAACGGTAAAATCATGAGTAAAGTAAGAGGAAGGGCAACGGAAATCAACAGTAAAGCAACGGTAAAAGCAAGGGTAGGCAACGGCAAAAACAAGAGAAGGAGCAAGATTAGATCGTGTTCAAACCTAGATCAAACCTAGATCAAACCATCAGAGCTATATTTGCGCAGAATCGACTAAGAAATCCGAAATCTGCGCTAAATCGTAAGATTGTACAGTTGAAGAGCAAATATTTACACAGAATGGAGGCGCTATGCGGAAAACTGCGCAAAAGGGGGCAGGCTGGTATTCGGAGTGGCTAGTGTTTCGATCAACTGATCTAACTTCCAAGCAGCTTATGTTTTAGGTATATCGGAGTTTTAAGTAGATGAAGGAGATAGATAGTAGATTAAGAGATGAACAGATCAAAACATGAGCAGATTAAGAGATCAAAGATGAGCATATTAAGAGGTGAACAGATCAAGAGATTAACAGATCAAAAAGATGAGCAGATTGAGAGATGAACAGATCAAGAGACTATGAGATGTAGTAGAGTCCAATCTAACGATTGTAAAGTTGAAGAGCAAAATATTCGCGCAAAACAGAGTCACTAACCGGAAAAGTGCGCAAATACAGGCTAGATGTGAGATTGAATATCTCTCTGATTTGCGTAAAATAGACCTGCTAAAAGGAAAAGTGCGCAAAAACAGCCCGGTATTCCATACGGCTGGTATTCCAAGCAGCTCACGGCGTTCTTAGTAGACCAGCCTTTGTGTAGAACAGATTGTAAAGTTGAAGACGCGCATATCAGAGTAGCTGAGAGGAAAAGTGCGCATAAGCAAGTCCGGTAGGTATTCCATACAGCTAGTATTCCGGGCAGCTGGCGTTCGTAGTAAACTGCCTTTTACATAGGACGGATTGTTAATTTGAAGACGCGCAAAACAGAGCAGCTAAGAGCCGAAGAGCGCAAAAACAGGCTGGCTTGCCGGGTAGCTGGCGTTCAACTAGACTCGGTGGTGTTCACAGAAACCGATTGTAACCTTGAAGACGCGCAAAACAGAGCAGCTGAGAGGAAAAGTGCGCAAAAACAGGCCAGCTTGCCGGGTAGGCTGGTGTCTGGCCAGACTGGTGGTGTGTTAGCAGAACCGATTGTAAACTTGAAGACGCGCAAAATAGAGTTGTAACGTCGAAAGATGTACGAAAACAGGCTGAAGTAAGATTGAATAGAAAATGCTTCAGTTGGAAGCCGAAGCTAGGAAGCGCGACTTTCTCGAAATGGGGACGGAAATGTACAGACTTAAATTAGATGGACTGTCTGAACAGTTGAGAGATTTCAAGGGGAGATTTTCGTTGAATAGCAAGCCGGTTCAATCCTTGTAGGTGCTAAATGTCCCACGGGATGGAATGATCAGTCGTGTTAGCCATAGGTGATAGTACGGAGCAATTTGCCAAGATCTCAGAGGATGTCGTAAGGATTTCCTTGCGATATTTTCACAGAAAGTTGAGCGACGAGGTTCTTCCACCCCACCACTGCGCTTTTTCTTGTAGCTAATTACTATATAGGATACTGAATTCCTGCAAAAGGCAGACATCGACAAGGATTCATTGTTATTCAGGGTTCCCTTCTCCGACTCCGATGACTGTTTGCAACTGAGACTTGCCTACGCCCGTGAGGTCATCTTAACTGCCCTGCACAGCACTATCTAGCAGCCTTTCGCCTCTGATAAGCTTGCGCCTAGCTCAGAAAGCTCTAAGTTGCTTGCTGATATAGAAGCTGAACTAAATAAATCTGAGGACGGCGGTAGCAGCGATGCCACTGTTTTCTGGAAGACAGCAACCATCCGAGCGGTAGAGTCCTTGCCAACTTCTCCTACCAACCGCGTTGAAACGGTCAACAACAGTGTCCTCCAAAAACTCTCTCTGCTTCTTGGGCCCTCGAAATTAGATCCGTTCAAAGACGAACTGTCACACATTGGTAGAGATGCTATATCCGTATGGGTAGAAGCTCAGTCTGATAGCCGTGATTTCATCGTTAGCTCAAAACTAAATCAGAGCAATAGTTCGCACTGGAAGCTAGAAACTTTTAGAGATGCCTCGCCAAGCACTAATGATGGTAGTCAACCTGCGGCAGGGAAGGCAGCGTCACGTTCGGGGAAAGTGTTTACGTTGTTCCCAATCATCCTCTGCGAGAAACGTATACCAGCTCCCAAACCACAGTTCCATGCTCCTAGCAGCTTCCCCAAGGACCGTCAACCACCTAATATAGAAACAAGTATTATCCAACAAGGAGTCGGGTTATCCGAGGACTCAAATGTTGTTCGGCGCGGCGTAGAAGAGAAGGAAGGGATAAAGAAGGAAAATGCTGAACTTGAGGACGAGATGAAGAAGGAAACGGCCGAGATTGAGGAGGCGGTGAAGAGGAAGCGCGCTGAGAGGAGGAGACGCCAGAATCAAACCGGTTCTGTCAATACCGCACAATCGCCTACAAGCCCTATGCAGTCGTGGATAAGTAACTCGGGGAGTAAGCATTTGAGTGAGTTCTGAGAAGCAACATTGGTAGGGGCCGGGGCAGTGGCTACGGAGTCGCGGTTCGAGAGTGCATGGCGCTTCATCAGTTAATAATCATGATTTTTCAATGGAGTTCAGTATAGCTTGTTCAATTAGCACGCGCGCTTCTCTCAAAAGTCTACTTTACAACTTAATATGTTAGTGTGCTAATTATTAATAATGCAAACATGTTAGATATTAAGCTAACTAATATAAAATTATAACTTAGACAAAACTTATAGAATTACTTTCTCCTTAGTAGCGTAGTATATTTGCTGTATTCTATGCTTTGTTTTGTAGGCAGGGTTGACAAAACAATCTGTACACGAGCCTGAGTTGTAAGGCGCCAAGTATCTAGGTTGTTTTGTTCACCGCCTTCGCTTTAAGACATTTCCCCTATACCCCCACCACCTCCTGGAGGTCATATCGCGTTCCGCGGAGATGGTTCACAGCTCCCACGCTTTAGAGCGATTGTCCCCTTGTCCCATCCCAAGCTGAGGTAAATCTCCACCTCGTCCAAAAGACAGTTGACACGCGTATATTTTTGACACTGCTCTCGCTGAAGTGAGAAAGCCTGCATTGTTATATGTGGCCAGGCCGATATCCAACTTGTGGAAAGTGCCTTCTCATAAAAGGTAGGAGGTATGATGATCTCTCGGTACTGTTATTGTTTCTGTCCATATGGTCGTGTGCTGGCGACACATCCATCAGTCTAGCCAGAAGATGTGCATCAATCTCCACAGTATCATGTCAGATTTTGTCCGGTGTCTAGTGACGCCTTTCTTTTTTTTTCTGTGCCTAGAGATAAGCTCCTTCCTTATAGTATCCGAATAATCGCCATGGAAGTTGCTGCTGAAGATAAGCTGAGGCACCTGGGGAAATTAGTAGTCTCTTTCAAGAGAGCTGAACCACTGAAATGGTATCATGTTTGATCTTTATCTCTGCTCTCTCCGAATCACCTAAGATAAGGACTCTATACAATCAATCTTCTCTAAGTCCCTATAATAGATGGATCTGCATTCATTACCTCATGGCTTCTGTACACCAGAAGAGTCTCCCGTTTTTTATACAACCATTAGAAAGCAACATGAGTGCTCTTTCTGCGCCGTCGAGCCCCAAAGAGGTCCATACCTTGAGCACAGCAATACTTGTAGTGTCTGTGATTTCTGCTCTAGGGGCAGGATGGATCATCTTATCCTTCATTGTTAGTCCTTGGTTCGATCTGTTGGAATTCTAATTTCCTAACAAAAGCAGTTGTTTAGGTCACTGAGGAGTTTCCGCCATCAGCTGATCCTGTAAGTCACCATCATCCTTATGTTATGATGACCTCTAATCGTACAAGGGGACTGGCGATAAGTGATTTCTGGATGGCCATCAATTTTATGTCGTCGGCAATAATGACTGTGGGAGGTCGGGACATTGGTAGCGAAGTAGAAAAGCCCTTCTGCAGCTTCAATGGGTTCATGGTGCAACTGTTTGTGGCGCAAAGTATGCTTTATTATGCCGTTACATGGTTCATTTGCTGATCCCTCTACAGCTGATTATTGGGTTTTTACTATTGCTGTCTATACTTACCTGATTTTGGCAAACTACAAACATCAATCAAACTGGGTTCAGGACCACAACCTAATCATCTGGGTCATTCCGTGGTTCCTCTCTACCCTATGGGCTAGCATAGGACTTGCCGTCGTTGGATACGGCAACAATGGGGCATGGTGCTGGTTCGTTTCTGATACTATACGTCTTTTTGTCAACTTCATCCCCAGGTGGCTTATCATTATAATCATACTAGGCCTGTACACTAGGCTTTACTTCATCGTTTATAACGCACACAGCCATTTCATGTCCTTCGACGAAGACACTGGTGGGAGCTTGCAGACTTCCTCGACGGCCACTCAAAACCCCCCAAGGGTCCAATTCGACGTCTCATCAAGTGCTGATAAAAACACTGAGCGAGGAGGCCAGATTCAAACAACACATACAAGGACGGGGAGAGCCCCCTCGGTATTGAAGAGGGTACGTGCTCTCCTCTGTGGCATTTGTCAATTATTGACGTGAAATAGATCTCATATCAGATGATGATATACCCCATCGTCTACATGCTCCTCTGGACGACGCCAACTGCAATCCGAATATACCAAACCACGACGGGAAAACCTGCTCCCTTTGGCATAGGAACTGTAGATAAAGTAAATACTCTCTTGTCACCCGATATCATTCAGAAACATACTTACACGATTTTCTAGTGTTGCATTGTGATCCAAGGTTTTGCAGACGCCATCGTCTATGGCTACAACGAACACACCTGGAGAGTATGGCGCGGGGTTTTAAACAAGTCTAATCCCAAGTGAAGTGGGTTTGTGCTGGCATAAATCGCAACTTTGTAAATTATGGGAGGTTAAGATCTTTGGTTAGCGACTCTTGGGTGGTATATTGTTCGGGTTTATAGCGCGTAATACTGTTAGGAAGTTAGTTTAGGAGCTAGTTAGTGTATATTGTACTTTGACCTTAAGAGGGACATGAGCGTCTGGCTTTGCATATAGGGTGGTGATAGACTACCAGGTCGCTCTCTTATGAATGCGCGACCACTATTGTCCACCACATCAAACACATATGTCATATCCTCTAACGGTAAGGTGTCCCATATCACACTCTGGCGCCCACCTGAACCAACACCCACCCCTTTACCCCTGAGCCTCCATCCAAATTCCAGATCTCCCACATCTCACAAAACACCCCCCCAATCACAAGCACAAATCACAAATCATACAGATCACCATCACCAACAATAGCAAACAAATTCCGAACCAAATCCTCGTAGATATTTACGTAAAGCTCATAAGCTCATAAACTACGTACCAGCAAGCTGGACCATATCTTTATCCCCACCCCCACAAATCAAAACGCCATTCCCATGCCCACCACACTTTAAATTTCTTTCTTTATCACATCCTCCCCCCATCTATTTCGCCACCGCAGCACTCAGAACCTGCGTCCTGAAGAAGCCACCCTTAGTCCTCTCAATGACCTGCTGATACACGCTGCTCGGCGGGTGATTCATCACAACCGTGCCCTCCTTGTAATCGATCTTCGCATCAACACGCGTATCACGGATGAGGTTAACGATCCACTTCTCGCCCTCGTCCTGGTCGAGACCCAGACGCGCCGAGAGATCCTTAATATCAATACGCTGGTGAATCTTGCAGTAGCTCTCTGAGATCAAGTGGCGCGCCGCCTCGACAAACGCGTCAGACGCAGCGACGAGGAAGAAGTCCCCGCGAAGCACCTCCTCGGCCTCGATGAGCTTGCGCTGCGCCTCCTCAAAGTCAAAGTCCACGTACAGCGCCTTGATGAAGTCGGTCACCGGGTCGCTGTACTCGTACGTCTCCTGCTTGACGATGCGGATGATGTCCTTGAGCTGCTTCTGGTACTGGCCCGTGTTGCGCGTGCGGCTGCGGTTGGTGATGACCGCTGCGGCGAGGTAGCGGAGAACCCATGGGCAGGCGGTCTGGATGGTGTTGATGAATGGCGCGGAGAAGAAGAGGTCGCAGATTGTGTCGCGCGCGGGCTCGTAGTTGAAGAAGGGGAAGAGAGCCCAGTGGATCAACCACGCGCGGTGGTTGAGCTGTGCGAGTGGGTTGGCGAACAGCTTGGTGTCGATGGAGTCCTTGACTTTCGTGACTTCCTCCATTGCGGACTCCCAGTTGGTGGTCAGGATCTCGGAGGCGAGCTTTCCCCAGGTGGCGGCGGAGACCTTGGTCTCGTCGGTGGATAGGACACGGAACTGGTAGAGCAGCTCGGCGGCGGCACCGTAGTTACCGCAGCTGTACTGGAAGTTACCGAAATCGTAAAGCACGTCGACCATCTCGGGGGTGACCTATTATCGACGCGTTAGCAAGTCCATCCAAGATCATGTACACGAAAAGTAAAAAAAATAGCCTGGGCCAAAACATACCTCATGCTCCTTCTTCAGGTACTCCAAGTTAGCCACCTTATCCGCCCTCAAATTCGTAATAACATCCTCCCTCCCCAACAAATCCGTAATCGCCGCCGACTCCTGCTCAAACTGATCCAGCCTCTCCAGCACCGCCTGCCTCTTCGCGCCAAACTCCTTCGGCGGCTCCGCCAAATCGTTGATCTCGGTATACAAGCTGGCCACATAATCCGTCATATTCGTCGTCTTCAACAACTCGTACTTCGCCTTTGTGATCTCCTGGCTATCCTCCTCATCCTCCTGCTGCTCGGCGACGAACTGGAGGAGGGGGAAAATCAAATGGCGATCCAAGTGCGTGATGAGCTTGGGCAGCAGGTTGTTCTCCTCGCTGATCTGCTCAGCCGTCTTGGCTGGCGCAGGCGCGCTCGCTGTGTCCGCCATGATTGCGGTTTCGGTGCGAGTTTCTTGACGGGGTGGTGGTTGGTAGAGACCTTGGCCGGGGGAGGTGGTCGTCGTGCGTGGGGTGAGGTGGATGGGAAAGATTGTGTGCGCCAAGACTTTGCGGATTAAGCGTGGTCCCGAAGAACTGGCGCTAAACCTCTTTTGGTGCAGCGTCGCGAAAGTCGAACTACGGAAAGTTGAGCGAGCGAGCTGGGGATATATGCGAGAAGGGTGAATAACGCAGCAACAGTCACTCATTCACTTAAACCGTCGCAATGGCACTCGCTTCCCTCCGCCCAGCGGCATACATGTCCTTCCTCCGCCCCCTCGCCCTCCCCCGCGCCGCAACCCTCACGCGCTTCCTCTCCACCAGTCCTGCCGTCCAATCCACCACCGAAGCCACCAGCACGACCTCCTCACCGACAACCTCCACCCAGAGCCTCGAGTACCGCGTCTCTCGCACGCCCTCAGCTCAGCTCCCTATCTACCTCCTCGCCAAGCGCGGCGGCAACCTGAAGCAGACGAGGGTGAAGAAGATTGAGGGGAATATTGCGCAGTTGAGGGAGGATCTGAAGGTTGCGTTGGGGATTGAGGAGGATAGGGAGATTCAGGTGAATCATTTGACGAGGCATATTATTGTTAAGGTATGTTTTTATTCGTTGGCGTTGAGCGGCTTTTCGAGCCGGGGGAAGGGAGAGGAAGGGGTGATTTGAATTGGATTTGGGAGCATGGCTGACATTGTGAATAGGGACACCGCAAACCAGAGGTTGCCAAGTTTTTGGAAGAGCATAAGTTTTAAGATAATAGCAGAGTGAGGAGTGAGCGAGGGAGTGGGGGAATGAGAGGAGGAAGAACTGTACTACAAAAAATGGAGTGTATATTATAGAGCCATCACAAGCAGTTTACCAGCGCTAGACATGTATAAAAAGTCAACGGAAAGAACCCAAACACACGAGTATTTAATGCTCGGCTACAAACGTGCGTCTGGTCACCAAGTGATTCAAAGATCCAGCTTACACGACAGTCTCTGTCTGGCGCCAAACTCCCCTTACAAGCTATACAAATTCGACTTTCGATGCCCATATGCGGAGAGGAATTTGTCTGGCAGTATGATGTTATGAGGTGTCTTCCAAGGCACTCAATAGCACTCGAGAGGTGAGAAGAAAGCAGCAACAGCGACAGCAGCATTTAATCGGTGACAAGAATCCAGCACCAACAGCAGCACTCAACCAACGACAAGAACCCCCCACCGACAACAGCACTCCAACAACAAGAACCCTCCCCCGCCCCCTCCTCCCGCACCACAACCATCCCCCTACGCCCCCTCAACCCAACCAAGCCAGCATGTACTCCAGACCACCCACCCATCTCTCGTTGGATTGTACAGCGCTGCATACTGCGTATTTTACTTTTCGAAGAAAGCTCCTTCTTCGCTCTGAGAGGTGGGTTATATAGAGGTTCAGCCACCAAAGCACACTCACACACTCCAAGCATAGTTACACCCCTAAAGCACACACACAGTCACAAGTCTCAACATCATACAGTAAAGTAAAAATCATCAAAATCATCTTCATTCACAAACATCTATATACAACACCCCCTTCCTCCCCCCACTCCCCCCCCCACTTCTCCTTTCCCTCCCCCCGATCCCCCCCAAAAAACACCCCCCTCCATTCCATACAATTGTACAAAAAAACATCCATCAAAAAGAAAAGTCCCCCCCCCAAGCTAAACAAAAAAAACGAAGTCTTTTCGTTTTCATCCTCCTTCTCTGGTTATTGTTGTTATTGGTTGTTATTGGTTGATTGTTGTTCAAAGCGGGCTCCGCATGCTAAAAGCTTAAGATATCGCACAAGATATTTCGAATTTCGGATTTCGCTCTCTCGATGATTAAAATGAAAAACGCCCAAACTCATGTGCGCGTCCGCCGGGGGCTGCTGTCCATGCGTCTATGTCTGCCATACACACACACACACCACTGTGTATCAAACTCTCTCTCTCTCCCTCTCTCTCCCCATTACATATCCAACCCAGCATAAGCACACAACCCCCTAATAACCTCCTTCCTCGGCTGCGTCGGCGGCTTCAACATCAGCGCCCCCAGCAAATTCTCCTGCCTAATCATCCCCTCCGCCATCCCCCTCATCCCACCTACCCCATCCCCCCCCTCACAATCCCTCGCCTTCTCATACAACCTCCTGAGTACCGTAATCCCACTAAGCGTAATATGCAACAGCGCCTCATCATCCGCATTCCTCCCCGCGCCCTGCTGCTGCTGCTGCCCGCCCCTCGCAGCCGGCACGCTCGACGGCGGCTCCGTAGACAGGACAGTAATCAACCTCAAAAGACTCTGCGCGAAGCCATCTTCAGACGTAAGCCAGGACCTCGCCACCGGCACCTCTGGGCCGGGTACGAGGCCCGATATGATCTCCGCGGCGAGCATCCCTTGCATCAAATGCGGTTTCCTCGCGTCAACAACAGCCATCATCCCCGCGCGGCCAGAATCGTGTTTATGTCCCGGTATCGGCGAGATAGCCAGCGCGAACGATTTCGTCAACAGCTCATAAGGCGGGGACGACGTGACGTCCGACGCAAAGATCTTCTTATAGAACGTGCGATTCGGCTCGTCCCTCGCGAGGAGCTTGGCCCAGCTATCGACTGCAGGGGCGAGGTAGCGGTGGATGGCCGGGTCGTAGGGGGAGAAGATGACTTTGTCCGAGCCCGGGTTGACGGGGGGCGGGCAGGGGGAGAAGGCGAGGAGGAAGTGGAGGAGGCAGAGGGCTTGTTCTTTGCCGGGGATCTCGACGGCTTGGGCGAGGTTGGAGAAGAAGATTATGAGGTCTTTCATTAGGTCGAGCGTGTTGGAGTGGGTGCGGAGGAGCATGTTGCGCGTGCCGAGGTAGCGGACGACGGTGCAGAGGAAGGTTATGACGGGCTTGTCGGCGAGGAGGGGGTGGTTGGTTTCGTAGAAGGAGAGGTTGCGGAGGATGGTGGTGATGCAGATTAGGCGCTCCACGGAACGGTCCAGTTCATACTCCACGGTTCCGAAGAGGGGGATATCTTGTAGTCCCTCTCGCTCGAGTCGGCAGCCACGAGCAACGTCTTCGTAAGAGCTGATGAGCATCACATCAGACACTTCAGCGGCATTCTCCGCAAGCAACTCGACTTGTTCCTCAGCACAGTCAACGATACTCTCAACAAGATCTCCACAAGCCCTCAGGTCAAGCTGAACCCTCGGCTCCACCGAGACAGTCACCAGCGTATCCAGAGCCAAACGCACTTCCGAGTGAATCCCAGATTGCAAACTCATCGTCAGCGCATGAATGTCAATAACACCCAGTTCCGGGACACTAGGCACATTCGGTCTCAGATTAACCAAATCAATGCACAGATTCTCCAGCGCCTCAGGATTTACACCTCCCCAAGTAGTCAGTGGGCGCGTCCTCGGCTCATACGCCGACGATTTCGGCTTCTTCTCTTCGATTTGGATCTCGTGAGTAGACTGAAGGGTCATGCTGCCCGGTTTGCTCAGTGGCGTTGGAGACGATGCCGCGAAGGGCGCGCCGTTTTGCATCGGCGTGCCCTCGTTACTGCGCGACATGGCTCGCGCGTGTGCTTGTGCATTTTGCTGCGCTTGGTTGGGCATCTGCGGTGTCGAGAAGCCATTTACTGCTACTTGCTGTCCCTGTTGAGGCATCTGTTTAACGGGTGTCTGGAGGGCCTGTTGCTGCATTCCCATAGGCGGCGACTGTTGACCCATATGTTGCTGTCGAGCCTGTTGGTTCATAAACTGCTGTTGCTGCTGCTGTTGTTGCTGCTGCTGAGCCATTTGACTCTGCATGCTAAGCTGCTTTGTCGGAGACATTTGGGGATGGCCAGCCATGTTCGCGTTTTGCTGCTGCATCATAGCCTTCTGGCGTTGCTGAGAGGCAAACGCGTCCTCAAACATCATGAGATTCCTCTCGTAATGTCCCTTGATCTGCGCTGGCGCGCTTGGCATCTGGATCGGGTTGAACTGTAGAGTTTGGGCTACCTGCGGCCACAAACCTTGCTGGTGAACCTTTCTGTATCCTCCATACTTGGTGACAGCCATGTATAGCATCACAAGGTTGATTGTCCTATCACCAACAATAGGGTTCACGTCGAGAGGCTGACCCTTCGATTGCATGAACTGCGAAAGATTTCGCATGAACTGCTCAGGATTATTCGGTCGGGGCACAGCCGACTGCTGAGGCCGCATCCCTTGTGGAAACTGGCCATTAGGACCGCCAGGCATCTGTGGCTTCACCATCGCGTTGGGGTTCTGTGGCATACCCTGCATCCGCGCCGCTTGTTGTTGCGCATTCATCAGACCTCGCGAATTGAGCTGCTGCTGCAATTGCATCTGATAAATCATTTTATTCTGCTGGTCCATCTGCGCCTGAGCCTGTTGCGGCTGTTGTTGATACATTTGAGGAGGTTGCATATGTGGTTGTTGATGCATCTGTTGCATTTGGGGTGTTTGCATCGCCCCTTGCTGAGGAGGAGGCGCGTTCCGCCCCTGCGGCGGCGTGAACGGCTGATTATACCCTGGGCCAAAGCCAGGGTTTTGCGCGTATTGCGCCTGTGCTTGGGGAGTTTCGACGCGATTCGTGTGATCCGAGTGTGATGGCGAAGGCGCAAACTGCTGCACGGCAGGGGAGAAGGGGTGAGGAGACGCGGTGGACACCCTCTGTGGGACAGCGCCAGGTCGGAGCTGATTACCCATCACCGGCGATGGACTGGCATCGGCTGAGCCATTGTGTTGGAGATGTGCATACGGCGTTGGCTGAGGCGCATGTTGGGTCGCCTCCCTAGGATTTCCGTTGAAGCCAGGATAGCTTTGTTGTGGCGTTTGCGACCGCGACGCGGGCAGCATCCCGGGAGCCTGACGCGGCGACGTCCCCAGGCTGTCTTCCCTCGGTCGCGGTCGCTTTGATGGTACTACAGGATTCGTTTGATAGACGGGGCTGTTGAAGGACGGGGACGCATTCCGCATGCCGCCATTCTGCATTCGCTGGATCTGTTGATTCTGGAACTGCGACGGGTCGACAAAGTTGCCAGTGGGCGTGCCCATGAACGCGCTGGGGTCGAGCATGTTCGCGCCCATATTGGGGTCGTTGAGGTGGTTGAAGGCCGCGCCATTGTGATTGTGGACGGCAGCGGCGTCGTTCATCCAGGAGCTCATATTCGTGACGCCGGATGGCTACCCATCTGCGAGAGAGCACGCTGTCAGCAATTGATCGCAAGACATAGGCATGAGTCCATTGAGCCTATGCGAAACCAAAAATAGATGGGAACGGTTGTTGTGGTTGGTGTCGCGATGAAAGTAACGCGACGCGGTAGTTTGAGTGTCAGAGGCTTGGGGGTCAGGCAGGATTGGCCGCAGCGAATATTGCCAGCAGAACCGCAACCACGACTAGAATACAAAGACTCCTTGGGCCAAATGTCACGAGACAAATGGAAAACGATGGGTATGGAACGATGGAAAAAGGGAAGAGATGGAGGGTCTTACCTAAGGCAGGCGCGTGTTGTTCGGTGGTTTACAGTGGACTTGAGCTTCCAGGTTGTTCTGTTCCTCCGGCGGTCGATTGCGAAGGTGCGACTAGTTACAGAGTAGCCCCGCTTACCCGGATTGGGGATGGTGTGTGAAATAGGCGAACTTTTGAGAAATTGAATTGGGGGATGGGGGAGATCAGAGATCAGAGCCAGAGATTAAGTAAGGCTGGTACCCGTGACTGTGGGTTGTCCAACACGAAGATTCTAAAAAACACAGGATTAGCCATCTCCAAATAAACAATAGAAGCAAATAATAAGTAAACAAATACAGTAATGACAGAAATAAAAATAAACATGGGTATTCCCCAGAATGCGATTTAATCTAAATTCGGAACAGTGTAAAAAAGGTGGGTTGTGTGTGACAAGGCGGGATGTGTGGAAGCTTGTTCACGGTTCAGGGTCGGGGGGAACGGGCGGCAATTCGTCTGTCTGTTGTGATGACCACGCCACGCTCCAAGGCTCCACGGTTGCTCCATGTGCCATCGGTGAGGGGAGGGGCAGGTAGATTGCACCTGATGATGTGTGGGGTAAAGTAGTAAGGTAGTAAGGTAGTAAGAGGTGTAATAAGACTCAAAACAGACTGGGTGATTGACGAAGACACTTTCCAAAGTGGGGTAGGAAGGACACGACGATCGATCCAGGCCGGCCTGAGGAATGCAAAGAAAAAGAAGATCTCGTACCTTGGATGTATGTGTGGAATGACAATTACTGTATCAGGCTGTCAGGCAGGGTGTATGTATGTACCTCCCGTACTCTCTCTCTCTCTCTCTCGTAGACGTTCTACTTTGATGCGTGGTAGGGAAGGGGTCTTGGTTGGGACCTTCCTTAGCAGCAAATCCTCTAATATGAACCCGCGCCGCCCTTTTGATCCAATATGACGTTGGTAGCCGGTGGTTGGACCCTGGATACAACCAACGAGGGGGATGAGGGAATGATCGAATGAGAGGGGGAGGAAGGTGCGTGGGGACGATAAAGACGGCGGGGAGGAGCGTCAGTTTCAGCCCGGATGAGTGAGGGGTGTGTGTGTGTGTGTAGGAGGCGGTGGGAGGGGAGGTCGGCGACGGGTTTGGAGACGCGGAAGGTGTCAACCTGGTAAGGTAAGGCTTTGAGGCGTCGTGCGTGCGTGTGTGAGTGTGTGGATGCGTGAGTGTGAGTGTGCGTGGGTGCCGTCCTGTGGTGCTGTGCCACGAGAGAAGCGGAGGCGGTGGTGGTAGGTGGATGGTAAGGCAGGCACGGGTAACGGGTAATGGATGGTATCCCAGGTAATCCCACAGACGAGACTGGATGGAGATTGGGGGTCTGAAAGAACTGGAGATTGGAGATTGCAGATTGGCCTTTCCCACGGTCCAGAAGGGTCCAGTACGTACACAAAAGATCGGTCAGTCGTGTGTCAGTACCTTTTTCTTCGGATATGCACCGGTAGTAACGCAATATCGATAATGGTAGCGGCAGTAGTAAGTGGTAGTAGCGTGTGTGGGACGTGGAGAATCAAATCGTGCGTGTGCGTGTGTGCGTGTGTGCGTGGTCATCCGTGGTGGCCGTTTCGTTGGCGTCCGTCGTTTCCGTTCCCGGGATCCCAAAGAAATCAATCCAGTCCAGTCCAGTCAACTTTCCCCTCCGACTAACAGAAAATCGGTAAAAAGGGGTGGCCGAACGGAGTTCCTGGCTAGAGTAGTATGTGTAGCAAAAAGGCTATGACTTCCGTGGCTGGCTATCTCTTGGTTCTCTTTCGGAACAAAGAAAAGACAGTCTATTTGCGATCGATGGATTCTGTCGTGTCAGCTGTCCCCTCTGATTGGTCCGAAAACCGCTCTCTCTCATACAGTACCCTCCCAGGCTCTCACTCTCAGATGCGCGGATCGGGGTTAGTGGGGTTGTATGAGAGATGAGATATGGGTTGTTAATGATTGGAGAGTTCTTTGGGGGAGAGAGAGGATGCATGTACACACAGATCGTGGTTATCTCTCTCTCTCCCTCTCCCTCTCTCTCTCTCTCTCTCTCGAGTCGCTTTCTCACTCACTCACCCACACCACACACTCACCTGAGACCTCTGTTCAATCGGGAAATCAACCAAGCCCAGTCACGGGTATCAGAGATCTCAAACCCCAACCCGGCCCGCGATTTCCTCATCTTTGATTTCCCTCCCATTGCGAGCCGTGGTTCTGCCGTTGTTAGTTCCCTGTATCTTCTGTTAATCGATGAGAAAATGTGCTCCCGTTGCACCCTGCACACATTGTCGGACAAGGCCCCCCCCCCCTCCCCTCCCCCATCGGGTTTGACGGCACCGCATCATCGAGGATGTTTGGTTTTCGGGAAAGAGAGAATGCTCCGCTGGGAGGTGGTGACAGATTCGTCTCTTTTGCAGAGAGCTGCTGGTGAAATGGTTAATCTTCCTGGACAATTGGAGATCGAGAAGTAATTTGGCTGGGTTCGAAGGAAGTAGGTTGCCAATCTCATTTCTCGTCGTTCGTCAACCCATAGCTCCTGTGACCCCACCACCACTCACAGGCGCAAGGGCGACAACAACAACAACAACAACGAACGATAACCACACAACAACAAAACGAGGTGGAAGGAGCAGATAGATCCAAGAGCGGGGAATGCATCCCTTATGTATCCCCCCTCCCGTGTGTACTCACATCCCCCCATCCATCTCCCAACCCGCCTTTACCTGCCTTACCTGCATCTTATGTGTCTATACGTATACATGGAGCTAGTGGCCGATCCGGCCATCGTTCGTTCAGGGCCCTGAGTGAGTGGCCCCGATGGTCACGAATCGTGTGTAGCTTGCTTGGGGAGGGTATGAGTGGTAGGGTTTTAATCGGGCTGGCGGGGGGGGTATATACAGTATCTATCTGTGTGGATGTGTGTGAGGTGTGAGGAGGGTAAGGAGGAAAATCACTCAATTCCACGTAGTATGCAGATGGAAGTTACTCATAGGAGTAATACTAAGTGCGCAGAGGATTAAATACTCGCAGCTCGGCCTCGAACCAACAACACGCCACTCACTCACTCAAATCAAGTCACTTCCCTATCGAAGCCGCCTGTGCTCATCTGCATGCGCATGGTACTTTCCTCTTCCTCCATGGTGTTCAATGTGTGGTGCTGGTTGTTGTGGTGGAGTTTTATCCCCATCGCTCTCTCGCTCGCTCGCTCGGTGGTTATGCCAAGACAAGATACTCCGGCGGGAAACCCCCATGTCCCATGTGCCACAGGAGTGGGTGGGTGGGAGATGAGAGAGAGGCCGCTACTGGACTGGTGTACGCGGTGTGCACACGCATCGACGACCAACACGCACTGTATGCATTTCTCTCTCCTTACAAGCAGCATTAATCAGTCCCTGACAAATATGACGAGTCACCCATTTCCTCAAGAAAATACCCTTGGTAGAAGAACTACATAGAACTGAAAACGCGTAATCACGAAACTGCTGTGCATCTATCCCCAACATCCCTCAGCCTAATTCACCGATGCAAGACCCCCAGCCCAGCCCGGCCCAGCCATTTTTAAAGTTGTGGGCCACACCACCCACATTTTTACCCCTGTCCGTCCGCGACTACGGCCGTGCATCCACACCTCCCATACATCACAACAGCCATCTGTCGTCTGGCTAGTGACAAAAAGATACAGTACGGTGAATACTGTGAGATCGACGCGTGATTATTGGAATTGAGAGGGATATGGCGAAGAGGAAAATAGCAGAGGAGCTGGGGGATGCACCAGCGACGAGGAGGTCGACGAGGTTGAAAACTGTGGAGAAGGAGCCGGTTGCTGAGGAGAAGAATGTGAAGACGGCGAAGGCTAAGGCTATGGTTAAGACGAAGGCAACGGTGAAGAAGAGCCCGATTAAGGATGAGGAGATTGAGGGAGGGAAAGAAGAGAAGGTACGGATTATTTTCATTTCATCGTCGATATTTGTTTTGTCGATTTCTGTTCTCACGCGCTCAATTAATTGTGGTGTGGTTGATTATTTCAATTTTATATTCCTCAATTTAAAAAGTCACGCGAATATATTTACATTCCCACCCCCTCAACTTCCACCACCACCACCACCAAAGCAATCCCAACGACACACCTATTTCCCGATCCATCTAACTTCTCATAGAAAACCGAAACCCGACCAGCAAAAACCAATGGAACCACCACCGCCCCCGATGCACCAAGAGAGAGACAATACTGGCTCCTAAAAGCCGAGCCCGAGTCCCGTCTGGAAAAGGGGCATGATGTTAAATTCTCGATTGATGATCTGGCTGCGAAGACTGAACCTGAGCCGTGGGATGGTATGTCTCCTCCTTCTTCCCCCCTTCCCCTTCTTCCCAACCCCTCAAAATCATATTTCTAACGTGGTGATAGGGATTCGTTCATACGCTGGTACGCACTTCCCTGGTTTTGGGGATTGGGGAGGGGAGGGGAATGACTGACTAACTGGTGATGAATAGCGAGGAACAACCTCCGCGCGATGAAAAAGGGGGATTTGGCCTTTTTTTACCATTCTAGTTGCAAAACACCCGCTATTGTTGGAGTGATGGAGATAGTCCAAGAACACTCTCCCGACCGTACGTCCTCCCCCTCCCTTCTCCCTTCCACCCCTCTCCCACTTCACATCTCCAAAAACACAAACACAGCGCTATACTAACCCTGCGGTCTCAATATAGTGACGGCGCAAGACCCCAAAGCGGCTTACTACGATCATAAGGATACAGATCCGTCGAACCCCCGCTGGAGCGTCGTACACGTGGAGTTTCGAGAGAAATTTGAGAATCCACTTACATTGCATGAGTTGAAGGGTATGCAGGGGAGGTGTGGGGAGATTGGTGAGATGCAGCTGCTCAAACAGAGTAGACTCAGTGTGACTGGTGTCACGAGGGGGGAGTGGGAGTTTTTGAGGGGGGTTATTGGGGGGAGGGAGGGGGAGGGGGAGGTAGAATGAGGGATGATGTTGTATAAGTAATATGTTTTTAGTCGGTTTCGGGAAAGGTGGTGTGGATAGGCGCTGACTTTCATGGACTATGTTTTATTGCCTCTTAACGTGGTTAGTAAGGAAGGATTCCTAGAAGCCTTCTCGTTCGTGTTCGTTCCTGAAATGTAGTATTCTGCAACGAGAGATCCAGAGAGATACGGGGAAGTAAAAGCACTGTCACGATAAACCAAGAATTAAAACACTGATGCGTTTGTCACTTCCACCAATCCCTCACATTCAAAGAATCCGTGGCAGTCACCAAACAACGCATATACACCATTTTCATTGACTCCCATTCTCCTATACTTCTCAAATCCTCAAAGTCACTATCCCTATCCGAATCTCCATCATCCCCATGTCAATACCCAGTTACCCATAATCCATCCCTAACATACAAGTCCCAACCTCAAAGTCGACCACAAACCCCGCCAAAAGACACAATCACGTGCCTCAGCCACCCACCCCTTACCCACAATCCATCCCCCCCCCCTCCTCCTCATCCTCCCCCCCCCACCCCTCCAAAACCCTCAACACCCCCTCCGCCCACCTCGCCCTCCCCCTCCAACCCTCCCTCACCGCCCTCTCCCTCCCCACCTGGCCCTCCAAATACCCAACCCTCTCCCTCAACCCCCCAACCCTCATAACTAACATGGCATTATCCACCGACAACGCATCCCTAACCATCTCCTGCGTACTAGCTGCATTAGTCATCGCACGGATGCGGGCTTCGAGCTCGTGGATGCGGTTGAGCAGCTCCTGGCGGCGGGGGCGGCGGTGCGCGGGTTGGCGTGCGCGGTGCAGAGTCGGAGAATCGGGTGCGTGGATGTGCTGGTCAGGGGTCGTGATCACGATTCTTGGGATCGGAGTCAGTAGGCCGGCGGTAGCCGCAGTCGCAGTCGCACCACCAGCAGTAGCGGTAGCTGGGGAGGGATAGGCGTTGTGGGGGTGGTTGAGAAGGAACTGGGCTTCCCCGAAGTCGGTGGCGGCGGCGAATGAGCGGATGCGGGTGCGTGATTGATTCGCGATTGTAGCGGCGGGTTGGCCCTGGCTCTGTTGATGAATTGATGAGGTTGGGGATGCGGATTGAACTTGACCGATGGATTGGCCTGTGGCTGCGGCTTGAGCTTGACTGATGAATTGCCCCGTGGCTGCGGCTGGGGATGCGGCTTGACCCCGAACTTGCCCCGCGTCTGCGGCTTGACCTGCGGCTTGACCCCGAACTTGCCCCGCGTCTGCGGCTGGGGAGGGACCCGCTTGCATACGCCAATCCGGGGAAGCGGCGAGGATGTTGGCGACGGCGTCACTATGTGGCGTGTTCGTCGTAGCAGCGGCGCCGTTAGGCTGGCGAGAAGCCTGGAAGGCGTCGTCGGATGGTTCGTTCATAGTGGTTGATTAATTGATTTGTTTTTGGATTCTTTGATGAATTGGATTGTTTGGCTTTAAAGGACCAATCCTTAAAGCCAAAGATCCGAAGAGTTGATCGTTTGGCTTTGAGGATTATCTTTGATGAACTGCCTTTTGTTTCTGGAAGTTTGGGATTTTTTTGGGGTTGAAGGAGTGTGGGTGGAAAGGAGGTTTGTTTGTGAATAGCTTCTTTGTGCGAAGCAGACGAAGCGGCGTTTTGAGCGTGTTAGGGCGCAACCACGCCGAGACCCAAACCCTCGAGGGTGTCAACCAGGTCGCGCCTGGTTCACCCTCCAGGAGAGGTAGCGAGCAGTTCCATCACAGCTCCAGGGGATCAGCAGTTCCCTCACAGCTTCAGGGGATCAGCAGTGTGAAGAAGGGTCAAAATGGGTGAATACTTTAATATTCTCGCCATTGCGGCTCTAGGACTGACAGCGCGGTTCAGAGAATGCCCATCCATCTCCATCTATCCCTTCATCTTATCCGGCACCTCCTCCCACTGCACACCCGCCCACTCCTCTAGATACCCTACCTTCCCAGCCTCCACGCCGCGGGCCTGGCAATCCCGTTCACACACACCTACAATCACAGTCCCCCACTCCATGCCCTCAAGACTCACCTCCTCGCTCTCAAGCTCCGTGATAGCATGGGGTGTTAACTGCACCTCAAAGCACCTCCCCGCACCACAATTCGCACACCTCGGCATCTTGCCTCCTCCTACCGTCACCTTCGCATTCCCACTTCCACCACCGAGCAACTTCCCAACCGCATCGCTCTTGGTATACAGCAATGGGCTCCCCTTGAACTCGTACCTGATTACTTGTTCAGGGTTCTGACTCAACCGATCTGCGAATTTCTGGAATGTGGTGTCGATACTGCTTTCATACACGTCTTTATCCTCTTTTCCGCTCGAGCCGCCGGATGGGCCTTCGACTTCCATCTCTAGCATCTCGTGCTTTTGGATCGGCTCTGGCTCGTCTTTGTCCAGTGTCTCGTAGTCGGCATCCGCGAGGTAGAAGAGCGGGTATGGCGCTGGCAATTCTGCATCGACAGGCCAGGGTTGCGCGGGGGTAGGTGGAGAGGGAGCAGGGGCATTGAGTGAGAGTGCCGAGGCGAAAGTTTGCGGGAGATCGGTGTCGGGCTTCTGTGGTGGTTTCGCCGCCAGTTCCGACGTCGAAAATGGGTTTGCAGCGGCAGCAGGCGCAGCAGTCGAAAACGGGTTCGCCGCAGCGCCTCCCGGGCTAGAAAAGGGGTTCCCCCCACCAAACACACCACCACTCGGTTTCTTCCCAAACAAACTATCCCCAAACACCGTATTCTGCACCACCTTCCCCTGCCCCTGTGCCACCGGTTTCGTTACCGGCTTCACCTCCTCCTTCTTCTGGACCTCCTTCGCCGCCGCCGCCTCGCTGACGCGAAGACTCCGCAGCACACGGATACTGCCTTCCTTCCTCCTGCAGGTTTTGCGGCGGCAGGAGAGGACGTAGAGACGGCGCTCGTGGCCGGGGAAGTCTTTGGGGAGGTCGCCGTTGAGTTGGAGGAGGAGGGTTAGCATGTCGGTGCATATTTTGCAGCGGGCGAGGGGGGCGGAGGGGGGGGTGGTGGGGGAGAGCCATGTCTGCGGGGTAGGTGTTAGAGGGGTTCGATGAGGGACTGCAAAGGATGGGATCTTTGCGGTGGAAGGGGATCTTACCGGTCGTCCTCCAATATAGCTGTTCACATCATCTGATTCCGAGGCCTCTTTCGAAGCATAGCCCAAGAGCACGTTGGTCTCGGTATAATCCTGTTCCCGTCCATCGGAGGAATCGCTATCGTAGTTTCCCATTTTGCTCAAAAGACCGCCGTAACTAGCAAGTACTGCTCAGAGCCTGTTTCTCTTTTACTGGTTGCCCGGCTCGAGATTTACAGTGGTTGGGGGGTGTCAAGAAATGCAGCGACGCTTTTGGGCAATATAATTCCTAATCCGGGGTTCGACGAGGCTGAGAGGAAATTTATTGCTGTTATGGCGGACAACGAAGTGGGATGCCCGGCGTTACTTTGTTCCGTCCCCCCATGTTAACTTTCCCATCCGTAGGAGCGTATCCCAATGTTATTTTCATCAACTCCTCACACGCTACTTTTATAGGATTCTTCTTGGCAAAATAAAGGCCAGAGATGCAGAAAATATAATAAATTCAGCGGAATTCAACTCTGCGAAGTTACTGTTGGCATCAATCATTAAAAAGCGAAGCTTTCCCACCAAGCAAGCTGTCTGGAAAGCCTTGCCGTTCCTCTATTGTCTGGGCGAGGTGCATATGGCTGTGTGAGGCGCTCTTGGCATATGCTGTCACACTGTAAGAAAACGCGATGATCGGAGAAACACTGGAGCACAGTTACAGAAGCGGCGACGATATTGTCCATCATTATTGTCACATTGTCTCCTCATTGTTTGTCCCACCACTTGCCCAACTCCCCCGCGTTATCCGAGCGCGAAACTTCCCCACGGCCGCGTACCCGCGTGGATTTGGACTCAGCCTCGTCTGTGCAATTTCATAATGTTGAAATAGCAAAGGGTGGAGATTAACATAGCCGCTTCACCATGTGGGTAGACGTCGGCGATGATCCCTCATGCAGTGAGCTTCTACTGGTCCGTATACCATAAACTCCTTCCGCGTCCTTGGGTAAAGTTGGCATTCCTAGTCCGGCTCTTTATACGTTCTGGCATCAACGTAGTCAGGGTTACGATTAAAAATGGAGATTGGTCCCGTATATAGATTCCCACGGACCGAGTAGAGTCAGGGATAATTGTCCGGACTTCCTGGTTGTATACGCGTATTCTGTCTCCTCTTAGTCTCCCTTGGGTCTCCTTTTTGTGCAAAATTATCATAAAATTCATAAAAGACAATAAAAGACAAATATTTAGTCACTAGAGTACTATTAGAGCACTGGTGAACCCGTGCCAATTTCACATTCCACCCTACATTCCACTGTTGAGGCCCAGTCAAGACATCATTTACGGTTATGGCCTGGTTGTCATCTGCATGTGGTTTGGTTGTCAGACAGGAACGTGGCTTGGCTCATCCCGCTACAACGTAGTGGCTATAGTGGCTAATAGTGGCGGGGTTCGTAGGAGTTGAATCAAAACAAACCCCCAAAACTTATTGCTATTTATACACATCATTGCAGTTCTGTAATTTCTCTCCCCTGTGAGACCCGTCATTGTTCTCCTCCACTTCATCGTGCATCCACGATCAACAGGGGGCTGGCAAGGTCTGGCATCAACCAACAAGGCTGAGCCGGCTTTCTAGTGGCATAGTGGTATTGGTGTCACTTGTCTTTAGAACTTTACAAACAAACCTCGGGCCGCAAAGCTTCAAAAACTTCTTTTATTTCTTTAAAGACCTCCCCACGTTGGAAATTTCTGGCTTCGCTTTTGACAGTTTTGATCCGATAAATGCAGAGCTTCTCTGTTTGTTGAGGCTTGTGCGCAAGATCCGCCAAGGATAGACCCTCCAAGTGCGGGTACTTAATATAAGTCAATAGATCAATAGACGAAGATGACGACTCCAAGGCAGGAAGACCGACCACAACTCGGTGCCACATTCTATCCTGGAGGACTCGACGGGTTTGACATGCCTGAGTTGATATCGCCAGCTCCCCAGAGGTACGTCGCATCCTATGAGATTCGTGGATTCATTGCGTGTACGCGCGCAGTACAGCCACTGCCCCGCCGTCCGAAGGATCCCGCTTACTATGTTTACTTTGGCTGACTGAACGCTTCGCTCTTCCAGGGTAATGCCCGAGGTGCCTTCCAATATGCAAGAGGGTCTCGCGCATCTCGAGCTCGAGGCGAACCCGTCAACGGTGTCGCCGATCCATGAGCAGTATGGTGCCAGTCGCAATATAGCATATCAACAAAGCAGCGCCCCGCGAGGATACTCGGCGAGCTATGAGCAGGCGGGCTACCAGAACAACCACTCACAACCAACAATACGCAGGGACGGCGATATGCCGTTACCCTCTCCGTTCCCGGGGCTGCAGAACCCAGGGCCAAACGTGCCGCTGACGGACGATCAAATGGAAGAAGAGCTGGAACAATGCAGAGAGAAGGTGGTGGGCTCAAATGACCCTGAGAGGCAGTTGAGATGGGCACAAGACGCACTGCACTGGTCCGATATTGCAATTCAGAGCCGGCGCCGAGCTGCTGTCGGTTCGACAAACAGGCCTACTACACCGAATGTCGAGCGCCGCATCCGCGACGATGCCCTCAACATTACCAAGTTCCTCGCCGAGCAAGGCCACCCAAAAGCCGAGTTCTTGAGGGCGGGCTGGTATGAGTTTGGCAAATTCGGCTTCCCCGAAGACGCAAAGGAGTCGTTCGCAGGATACAAGAGAGCGGCAGAGAGGGGCTACGCGCGAGCAGAATATCGGATTGGCACTCGGTATGAGAGCAGCAAAGATATGCCGCGGGCCGTCAAGCACTACCAAAACGGAGTGGCTCAGCACGATTCGGCTTCAAACTACCGTATGGGCATGATGGCATTACTTGGCCAGCATGGACAGCCGCAGAACTACGAGGTTGGAGTCAGGCAGGTGAAGTATGCTGCGGATACAGCTGATGAGAACGCGCCGCAAGGTTCATATGTTTACGGAATGCTTCTCGCGAGGGAGCTGCCGAACATCTCACTCCCTGACTTTGTCTTGGTATATGATTTGGAGCAAGCGCGTCACTACGTTGAGCGAGCTGCTTTACTTGGATTTTCGAAGGCACAGCTCAAGATGGGCTCGGCTTATGAGCTTTGTCTCTTGGGCTGCGAATTCAACCCAACCCTTTCGCTGCATTACAACCGCCTGGCAGCAAGCCAAGGCGAGCCGGAGGCCGAGATGGCTATCAGCAAGTGGTTCCTCTGTGGTTATGCGGGCGTGTTTGAGAAGAACGAAGAGATCGCCTTCACGTATGCTAAGCGCGCAGCACAGCAGGAACTTCCTACTGCTGAGTTCGCTCTTGGTTACTTCTACGAGGTTGGGCTGCATGTACCGATGGACCTTGGTCGATCTCAAGAGTGGTATCAGAAAGCCGCAGATCACGGCAACACGGATGCAGCAACTAGAATCGATGCACTTCGGCTCCACAGGACCCTATCCAGGAAAGACCACGAACAGATGGCTATCATGCGCATCCGATCGCAATACGGCTCTCGCAAGGGCAAGAGACCCGATCACCTGGCGCAGAAAGTGGCCGCTCAACAAGCTCCAACTCTTCCAGTCATGAGCGAGGAGAGAGACGACTCATCACGCCCCATGAGCGTTTATCCACCCAGAAGCAGCTCCGTCCAGCCACAGCAGCCACCATTCCGCGTGATAACCCCCGTACCAGAGCCCAACGCCCGACTCTCACAGCAGCAGCAACCACCATTCCGCGTGGTAACTCCTGTGTCTGGTGATGCGAGGCACACGGGCTCTATGCCCAGCTCGCCCCTACACAGTCATTACAGGTCAGGCTCGGGAGGCAGCATTGGCGGGACACCTAATACAGCGCCGTACCCTGAGAATGACGTGGCGCATCCGATACAAGCAAACCCCAACCTTAGACCACTCTCAGGACCGCCAGCAGATCGACCCAATTCGGCTTTTGGCATCAAGCCCCTGCACCCTAACCATTCATTTGGACCTGGCCAGGATCCTGCTCGTCGCCCTATGAGCGCCGTAGGGGATCTGTCATCACAGCAGCAGCGACCACACCCAGCCCAGGGAGGTAGAGGACAGCCAGTTGTCCCGCACCAACCGAAACGAGAAGGACCTACCTCAAATGACTGGGAATCCCAATATAGACTCCCTTACAGCCAACCACAAGGGGCCGACGGAAGGGGTAAACTCCAGAAGCAAGGAGGCCCGGCCAACAAGCCTCACCCACAACTGCCACCGCAGCATGGCCAGCAGCCACCTCAGCACCTGCAGCCCCGCAACGATTATTCACAGAACAGGCCAAACACAGCTTCAAACGAGAGGACATACTCTGCCCAGGCGCCGCTGAAGCCGCACGCTCCTGGAGGCCAGAGCGCAGAGAGGCCTATCTCCTCGGCTGGTAACGCGCAAGGTGCATATCCATCGAGGTACTCCTCGATTCCGCCTGGGGCTGGGGGGCCGGCTGTGACGATCTCACCTGCTCCGACGCCGCCGCAGGTGTCGAAGCCACAGGCGCCGCCGCCGAAGAAGGGACCGCAGACTTTTGAGGAGATGGGGGTTCCTGCTGCTTCTAAGGATAGTGAATGCGTAAGTTTTAAGATCCCGTCTTCCCTTGTTATGTAGAGGGTGTATGCTAACAGCTATGTAGTTGGTTATGTGAAACACCAACCATAGAAAAAAGGACGAATGATGAGTTACGAAACAACGGTCCATTTTGAAGACGTTGTTTTTATCTGGGAACAATAGAAGGGTATATGCATGCATTGGAGACACATTTTGTTCAGAGGTTTATTCTGTATAAAGTATAATGTTCTTTCTTGGCCTTTATTTATTTTTTATTTGGGCATTGATTTGATACCTACCTCCTGATGATGGTTTTGCATTGAGGGGCGTTTTACATAGTTAGTATTGCAGTATGGGGGGGAAATATAGTACTGCCGCGTAGGTTTCGCCTCGCCTCGTCTCGCCTGGGGGGTGAAGTTATATGGTCTTTGTCACCAGATTTTGTTCATCACAAATTCAGTTCACTTCCATCTATCTAAACCTTTTATCCCTACAACTTACTCCCACACATCCCATATCTATTCCAATCACCTCCATCCCATCCTATCCAAATTCCCATCCCATCCAAACCCCACCACCACCACCATGCCCCCCCGCAAATCCGCCTCCACCTCCACCTCCACCACCAAACCCACCACCTCCGACACCAAAGCCTGCTCTATAATCCTCACCTACCTCACCACCCAGAACCGACCCTACTCCGCCACCGAAATCAGCAGTAACCTCCATAATGCCGTCACGAAGGCTCGGACGGATAAGCTGCTCAAGGAGATGTTTGAGAGGGGGGAGATTGCCGGGAAGGCGAGCGGGAAACAGTGGGTTTTTTGGGGGGTGCAGGTATGTATGTTTGTTCTTTTGGGGTGATGGGGTGGGGAGGGGTGGGGAGAGGGGTAGGGAGTTTGGGGTTTTGGGGATGCAAGGGGTTCTTGGAGAAAGAGCTAATAGAGGGGGTAGGATCCAAATGCCACCAGCACACCAGAAGAACTCGCCGCAACCGACGCCCAAATCGCCTCTCTCCGCGACATCATCCCATCCCTCAAATCCGAACTCAAATCCTTCTCCAGCACCCTCTCCACCCTCCGCTCAGCCCCTACCACCGACGCGCTCCGTGAAGCCGTTCAGGCCATGGAAACTGATAAACGGGACAAGGAAGAACGACTGCGTGTGCTGAGAGCGGGGAGTATCAAGCCTGTTAATGTGGAGGAGAGGGAGAAGGTGGAGGGGGAGTGGAGGAGGTGGAAGGGGATTAGGGATAGGAGGAAGAGGGCGTATGGGGAGTTGGAGGCGATGTTGTTGGATTCGGGGGTTATTGGGAAGGAGGCGCTTTGGGTACGTACTACTCCTCCTAAAACATAGGACTGGAAGACGCGACGGCCTTGGGAGTGGCTGATGAAATCGACGCGGCGCTGTCGGAATCAAGGCAGCGAGGTGTTGCGGTGAATGATTACGAATACTGATGGTGTGTGATATTTAGGATATGCTCGGTATCGACGGCGACCCATGATCACCGCCACAGCTGACTGGTTTGTTTGCTCGCGCGCCGCAAGACCATCGATTCGATCGAGATATCTACGAATAGAACATTTTTCGCGGGGAGAGAAGAGAAGACCGTGTTCTCGGATGCGGGGATTTATTGGCTTGTTCTTAGTTTTGCGCCACGCTCGCTCATCTGGCATGCGAGGTTATCAATCTTGCAGTATCGCGACGAGGCTGGGTGCGTGGCTGGGGCATGATTGGCTGGGATGGGGAAAGGCGGAGGAGGGGGGATACGGGGAGGGGGGATACGGGGAGGGGGGATACGGGGAGGGGGGATACGGGGAGGGAGCAGGCTGGGGATTTTGGGTTTGGGACGCCTTGATGGGGATGGTGGTTGCTGGCTGATGGCTTTACTGGGAGAGTTGCAGGTTGCGGTGAAACAGATGTTTTATCACAGGAAGGGGGATACGCGATGAGTTACTTGGGCTGCATGAACCACTGATGAGTATTGGGCATAATAGACGCGGGTTGCAGGAGCTATGAGTGTAGTGAGGGGGTGCTTAATCACTTGGAGCTATGGCAGACATATACGATGGCTATATCATGATTTTTTAACATGAGAGCTGCTTAGAAATGAAGTCAAAGAGAGACTCTATCAGCATAAATTATTGGTATCACTCCTCAACCCAAGTAGATCAAAGGGACATGTGACTTGCATGTGAGAGCAACTGTCTCAGCACACTCAGTGGAGAAGGGTGTTCTCATGAACAGGATGAATACGATGGTGCCAAAATGCCACAACCCTCATCTTCCCAGATAGGACGAAAGGGAGGGGACACGCACGGCAGTCTGCGGCTGGTAGGTGGCACGAGTTTAAGGCCCTGATTGGGCGTCCAGGGCACAGGTCGGCGGATGACCCGAACAGTTCCATCCCAACCGGCGTCTTCTGAATATTCCCCGAGCTGTCCCTCCATCTCGTTCGCGGCGCCTCGTCATATGTCCCGTCATCCCTACGCGGAGTCGCCGCGGGCTGATGGATTCACAGGGCTTGATGTTTTTTTTTCTGCGTATTGACGACGTTGAGGAACCGCGGATTGTGGATGTCCCAGACTTTCGCAACCATCAGCGCTTGGTGGGCCATGATGCGTGGGTGGCTGCATATGCAGTGCCTCTACGACGACCTATCACGTTTCGAACGCCTGCTTGAGGTCGATGAGGAGCTAACGGGATGGAGACCTAGGTGCTAGAGCTGCTTGAGACATTGCAGGCGAGGTTGCCAAGGTTCGATATGGACCGGCTGGCTAATGGGTGACTATTACCAAGAGATGGATACTGAAAGGGAAGGGGAATGGAGCTCCACGGACTCACGGAGTTTGATATACCGGCGAGAGAGTCGAGTCTGGCTGGTAGGACTTCCGGTAGGTTTCTCGTAACCTTGGGGGTGTATAGCAGCAACCCCCACGACAGGTGTTTTGGTACACCCTGGCACGCGCACGACATATGTAAGATACCATATGTAAGATATGTAAGATATGTAGAGTAGAGTAGAGTGAGTATGTAGCTTGAGTGAGATTCGATGTGTGCCCTTGACTCGCTCACTATATGCGGAGAAAGCTATCCTTGACGGTTTTCCCCTGTAGAGTAGGGATTGCGTCCACCTTTTGCAATGGTGGAATAGAGAATAGAGTTAGACCATGGCTATGCCAAAGCCAAAAATCAGCGTGGCTGGTGAGCATGGAGCATGGTCAAACGGCGGCAAGTCGGGGGATTCCCACGATTACTACTACTATACTACTACTATGTATATGTATACTACGACGACTACGGTATATCGCGGTATATCGCTTCTTGAATCGCTTATATGCAACCCCTCCATTCGAATATCCGCTCCTTGCTGCAATCTTCCTTTCTTATTGCACCTTCTCTTCCCTTCACTGATATATTATATTATATTACCTACCCACTGCGCCGTGGGTTCCTTGTTCTCTGCCACTGTCATGTGAAGGCGGCATATACCCCTCGATCGTTATATTCGTTGAGTTGATATACACGACTCGAGTGTTACAGTGCAGGAAGCTAGCTATCTTCATCTTCTGCGGATAGATATATGTGCTGCTCCCCCGCCGCCTCAACCGTCTCAACGGGATCGTACGGTCATACTCATAAGGCGGTTATCCTTTTGAACCCCAAAGAAAAAGACCCTAAATTGTAACTGGATCACTGGATCACAAAACGACTGGAACCGGAGCAACAACAACCAGGGGACCAGCTACCAGCCTCCCTCCCGTTCCACGATAAGCTAACGGCCCGCGAACCAAAGCGGTCAAAATTTATTGCCAAATCAGAGGCAGCACGACAGGCAGTGAAGTTCCGTCCACTAATCCCAGCCGAACCTCACTCCATCATCTCAAGTCACCTTTGGTAACGGAGTGTACGACACACAACGCACCACAAACCTCCCAAACGACCCCCAAAACACTCTTCGAGTCGGGCCCCAACTTTCACGACTCGATTTTTTTCTCCCCGCGACAATCCCGACAAACTCCACTCTGCCCTCTTTCCACGCAAAAGCCCTTCGCAATCGGAGCTCACGAGACTCCAGTCTCGTCCGTGCGACGACCCCACCAATTCTGACGCAGAATACCCACAGAAACCTCACGATGCTCAGCAACAGCAACGGCGCTGCTGCACCGCATGCCCGGAATGGCAGCGTGAGCGGCGGTGGCCCGACGGCCGAGATCCCGCCGTACAGACATATGAGCTCTGGGAGCCTCAACATCCCGAATGGATTGGGGCAGCCAAACGGGAGCGGTCAGTCGCAGGCAGCTGGAGCCATGGCGCCGGGAGGCAGGTTTGAAGGGCCGCGGAGCCCGCCGGGAAAACAGAGTAGGTCTTCTTTGGACCCCTGGGGAAAAGTGGCGTGGTGTGCTAATGGGGTTCTCTAGACACATCGCATGTGCCTTGCAAGTTCTTCCGCCAAGGCGCGTGCCAGGCGGGGAAGGCGTGTCCATTCAGTCACGACCTCTCGAGCACTACTGATAACGTGTGCAAGTACTTTGCAAAGGTTAGTGACGGGAGTATGTTCGTGGCGACTCGTTTTCTGACTTTTTCTAGGGCAATTGCAAGTTCGGGCCGAAATGTGCCAACATCCACGTACTACCGAACGGGCAACGAGTAAACTACCACAAGGGAGGGCCGATTGGAATTGGCGGATTAAACCTGGGTGGACGTGTGCATCCGGACCAGTATCACAGTCAGAGCTCGGCTTTGACCAACTCTCTATACCGCGCGAATATGGGAGCGCAACCTCCGTTTGGCGGGCCTTACTCGCCCTTTGCGAACCAAGACGAGGGCTTCCCCCGCGGAGGCATGGATATTGGTGTGCCGACGATTGACACGAGTTATGCGTCGCATCCGGGGTCAGCATACGGCTCGCCTCGAGACGATGACTTGCAGAGCCGGTTCGGACTTGGGCTGTCGCCTGTCCCGGCAAAGGGATTGAGCGTCTTAGACGCCCCGCTACCTGCGTCTTTTGATAGCAATGGGGTCTCATGGATCGCGAGACATGGACCGGTGGCAGCGTCTGTCCCTTCGAAGTTTGGTCTTGAGTCACCACCACCGTCGCTAGGATTCGCAAAGGATGGAAGGACATCCGAGGCCCTCAAAAACCTATATAGCTCCGCGTTCGGCGACGACACGCGCGATAGCTTTAACGGAGCTGCCTCCCCTCCAGCTCCTCTCGCGGACGAGTATTTCGGAAAGCGCCTCATGCATTCCCAGCGATTCGCAAGACAGAAGATCATGTCAGCCAGTCTGCCAAAGGCGGGCCTGGCAATCGACAAGGACTGGGACAACGATTTTACTTTCGAGGAAGATTATCTACCAGACAACCTCAAGGAGCTTCTAACTCCACAAGAGAAGGCGCGCAGGGGATCCAGGAACGCCGAAGAGGAGAGCAGGCCTATCTACAGCGGCAACGGGACACCAGACGCATCAAGCAAGTTCGGGTCTCCATCAAACGCGAGTCCTTCGCGTTGGGGCCCGCTATTCCAGCGCCAACAGCGCGAAGAGGAAGAAAAAGCTTCCCGAGCCTCAGTCTTCGGCCATGTCGGTTCACCACTCCGCAATTCATCTATGACATCCGCCTCCATACCCGCCGTTAGCCGCTCAGCTGCCGCTGCCTCCGGCGACGCCTCCCCATACGTGGCATCCCCACCCCGCCAATCCTCCATGTCCATAATCTCCCAACAACTCCAGCGCACGCGTCTCGGCCGCACCGAGTCCGCCGGTGCCGAGACCAGCCTCCTCCCCGCAGTGCAGCGCGTGACTAGCAACCCAATAGGTGTACCTACACGCCCCGAGCGTGCTGTCAGTGGCGCAAGCATCGGCGCCAGTTTGGCTGCGGGAAGAGTCAATATGCCGATTGATGAGGAGCAGGGAGACTTCGTGTTCAGCATGGAGGAAGAGGAAGATAAGGAGCGCGAGAGCACCAAGAGGAGTAGCGGCGGCGGGTGGAACTACCCCGTTGGTGCTAGGAGCGCGCATGCAGCGAATGGTGGTCGCAATGGGACGACGAGCGGTGGCGGGATGGAGGGGATGTTTGGGGTGACGAGGTGATTGAGGGGTGGCATTATCAAAATGGAAGGGGGCGGGGTTGAAAAGGAGTACAAAGCATGAAACTATAACTAACATCAAACTATGTTTGTGGATGCATCAAGCGACGTGTTGGGGATGAATCTGGTACTGGGATTTGGCGATCTAGGGTGTTTGTTTTTATCTGGCATGGCTTTTTTTATTTAATGTATTATATTTATATAGGGTCGCAAGAGTTGGTTGGGCTGGCAATATATATATCCGAATATGCGGACAGGGACAAATAGTCATGATATATATATCTTCGTCCACATCGATAGCAACTTCTAGTGAAAATATGTATTACAGTGAAGACTCCATGTAGGAATTTAAAATATTCTCAGCAAGTTATATACATTACAAGGTTTGTAAGCCCATTATCGTACGTATTTAAAAGGTGGAAATACTACTGTGGCTCTGTGTGGTGGTCTTTCGTTTCGCATATGCCGTAAATATCGTTTTTGAGCAAAGACCCTCGCGTCCCATTTTCAACCTCAGTCCTAAACGTGAAGGAGCCCCCACCACACTCCAAACCCCGCCGACGGGAATCCACCACCGTAACCATGCATAAGCTGTCTATCAACGCGTCTTTAACAGCAGGGGATAGACCTAAACAATCCTGACGGAAAATATCACGTCCCCAAACCAGTCACGTGCGCCGAAGACCAGAAGCATGACGAACCAAAAGCCCCTATCCCACGACGCAGTGGCGGAGGCGGATAACCCGGCTATGCCGCTGGTGGACTTCCATCACCCATACACACCCTATTCCATCCAAGAAGAGTTTATGCAAACAGTCTACTCCGTCCTCGAGCGCGGCGACTCCAGCGTCGGGATCCTCGAATCCCCAACAGGAACGGGGAAATCGCTGTCTCTCATCTGTGCCTCGCTCACATGGCTGAGGGAATATAAGCGCGAATGCTTTGAGGAGGGGATGAAGATGGAGGGCGGTGATGAGGAGGATGAGCCTGAGTGGGTTATTGAGGCGGCAAAGGCGCGGAAGAGGAAAGAATTGTTAAGGCACCGGGAGGAGATGGAGAAGAGACTTGAGAATGCGAGGAAGAAAGAGGCGGTGATGAAGAAGAGGATGGTGGCGGAAAGTAAGGGTGGGAAGAGGAGGAGAGTTGAAGAGGGTGGTACAGGACTGGAGAAACAGGATGATGAGGAGCAATTCGCGCTTGATGACTATGAGAGCGATAGGGAAACGGACGGTGCTTCGAAGTCGGGAAGTTCGTCAAGTGGGCTCTCGGCGGAAACGCTGGCGTTGATGGATAAACTTGGGGTTGGGTATGGGAAGGCGAGGGAAGAGGAGGAGGAGGAAGTTGAGGAGGAGATTAAGATTTTTTACTGCTCGCGCACGCATTCGCAACTCACGCAGTTTATAAATGAGCTACGGAGAGTTAAGATTCCGCCTGCTCTTCAACCTGAGCCCGCGCCCGTTACGCCATTGCTGGAAGAGGAGTTCAAACATCTGACATTGGGATCAAGGAAGAACCTCTGTATCAACCCGGCAGTCAATAAGCTTCGATCCGCAACGGCGATTAATGAGCGGTGTATGGAATTACAGCAATCCGGCACAGCGGCAGATAAGAAATGTTGCTTTCTTCCCAACCAAAAGAATCAACCCCTTGTTAACGACTTCCGCGACCACGCACTCGCGACGATACGGGATATTGAGGAACTAGGAGACCTTGGGAAGGAGATGAAGATATGTCCCTACTACGCCTCACGATCGGCCATTAAACCCGCAGAGATAGTGACACTTCCGTACCCATTGCTCCTGCAAAAGAGCGCGCGAGAAGCGCTGGGGGTGAGCGTCAAAGGCCACGTTGTGATCGTAGACGAGGCGCACAATCTCATGGATACCATCGCTGGGATCTACGGCATCACAGTATCGCTGAGCCAGCTGAAGCGGTCTCGAGCGCAGATTGGGCAGTACCTGCAACGGTTTAGGAATAAACTCAAGGGCAAGAATAGGGTGTATGTCGCGCAGGTTGTGAGGTTGATTGATTCTTTGGCGCAGTTTCTGGATGGGAAGGCTGGGCAGAAGGGGGAGATGGTGGTGGAACCGAGTGAACTGTTGGCGGGGAAGGGGGTGGATCAGATTAATCTCTATAAGCTGATGAGGTATTTGCAGGATTCTAAGCTTGCGAGGAAGGTTGAGGGGTATATCATTTTTGCGGAAGGTACTGCTGCGGATAATGGCAATCCAGCTGCGAAGGCAAGGAAGCCAGATGCGACATCCGAAGCAGCGACACCAACGCTGCAACATATCCAATCCCTCTTGATAGCGCTCACGAACCCATCCAAGGAGGGAAGACTCTTCTACGCCAAAGTCCCAGAGACCTCTGACATCGTCCTAAAATACATGCTCCTCGACCCAACGCACCACTTCAAAGAAATCGTCTCCGAAGCTCGAGCTGTCATCCTCGCAGGCGGAACTATGTCTCCCATGGCGGACTATACGTCTCACCTACTATCCTATTTACCAGCTGAGCGAATCACAACTCTCAGCTGTGGGCACGTTATTCCCAAGGAGAATCTCCTTGCTTGGACATTATCGAAAGGGCCTACTGGGAAACCATTTGAGTTTACCTTCAGCAAACGCGCGGGCCGCGAGGGAGAGGAGATGATAGATGAGCTCGGCCGCGCTGTGTTGAATATCTGCACCATCGTCCCCGACGGCATCGTTGTCTTCTTCCCCAGCTACTCATACCTAGACACCGTCATCAAGCGATGGGAGGTTACTCTTGAACCCGGCAGGCCTTGTCTCTGGGAAAGGCTCGGGAAGAGGAAATCGCTGTTTCGGGAGACTAAAGATGCGAAGGTTGGAGCGGAAGATGTGCTCACGGAATATGCTAAGGCTATTGATTCAAACCAAGGCGGACTGTTGCTCAGTGTTGTGGGAGGGAAGATGAGTGAGGGTATCAATTTCAGCGATAGTCTCGGTCGCTGTGTTATCATTGTGGGGTTACCATTTCCCAACATCATGAGCGGGGAATGGAAAGCAAAGATGTCCTACATCGAGACAGCGACAATCGAACGTCTAGAGGCCACTTCCGAAGGCACCGCATCCAGTCGACAAGCAGCTGGGAAGGCAGAAGCGAGGGAGTTTTATGAGAACGCTTGTATGAGAGCTGTCAATCAGAGTGTGGGCAGGGCGATTAGACATAAGAATGATTTTGCGTCTATTATCATGGTGGATGGGAGGTTTGGGAAAGAGGGGATCAGGAGGAAGTTGCCGGGATGGATTCGTGATGGGTTGGTGGAGGGGTGTGAGGGGAAGGGGTTTGGGGAGTTGATGGGTGGGCTGGGGACGTTCTTTAGGAGTAAGAAGGTGCCATCTTAGGGAAATGTATCTATGATATGTGTACAGTTACGATTATCTACACCTGTAGACTCCGTTGGCCCTCAAAGGGGCCGATCACGTGATATTGAATTTTACTCAATCCTGGACTGTCTGATCTTGGACGAAATTCGTAAATTTGTTTAATACAGCTTTCGTACACTTAGTTTCAATAGAATATATTTCAATTACTATTTCAACAGCGCCTTCAAGTGATTATCAAATTGCTATATTGGGAATGTCGTCGTCACTCACAATCGCTCCTATCCACGGTAGGGTTTCCAGCCCTGACCGATAAGCGAACGCGCTAGCAATTGTGAAGTCAAGCAAATTGAAGATTGTGTACTGAGATTTGAAGGTCATCGACAAATTTACGGCACTCGACATCCTCGACAATGCCTACCCATCTTTCGAAGACCCGCAAACAGTACGTCTGAACCAGATCTCTACCGAATCTTTATCATCGGCATCAATGCAAATTGAGCGATGATGCGCCCCTCAGCGAAAGCTCGAGGGTGAGCGCCGGGGCGAAGCTTTAGCCTCGTTAGAATTTTGTCGTACACTGTACTGACATTTTCATAGCCGCGGTCATGTCTCCGCCGGTAAGGGACGTGTAGGAAAGCACCGCAAGCATCCAGGTGGTCGTGGTCTCGCTGGTGGTCAGCACCACCACCGTACCAACATGGACAAATACCATCCTGGTTACTTCGGTAAGGTTGGTATGCGTTACTTCCACAAGCAACAAAACCACTTCTGGAAGCCTGTTGTCAACCTCGACAAGGTATGCATACCCCCTGATATTTTGCCCCGCGACAAAAGGCCTTCAAGCCGTGTCGTGGTGGTGGAGAATGGTGGCTAATAGACTCGTAGCTCTGGTCGCTCGTCCCCGCTGAGAAGCGTGAGGAGTACCTCCAGGCCAAGAACACCGACACCGTCCCAGTCATCGACCTCCTCCCCCTCGGATACTCCAAGGTCCTCGGAAAGGGTCGCCTGCCCAACATCCCAATTGTCGTCCGCGCCAGATGGGTCTCCAAGCTCGCTGAGAAGAAGATCACCGAGGCCGGTGGTGTCGTTGAGTTGGTTGCGTAAATGGGTTTATGATACAGGGTTGTTATTCTAGTCGGTATCTCATGGCATGAAAGGATTGGCATGGCTACGGCTATCGGAGTTCGATCAATGATATCAAAACACATCACGAACAATTTTTACCCTTATGTGACTGCAATTTTGTCTGACGCCGTGAGAATGTCCTAGAAAATTTGGGGCTTGAAGATCCTTCATTCTCAAAACATCATAAATGTCAGAAGGTTCTTCTTGTATGTGATTTGTTTTATTACAGTACTTCTATAATCGTGGTATCTCTAGCTGCTGAGCAACGTCTTAAACGCCCGGAATGAACCATGATGAAGCCTACCCTATGCAATGCCCCTTAAATGCCGTCCCCAACTCCCCCAAAACAGTCGTCGCTTATCATATCATATTTATCTCGTCCTCATCTTCGTCCTCCATAGCTGGCTCTTTCTCCCTCAGAAAAGGATGCTCCAGTGCTTCCTCTGCACTTATCCGCTTGTTTGGATCCAAATCAAAGCAGCGTTCCAAGAATCGTATCGCTAGTTTCTCCTCATCGCTCAACGAGACATCCTTCCCATTGGCATCGTTCTCTGTCCTGCACGTGCTCCACAGAATAATCTTCTCGAGACTGAATCCCTGCTGTCCGACTGTAGGGATGTTGGTCTCGAAGACAGTTCCGTGCAGGAGTGCCCCTTGCTTCATACGCCTTGAGCCGAAGATTGTTGCAATCTCAATCATGGCTTCAACGTCATCCGCCGAGTTGAAAAACGGAAAGCGTCGTGACAAGATAGTGAGGAGTATGACACCCACGGACCAGATGTCGATTTTGGTTGTTTGTGCCGTGCATTTAAAGAGAACCTCTGGCGCACGGAAACCACGGGTTCCAGCGCGGTTCGCTCGACGTGAGGGGCGAGTGTCTTGTTTAGGATAACCAGCTGTGGGTCCGTTGGACGCCGCGACGCTGTTATTGATATGCCGTCGACGATCAGCGGAATGTTGTTGGCATAGACACGGCTTGCTATCCGTGCCTTCGCGCTCAGCAAGGCCGAAATCGACGAGCACGCCGTGCCGCCTTGAAGGCTCGTAAAGGAAGTTTGTGGGTTTGATGTCACGGTGTAGAATGCCCTGCTTGTGGACTGCGGCGAGGGCAACGAAGAGAGAGCGGAAGTAGATGCGCATATCTGGGATGGTCATCTTGCGGAAATACTCTCGGAAGTCTGAGTGCTTGAAGTAGGGAAGGACGGCCACCACTTGGTCGGTGTGGCGGTAGGCGGATATGAGGGGGCATACGGATAGACAACCGCGGAGATCGTTCAGGAGATCCAGCTCGTTGAGTATGCGGGACGGACTGCTGGTAACATAGATTTGCTTAATAGCAACAAACTTCGGCTTTCGGCGGATAGGTTCAACAGAGCCTCTTTTTAAGTCTGGCGCAGCCCATTTGGCGTTCTTCTCGATCTCCTTTTGTTCCAAATCCCAGCTGTTTTCAAACATGTCATAATTCAGATCCTCTGCCTTATAAACTGTAGAAAAGGTCCCTGCATATCGTTAGAATCCAATCTGACAACAATTTAAGGTATAATAAAACGAACCTTCTCCAATTCGATTTATGAGCCTGAATCTGTCTTTAATGCCTTTGAACGTTGCCACGAATTTGTCCATGTCCTCTTGGACTGCGGGGTCGACTTCCTCTTCACTCTCCTCGGACCAGTCGGAGTACGCATCTGTTTCCACTTCGGTTTGCTGGGCCCATCCCATCTCTTCATCCTCTATCATTTGATCATGAGTCTCTTCGTCTGCGGAGTCGTCAATCTCTGGGTCTTCGTCGTTTATGCCAAATTGGGCAGGTCGTGCATAGTCTTCAACCACGCTCATTGCGGCTTGTGAAGTCCAATTGCTCAGAACCAGTATTGTTTATTGCAATTACTCTGGTCCTATACTAGGAGCCACAACAGTATAAATTTGCCCAAACAATTACCGAAATTCGAATCTTCGAGGCGTTTTGAGGCGGTTCGCGACGGAGAACGCGCTCTTATCAACAGTTGACTAGACTCGATTAGGAACGAAAATCAACAATCGCGACCACCCATCGTCCACGGTGATTATCATAAACAATCTCATCCGTCACAACAAGTTAGCAACGACAGTAGACGACAGCTGCTTTGTTCGAAGCTGACGAACGTTCGCCTGTAAGGCATATTTGCCGCGCACTTATAATTATTCGCAATCATGGACAATATCGACTTCGACATCAATGATGCGCTCAAGCATTACATGAGCGACCCCACGAACATACCCACACCAGAAGCCGATTCGAACCTCACCGACTGCGAAAATGACCCCGAAGCCTTTACGAACTCGTTGATAAACAGTATCTTGAATCCGATTGTGGACTCTGTGGCAGAGAACCCAGATGCTATCACGAGGAGTTCTTCGTTCGACTCTCTGCAGTTCCTTTTAAAGTGTGCCCCAACTTCCATTACTGCTTCAGACCCCCCCATCTCCTCCAAAAGCCCAAGTCCTAAACTCTTCCTGCTTTCTAGATCAACGTCCATCCTCCCGCCACATGCCTTGGGCAAAGTCCTAGACCTCGTCGTCTCGGGCTTGTCCGCCGAAGCGGATATAATCAGTAACGATCTCGAATCGGATGAGCAGGACATTATCGCACACCACAAACAACTGCTGGAGATCTTTGGCTTCCTGTTGCAATGGACGTTGGCAGCTGTCGAAACGAAGGCGGCGGAGAAGCCTGCAACAACACCAGCAGCAAGAGGCAGAGGCAAGGCCGCGAAGCCAAAGGCTTCAGCAAAGGATGCCAACTGGGACTCGTCGGCGCAACTACAGGTTGCTCTCGAAGTCATGTGCAAGGTGCTGAAGCTCAAACTCTCGAAGATTTTCCTTACTACATCTGAACGAGACACATTTATTGGCTTGCTTACAAGGCCGGCATACTTGGTTCTGGAGAGCGAGCAACGTGTCAAGAGCACAGCAATCCGCATGCATGTTTTCAAGGTTCTGTGTATTGCAGTGAAGCATCATGGGCACGCTTATGCTGCCCAGATCTCCATTGTGCAGAATTTAACATATTTTGAGCATCTATCAGAGCCTATGGCAGAATTCCTACATATCCTCGCGGAGCAGTACGACTATCCTCAACTAGCAGATGAGGTCCTTAGGGAGCTTAGCAACAAAGAATTCAACAGCAATGATACGAAAGGACCGAAGTCGGTGTCTACTTTCATGGTCAAGTTCTCCGAGCTAGCACCAAGGGCGGTTATCAAACAGATGACCATGATTGCAAAGCAGCTTGACAGCGAATCTTATACCCTACGCTGTGCTGTTATTGAAGTGTGCGGAAACATGGTCGCGGATTTAAGCAAGCAGGAAGAGCGTGGAGAGAACCACAAATCGCAGTTAAACGCCTTCTTCGACGTGCTCGAAGAGCGCTTTCTCGACATCAATCCCTACTCCAGATGCAGAACGATCCAGGTTTATATCAAGCTCTGCGACCTTGAGCAGAAGTTCCCAAAACGCAGACAACGGGCGGCTGAGCTGGCGGCTCGAAGTCTTGAAGACAAGAGCAGCAATGTCCGCAGAAATGCAATCAAGCTCCTGGGGGCGCTAATCAAAACGCACCCGTTCAGCGTCATGCATGGCGGGGAGCTCAATTACCAGGATTGGAACGCCCGTTTGGATGCTGTGGATGCGCAATTGAACGCTTTAAAACCTCCTCCGGAGACCCCTGGATTGGTGGACAAGACTGCTGCGACTGTCGACGAAGCACTTCTTGATGAAGCGACACAGATGGAGAACGACTCGCCCCAAAAGCCTATGACTGATAGCCAGAAAATTGCGGCAGTTCAGAAAGCGCAAGAGGAAGCAGCAACTTCCGAAGCAATCGGCAAACTGACGCTCACAAGAAGATATTACGTCGAAGCATTGAAGTTCATTGAAGTCTTGCACGGAGCAACAACAACCATCTGTCAATTACTTGGCTCTAAGAACAAGAGCGAGGTGATAGAGGCGATGGACTACTTCAAAATTGGTGATGCATACAAGATCGAGCAAAACAAATTGGGCATTCGACGCATGCTCCGACTCATTTGGACGAAAGGCAACAGTGATGAAGGAAAGGGTGTTCAGTCCCACCTAATTGATTGTTACAAGACATTGTTTTTCGAAGCACCAGACTCCTTTAGCGCAAATGATTCGGCGAATTACATTGCGAGGAATATGATCAGTTTGACATTCGGAGCGACTCCAGCTGAGCTTACGTCGTTGGAGCAGCTTTTAAGCACCATGATGAAAGCGGGTCATGTTTCGGAGACTGTGATTTCGAAGCTTTGGCAGGTCTATGGTGTACAGAAAAAGGAAATCTCAAAGAGCCAACGCCGCGGTGCAATTATCGTGCTTGGTATGCTAGCCACAGCAAGCCCCGATATAGTTGTTGGTGAGCTGGAGACAATGCTTCGAATCGGGTTAGGAGGACTCGGAAGACGGGACCTTCAGCTTGCTAAATATACGTGTATCGCCTTGCGCCGGATCAGTCCAACAGGGCGCCAATCTCAGGAGTCGGGTTCCAAATTTTCAAAGCTCCCCAACGACCACGCGGTTCTCTCCAAGCTTGCTTCGATAATTGAAGTAGAGTCTGATAGCAAAGAATGGTATGGTGTTGCCGAGCAGGCTATCAGCGCCATCTACGTCCTATCCAAGCACCCAGATACACTGTGCTCGGAGATCTTGCGAAGGAAGACGAAGCATGTTTTCCAGAAGCGTCAAAAATCAGAGGCGCCTGCGCCTGAGCCTGCTGCTGACCCAGATGCCATGGACGTTGATATGATGGATGTTGACGAAGGGGCACCACCAACTCCACCACAGGAAGAAGAAGAGCCTACCGAGCCCGGCCAGAAAGGATCTATTTCATTGTCTCAGTTGCTGTTCATTGTGGGCCATGTCGCTATCAAGCAAATAGTCCACTTAGAGCTTTGTGAATTAGACTTCAAGAGGCGAAAGAATGAAAAGGACAAGGTTAAGCCTGCCGAAACTCCAGCAGAGAAGCAGGCCAAGGAAGACGCCGATGATCTCGACCTGATTGGCGGAACTACGGAGGACGACTTTACGGAAGCTATGGCACATATTAGAGAGCGAGAGCTTCTCTATGGCCCGGACTCTTTGCTAGCCAACTTTGGCCCCCTCGTGGCCGAGATCTGCTCAAACAACACTAGCTACAAAGACCGCAACCTTCAAGCCGCAGCAACGCTTTGCTTAGCGAAGCTCATGTGTGTCAGTTCCGAGTACTGCGAACAGAACCTCCCTCTTCTGATCACGATCCTTGAGCGCTCTAAGGATCCCATTACCCGCTCCAACGTCGTCATTGCGCTGGGAGACATGGCCGTCTGCTTCAACCACCTCATTGACGAGAACACGGACTTCCTGTATCGCCGCTTGAATGACAAGGATGCCAGTGTTAAGCGGACATGTTTAATGACATTGACATTCCTCATCTTGGCCGGCCAAGTGAAGGTCAAGGGTCAACTTGGAGAGATGGCGAAGTGCCTCGAGGATGAGGATAAGAGGATTGCCGATCTTAGTCGGATGTTCTTCACAGAGCTTAGCACCAAGGACAATGCGGTCTATAATCACTTTGTGGATATGTTCAGTTTGCTCTCGGCTGAGAAGGACTTGGAGGAAGACGCCTTGAAGAGGATAATTAAGTTCTTGGCCGGTTTTATCGAGAAGGTAAAGAAACACTCTGGGAATTGGATTTGTGAAAACATTGTGCTAATACTATGCAGGATAAACATGCTAAGCAGCTGGCTGATAAGCTGGCAGCTAGACTAGCGAGGTGTGAGAGTGAGAGGCAGTGGAATGATGTGGCATACGCTCTCAGCCTGCTCCAGCACAAGAATGAGGAAATAACGAAGACAGTTGCGGGAGGCTACAGGGTTGTACAGGCGAATGCTTAAAGACATAGGCTGGTATTATTATGACGGGTTTGGCGTTCGGTTTCTAAGCTGTAATGATTACATGACTTTTTTATAGTCCTTAAACAATACCATGCACAAATAACATCTTCATATCATATCTTGGGCTGGTTTTCCAATCATTCGATAGTCTAAAATACAACTATGGGAGACATCATAGGCCCAAATCCGCAATCTATCATCGTACACTAATATTATACACGTTTCGCCATTAGAGTGGATATGTAAAAGACAAGCATGAAAGTATCACCAATCCCCCCTTTAAGCCTCAACGAAGCCCTTGACATTTGCCAGCCATGCCAGGTACTCCTTCTGCTCCTTCATGTCTATGTAATCAGGGGCGAAGAGGGCCAGAGCGGTGTTGATGCCTCTCTCGTCCAGGTATCTCTCCAAAGTAATTTGGAGATCCTCATCAAGGTTGCCGAATGGTGGGCCGACGTAGAGATCCTGTCTGGTGTGTGCCAGCTCAGCGCTCTTGGCGCGTGCCTGCGCGGCATCCTTGTAGTAGTAGACGTTGTCGATGATGATTTGGCCATCCTGGGCAATGGTCTCGACGGCGAGCGCGCCCTTGTTTGCCTTCTCGATGATGACGTTCACGCGGACTGGGAAGGACTCTGGGGCCTCAGACTCGCCCTCCTCCTCAGCAAGTTCCTTCTCTTGCTGGTCAATATCCTCCTCATCGGCCATGGCGCGGTCCTCGTAGTCGGCTTCCGGGTCGATGGCGTTCAAGTCGGCAACGGAAAAGGAGACGCGAATACTATTACGTTCTTTTAGCACAGTACTTTCTTATCAAGGAAGGAATTTACTCACGACTCGGTACCGTACGTCCTCGTCAGTACAACTTCCTCCGATCCCTCGACATCTTGGATCTCGAAAGGTCCGTTCTCGAGGTACTCCCTAACACTTTGGGGGACCTCGCTGTTCTCCTTCATCTCTTGCTCCATCGAAATCTCAGAGTCAAGCTTGGCGACGAGCTCATCGTCAACCTCACCTGCCGCTGCCTTGTACATTCTCGATGTGGAGAACGCGGCGGCGGCTTGTGTGCGGATTGGCATCCATGATGATTGAATGGAAATAGGAGCTGCTGGGCGGCGAGCAGCAGAGACTGAGAGGCGGGAGATGGCGCGCGGAGCTGAGCGCGCAATGGCGCGAAGAGAAAGCATGATTGGAATGCTGGGGTTATGGAATTAGATTGTTTTGAGATGAAAGAATGTGATGGTAAATGATGATATCTTCGAAATCAGACAGTCGTCAGTCAACAGCAACTTTTTAGAGCTGCGGGAACTAATCCGTGCCACGCCTAGTGGGGTCTAGCGCCATATCAGACCCGCCGGTAACATTTATCACCAACTGAACAAAATGAAAGCTCAGATACCAAATTAGAAGTCTCAATAATTATAATAAACGATTTCTTGCACTATAAACCCTGGCTAACTATTGTTATCCGTAAAAGCCGCTTCACTTTCACAAATGTTGCGGTATTTTCGCCCAACTCCTTCAGATGCACCATATAAACGCCTTCAGATCATTATATCTTCATGTCTGTCCCTTAGGTGGGAAGCTAGAAGGCTTCACGGTCCCATTCTTCGCAATTGTAACCCATTTCAGAGTCGGCAGATACGACCAGGTCCCGTCCCATCTATCCAGATATATAGCGTTGTCGGGAATTGTAAGGTCTGGTAGGTCTTTCATAGTATCAGTAACAGGTCCACAGGTGCAGGATATTTACTAACAGAAACCATTCTCCCACTCCTTCTCGTCTTTAGCTATTTTGATCCTCAAAACGTCCTCTCTTGTTGAAGAGGGCCTTCCCGCTCGGCGTTGGCTTTTGACTTCGCTGTATTCTTCGTCGTGTTGGTGTACGAATCTACCCATCGGATTAGCACACATCGTATAAATGCGTGAAAAAACATACTCTTCGATTAGTGGCGTAATTTGTTCCATCGTCAATTCCTTCCCGTCATTCTTGCGCACAGCTTCCTGGAAATAAGCTGCCCGGACAACTAATCATAGTTGTTAGTGTTGACCCGAGAACCACAAAAGCCACGGTACTTACTCAAAGGCTGGTTATCCTTCCTCTTTGCCGTTCCTACTCGTTTGAGCTTCTCGTCTCTGTTACTCGCGCGGCGGAGGCGCATGGAGTCTGCCATGAATTTTTAGTATAGAAGGTAGCTGATGGAAATGTGTAGGGCGCGGACCTCTAGAGTTTTCATGAAGGGCATGAATATCGCTGCCCTTCTTGTTAATCTTCTTCCGCGTCTTCTGGAGTCCTTTCGGCATCTTGATTACGAGGTAACTGTAGTCGTTATCGTAGATTATATCAGTCGGGGATGTTAAAAGTTCCCTCATTTTCAACTTTCCTTATCGTCTATCGCAATCTTCTAGCGTCAAAATTGTGGGCGCGGCCCGTTTCCATGCCGACATGGACCGACGCGACCAGGCGTCTAGACGCGATTTATGACCCTTGAAGCCCTGGATAGTTCGAGGGGTGATAGCCACTGTGACACGACAACCTTCCTTTAAGGACCCAGAAGACCTTCAGCCTTGCACTTCTTGTAGTTGCCATTTATTTGCCCACCAATGCTCATGCTCATGCGGTAGTCGACATTCCACGAGTCCCTGCGTCTCCTCCCCACGGGCCTTTGTGACCAATGGGTATCAGCGGTATGCTATACTCTGGGTTGAACACGGAAAGCAAGCTGACAACGTGTAGGGCTACTGCCATTGCTCAAGTCTATACATAAACCATGTAATCTCAAGAAGTTTGCAGGGCAGACGATAGGTGTAGATGCCTACGGATGGCTCCACAGGGGTACAATATCTTGTACCATGGATTTGGTGATGGGGAAGCCAACAAAGAAGTATGTATTTGCGGATAGTTGATAAAGACACTTCTAACAAGAACCAGATTTGTTGATTTTGCTATGCACCGAGTACGAATGCTTCAGCATTTTGGTGTCATACCGTTTTTAATCTTCGATGGAGATTATCTCCCCAGCAAGGCGGCTACCGAGGCGGACCGCAATAAAAGACGAGCAGCCAGCAAAACACTTGGACTAGAGCTATTGAATGCAGGAAAAGTCGCACAAGCCAATCTCGAACTCCAGAAAGCAGTTGATGTTACTCCTGAAATGGCCAGGCAGCTCATCGACGAATTGAACATGGCTGGGGTCCAGTATATTGTCGCACCATACGAAGCAGATGCACAGATGGTATACCTCGAGAGAAAGGGGGTTATTGATGGCATTTTATCCGAAGACTCAGATCTCCTAGTTTTTGGTGCTAAGTGCCTCCTGACGAAACTTGATCAGTATGGAAATTGCATTGAAATAAACCAGGCAGATTTCAGTGCTTGCCGTGATATAAACCTAACTGGGTGGAGCGAAAAGGAGTTCAGGCAGATGGCAATCTTGAGCGGATGCGACTACCTCTCCAGTATCACGAATATGGGCCTGAAAACGGCTTATCGAATGATACGAAAGCACAAAAATGTCGAAAAAGTCGTACGGATGCTACAATTCGATGGCAAATACCATGTGCCAAAGGATTACCTCGACAAGTTCTATCAAGCGGAACTAACATTTCTGCACCAACGTGTGTTTTGTCCAATAGCGAATAAAGTTGTGTTCCACACGGAGCCAGAAGAGCCCATTGATGAAGAAAAGTTAACGTTTATCGGGGCACCTGTCGAAGCAGAAATAGCTAAGAGAGTCGCAACTGGAGAACTTAACCCAATGACAAAGGAGGTGATTATAACCCGTCAAAGAGTGCCCGCAGAGTCTCCAAGAACGCCATGGATGGCAAAGTCACAGCTCCGGGCATCAGTTTCGTCACAAGATCTAAAGAAAGGAGTTAGCATCGATCAATTCTTCAAGCCAAGACGGGTTCCCCTAGCAGAACTTGACATCAACTGTTTCACCCCGTCCCCCTCTCAGCAGAATGCCCTCCTTCGGAATCCCGGGCCTTGGGAAGCAACACCGGTACCACGACCGCACCTAAGCCGATCTGCAACTCAACCAGAGCCACAACTGCCACCTCCAAGGTCGGCACCTCCTCGATCTCAGACTAGCAGGGCGCTGTCGGCCAGTTTTCAATCAGAGCCTAGGCCTCACAAAAGGCCGAGGTTATGCTCAGATGGTATTACAGGCGACACTCCAGCAGGGGGCCGTAGCCGATTCTTTGAGTCAACGACGGATCTAAGCCCATCAGTCGGACGAACCGCTAAGAACAGAAAATCGGAAAGCGATGTATACATATATTCTGACGATTCTATTGAAGATGCAATGCTTAGCCTCCCTGATTTCGACGGCTTCACGCATGATTCTGGTAAGAAGATGCAGGTGTTCAAAGAGGATAGCAAAATCGATGATGAAACCAATCCAACCACCGATCCAACATTACAAGTTTCGACAGCAACAAGCTTCACTTCAATGCCGAGCCTCACCCAGGCAACATCGTTTGCCAGCACCGTTGATGATCCACCAACACCTGTTTCAACTGCCCCAACCGCGACGCCTGTATCTCTCAAATCACGGTTCGCGTTCACGCCCAAGTCTCAATTTTCGACTCTTTCACGCCGCAGCAGCGACGTTGTTACTCCCCCAACCTCCGTGAAGCCATCACGCATACCGGTCCCTGTTAAATCAGAAACACGTAGCGCTTCCACGCCCCTACAGGCACTAGGGCCAAAGGTCCTAAATCGAGCAACTTCTGCTGCCACATTGCCAACGCCTCCATACACACCCATATCCACCCCAACTGGATCTCGCAAGATCTCGAGTTTTACTCGCCAGCCGAAGCCTAAGCCAGCTGGCCTAGGCGGCTTGCCATTCCCTGAACTTGGGAGGACCATGGTGCGAAAGCAATCGTCCCTCAAAATCGTCACTGAACCAGCCGATATCCCTCTTCCCGCTCACGATGAGGAAGAGAGACTTGCTTTGGAATCTCCGCCAAAGGAGAATATGTGCAAGGCCTTTGGAAGCGAGGACCTAATAGTGCACGACAGCGAAGAAGAGGAACTCCTGAGCCCTGTCGAAAGGGTGAACTTGGGGAGGTTTGCTTTCGGCGTGAAATAGTGGTGGTTATAAGCCTCGAATTGGTGGTGGAGTGGGTATTACTTCTGAGATGGCGTGGCTTTAAAGGCTATATTTGAAGGAGTTTCTGAAAGGAGTTAGGGATTATTTTGTTGGGGGTCGGGGAATAGCATTATCAAGGTGCTTCCTAGGTTGGAGTTCTATAGCATTCAAGCGGTGGGCAGGTCTGGTGCGGAGTTTAGCGTCTAGTTACTTGTTCTATCATCGATAAAGCTCTAAATAGAAGCTATCGAGAATCAATTTACTTATATTTTCCTATGCTTATGAGACGTGTTACGAATGGAAAGTAGTGGACTCGGGCCGTAGCTGAGGACTATAGCTGAAAGCTGTAGCTAGGGACTCTGACTGTAGCTAGGAAATCTCCTACACACGGATCTCTCCCCTAGGAAGGGGACGACCTAAGGTCAGCATACAACTAAGTAGGCGTCTCAAAATCACGTTCGTAATAAAACTTCATCTACACATCACATCGCAAATTCACTCAGCAGTCATGTTATGTAGTTCATAAGATCCATGTTCTCATATCGACCTTACGCCCATCTATCTACCAGCCTTCTCTATGGCTCCCTCCATTGATGCTCCTAAAAAAACGCTTGAAAAAAATCCCCAGAGCAATCGCACACAAATATATTTCCGCAGTCCTCCTCCCGCGCTCCCTCTCCCATGCGTGGCAAAAAATATTCACGAGACTAAGAGAACCAAACCCCTCTCTTTCTGTGGGTCTCGGCAGGCTGGTTACTGCGTATGTATGTTCGACATCATAACGTACAAATGAAAAGTGAGATGTGTCTGTCGTGTCGTGGTGTATCTGTGTGTCCGATTCTGAGTCCGATTGAGTGGATGATGATGATGATGATGGATAAAATTCGTGAATGCTCGCGAGTTGGTACAGAAATGCCATTGCTAGGCTATGGGAAGTATGCACGTAAAAGTAGGAGTAGAGCTGCGCTCCTGAGCTGGAGGTCTCGTCTTCCCGACCTTGTACGCCGGCTATGCATGCAAATATATTCGAGTGCGGTGTATATGTCCTGTTCGTCCGTGGTCTGTTTTTTTCTATTTCGACGACGCCAGAGCTGCTGCAAGGGCACTTGGTGCCGGGGTGCTCAGGTCAACAGTGAATTGCCACTCCCCTGCAATACTGACCGTCAGCGATGCTTTTGGTAATGAACGACGATAAGCAGCCCAAAGATACTCATCAAACTTGGTGGCACCACTATGCCTAGCAGCATCAAGAGAGCCGCAATATGAAGACAGCGGAGTGATCAAATAGAAAATAGCTAATCGGTGCCATTATAATCCCCATTGAAAGACCACACACCGTTTGCCAGATTTTCAGCCGTATCGGCAAGCAAAATGACACGACGCTTGTTGCAATAGGACGTCTTGTCCATGATATCGACCCTTAGATTGGCATCAGCCAGTTCCGCGACTGGCTTCTCGAACATCTCTGATAAGTTCTCGACCGCCATCTCCAAGTCCTTCTGGTTGTCTTCGAACATCTCTGTTAAGTTGTTGCGTGCAAGGTAGAAGGCGAATGCGTAGGTCCACTTCAAAGTCTGACGACAGGTTTGGAGAGCCTGCGATGCCAAGTTAAGGTATTGAACTTCGATCCAGGAGAGTCCGGATGCTGACTGTAGCTGAACCATCTTCTTCTCGGTTTTCGTCGCAATATCCTTATCAAGTTTTGCTGACTGTTCGTGGTTGGCATAACGGTTGTAGTAATGAAGATAACGCTCGAGCGACACCCTAGACTTAGCCATAGCATCTCGCGCATCGGATCCGCTGCCCTCTTCAAAGCGATTGCAGTTGTACCAACTCGTCCCATGCTCTGACCATAAACCCATGCACATCCAACAGAACTCATGCTTGCATTTGCGGCAGGTCATATGGTTGCAACCACCGTTCTTCTCGATCGTCGAATTACACTTAGGACACTCCTTTGTGTTAGCGGAGATCCAGTTTGCAGTCTCAGAATCATCGGCGCACTTCTTCAGCCATCGCTTTACTAGCTCACAAGGAGCCGGTTGATGGTCTGTGAGAATGCATCCAAAGCAAAAGCGATAGCCACAGTCGCAAGCCACTGTAGGTACCACCTTGTCCAGATCACGCTTCTGGATCTTGCATTCAACAGCGTTCACGCAATCTGGAGCTGGGCACCATTTCAGCGCATTCTTGTCCTCGACATAGGTCCGTGTGAGCAATTCGCGGTATCTGTTGTTTAAATCCGATGCCACGAGTAGGTCCATTGACTTCGAATCCATAATTCGCTTGCATCCGTCCTGTGGACACTGGATATGAGCGGCCTCGCCCTCTTCCTTGATCTTCTGTGACAAATACTGTCTATAGCAATCGACGCAGTATCGGTGGCCACACTTCATGGCAAATGTCAAGAGCCCCGCTTCGTCCTCGCAGCAGATGTCACACACGAAGCCAGGGATGACTTGTAGTGTTGGCGGCCCTTCGGTGCTAGGACCTAGCCCAGCCTCCTCTAGGACCTTCTTCGGTCTATCCATATAGTCCTCGATCAACCTCTCCTTGTTCCATCGAAAGTGTCGTAATATGATTGCGGCATCCTCCTTCTTTAAGTCGAGAATCATATTAACCTCATCGATTAACTCATCCTGCTGCTTCTGTATATCATCCGGAAGGTAAACTTTATATGTAACTTCGAACGGTCTCCTCTTCTCTCTTGGAGACTCTTTCTGGGAGATTTCTAGATCAGGCTCCGGCTCATCGAATCCGAAATCTGTGCCGCACAACTACGTCAGCCTCGTTTCTTCAGCAAACCACCAACATCAACGCCAACAACTCACCATCTCCCGACTCATTGTCCGACTCATCTTGCAGAATATCATCCTCGCTCGACATCCCAGACATATATTCGTCCGAGTCCGCCATGCTCGTCGTAGTCGCCGCTGGTGAAAGGGCGGAAGCAATCCTCTTGCTGGGTGGTAAACTATATGATATCGAGGACGATAACGCTTCCGCCGCTTTTCGCTTTCTCGTCAGGGGTGAAATGGTGAAGTTTTGGTCGGGAAGTGAGTGGTTTGGTGGTCCAGAGTGGCAACCAAGTCCATCAACGACTAAGCAGGCTCCCGGATCGTTCCAACAGAGAGGGGCCTGATTGGTGCACGTGAGGATGACTCAGTACCGACGTTGTGCACGAAAAAGCTGTAAAAGGTAGCAAGTGAGTCCTTGGTGAGTCTTATTGTTATATGATCTTTGAAAGTTGACGTGGTGCACTGCAGACGTGGCGACTCTTGTTCGTATCAGCCTTGAATTCAACGGAGTGACGCCCAAGGCTTTATCGGCGATCCCACCCCCATAAACTGTAATCGGACCCTACTACCTACCACGTGATTACGTGTCACGAGTTATCAACAGTGAGGCGGGGCAGGGGTCATTCTTGGCATCGTCATGTCATTTCTTGCACTTTCTGCCTGAGGTATACTAGTGCCTTCCCCAAACGTCCCGTCCAGATAAGGGGCCATGAGATAAGAAGATACGGAGTAATACTGAAATTCAACCTGATGCAATCAATCCCCCTTTAATTTGATTTCTGAGAACTGGCTTATTAAAACGCCACAATAATAATTACAGCCCTAACTGATTAAGAACCTTAATTGTATTCACAGTTACTGTAAACTCTCTTAAAGCAACAATGAGCTCGCTCTACTAATTATTCCCAGACTCCAGTGCTTCTTCATTCTCTTCTCGAATCTCTCCTCGTACATCTTCCCGAACCTCGTCTCGCACTTCTTCTCGAACTTCTTCTCGAGACTTTGTGATGTCCATAACGAATTTGATGAACCGGTCACCGTAAGGAACTGGTGGTATCGGGGATATCTGTTGCTTATCATGAGAAAGTCCTTTCCAGAAATTTTCAAGTCTCTTGACGGTTCCATACTGCATTTATGTTAGCGGCAGTCAAGACAGGTTGGGAGTGAATAACTTACGTGAGTGAGCAAATCAATGATGCCCAGATAATATATTTCCTCCCCAGGGGTATTATCCTCGTGTGTGGCCCTAAAGCCCCCATCGTCGCTGTAGAACGTAAAGTCTCGTTTACTTGTGTTCTCTTCCATCTGTTCTGGCATTCTGGTGGTTGATTCGCCCATGGGAATGGGCTTCTCTTGTTTGATGATCTTTCGCAACTCATGCGCCTTTCTAGCAGTCTCCAATTTCGAGGGCGTTCTCGTCAAGATAGGGTTTGAAGGTAGAATATCGTCCGGCGATGTGTCTCCTCCAGGCTGGAATACCCTGAGCGTCTTATCTCGAAGATTCTCCTGGTTGCCTTTCCCCAAGTCATGTATGCCCACAAGCATCGAATAGTCCATGATTTTGAGCTTCTGCAGGAGGTGTACATCCTGCTCCATCTGTTCCAAAAAGGTGTTCTTCTTTTCTGGTCCGAATTCGAGGTGGTAGTTCCTCCTGAGCCAGTTGAGGTCCTTCAGGGTTGCTCGTGGGTTGTTTACAACATTCTCTTCCTTGTAGTCTCGACCGATAGTGGAACCTTTCAAATCAAACGTTTGATGGATGTCCCTATGCGGTGGGAAGAGGTTGTTCATGACGACAAAGTGGATTTTACCTCCATATGGCACCTTCACTCTATGCAAGCCGTAAAACTGTGACAAGAGGGTGTTAGGATTCTGCACGACGTGCTGGTAATAGTCCTTGAGGATTTTGCGGAGGAGTTTGTGTTCGGCATGGTGTATGGTTTTGATGATGTACTTGTAATCTCGAGAGAAGTAGAAGAAGCTGCCACTTTTGCCTGGCGATCCGAGTTCTGACAAGATGTACTTGCTTGTCAAAGACATGAGATAGTCGGCAGGGTCAATTTTGAAAGTGGCTCGTAGGCGTCGGAATATCCATGGTGCATAATCCTTGAATTTGAAATCATACTTTGCCGATGGGGTCAACTCATTACCAGTTCTAGTTCCGGTCAGCATTCATCCGGGTATATAATGCAGCAATAATAGCTTAGACTTACATGTCAAAGGAAAACTTGTGGCGTGCTGTAAAATCAGCGTCTGTTAGGTCCCTATCCAACTTCGCGTTCGTCCTTGACACAGTAAATCGGATGCCAGTCAACATATTGTATGCTGTGACCCAATTGACATGGTTCTGGTCAACCTTCGTCCCCACAACCACTCTATCCTCGTCTTCTTCATCTCTTCGCTTCCGCTTACTCGCTCTCTTCTGTCGTATTGCTTCTGCCCACCTGAGGGCATCTTCGTCCTGCGCTATATCTTCATGGGGTATATTGGAATGAATGCTTTGGGTATTGCGTCTATTGATGCTGAGAGAACCTCGGCGCATGTTAGACGCGGCTATAGGAGAGAATCGACCACTCGCAAGAGCAGCTTCATCTGTAGATGCACGTGGCGGTCCAATCTTCGGTACTCGGTTTCTAAGCTGGGGCGGACCGACAGCGTTCTGTGATGAACCCGATGGTCCAGCGGTAGGAGTCCTGGGGTTGTAATCAGGGGAGAGTCGATGTATAGAAGGATTCTGGGCATTCTGAGTTGTCGGAGGTGAGTCGAGGTGTTTCATGCTTCCAGCCAAAGAACTGGAATAAGTGAGGGGCCCAGTACTTTGCGGATTATAGGATGAGGGGGGAGGGGGCAGCCGCTTGTTATGCCCATTTGCAGCTTGCGATTCGTTGACTTCGGGTACGGTCGATTGTGGTTGTAACGGGTATCCATTTGCCATGCCAAACGAGTTCCTTTCTGTCGACAGAGACTTCGACGATCGATTATGTGGCTCCGGGCTCTTTCTTCCATTTTCAGGTATACCGGCCATACCGCCGTTGATAGATAGAGCGCCCGTGTTGCGAACCAGTCGGTCCTCCCAACTATTCCTTGCTGACCTCCCATTTGGCACGGCGTTCAGCCCCGTATCGGTGAACATCCCGCCGTTATCCGGGGGGGTCATCTCGTCGTTCATGGAATTGAGGGAGTCGGTAGGAGTCCTAGGCGGTGTCGTCTCATAGTTCGTATGGACAGTCGGCTGTTGCAGTGGCCAATTCTTCAGGGCCGCATTCTCCTGCGATTGGCGGGTGTCGTTGAGGGTTTGGAAGAAGGGGTCGTCCAGCGTCCTGTTATTCAACTCATCGGAGTGGAATGATGGCATCTCGTTTGCACCGAATGGGATTTGCAACGAGGCCAATCGAGGATCAAAGGTGTCGCTGCCGGGTTTGACCACGGGTTGGCACGTAGGGCGATGGCTGTGGCCCTACAGTTGCCACCTGCCGTCCCCTTTGTGGCTCGTCAGCTGAGGGTAGAGAAGTCTTCAATCGATTGTCCCCCTCTCGTCCCTCGATATAACAATGCGTGGTCGTGATAACTTGAGGGTTATGAGGTTGTTGTCACCGCTGAGCCCGTCGAACAAGTCATCTAGCGTCGGTTGCGCGGGAACCTTGGCAAAACACAGCCGCCCTTCGTTACTTCTGTCCTGACGATCGTTACCACAGATAGACGCACAAGGACGCGTATCGTTCGCTCGTGTGTCTTGATAACTTTTGCTTTGGCTCGATTATTGAAAGGAAATGTTTGTTGAGGGAAGCAAAGAAGCTACTGTTGTATTTGGTATATTAATATCTACCAATTCCGTCCGGAAATTGAATGTCGTATTGACATGGTTCAGCCGTTCCTCAGCCACACCACACGACTTGGCCAAGGGACCAACACCTTGTTAGTACAGCCGTGCGCGCAAGGTACTCGAAATAACTCAATATATTGCAGCTGCGCATAGAAATCTACATCCACCAGCATAGGAGATCCAGTCAATCAAACACTAATGCGTGAATGACAATCCCGATAGATGCATAGGTCTTTACTTGATTAATGCCTTGCTTGTTTATTAATGTTGTGTACACCCGTCGGGATATCCCCCTGTGTAGTTGTTGGTTGGTTGTCCCCTTGCTTACGCCAGCACGCTGAAAAGCATCAAACATGTTGATTTACCTAATTAATACATACAAAGGCTCTTTAAACTTGATGCGACTATTGTATTACTATACATGTTATATTGTTGTACTGTTTAATAATCGAATTGTTATAGGTTATTAAAGTCGTAGTATCGTACGTATAATATATATTTTGATTATATTTCGATACAATTTAATTGTATTTGTATATATTATATACTGAACGTCCATGCTTACTTTCTACTACCTACTCAAGTCTACTTCACGATCGAAATATGACAATACTTATTTCATTTATACTAATATTTATCTCTCGAGTTAATTATAGCACTCTAGAGACCTTAATGATTGATAATGGCGATACAACGCGCGTCTCACTGACATAAACATCACAAGCATCGAAGGAAGAAAGTCATTTTAAAACAGAATATTAAAACTGATCAATAATCATCATTGCATCTGGTATAAGTACAAGCCATCCAGTAATAGCATCATCATCCCAGCCCACCACCTCGCGCCAAATTATAACCAGTAAAGCCCCCTATTGTCATAACCCTCAGAAATCCGGCGGTGCAGGATACAGAAATATCCTCAACACAACCATTACCCATACAAGGTCGGGGATCCCTAGCTACAATAACGCGAATAAACATGATCCTCCGTGCTTCCCTGGAGTCGCCCAACCCACACCTCATATCCCATGAGTATGATAGCAGAAAACCCCATACAAAGCATATCCCAACCCGAATAAGTCCCGAATAATCAGACACAAGCGATATTAATCACCCTGCCGCGCTGAAACTCCCCAAACGCCACGAAGTCATTGATAGAAAGAGCCGTTAAAACATGAACAATGTTCAAGTTCAAGCAGCGGCCTTCTTGGCAGCAGGCTTCTTGGGCGCTGCCTTCTTGGCGACGGGGGTCTTCGCGGTGGTCTTGGTTACGCGGCCGGACTTGGTCTTGCCGAGGACAGTTGCCTTCTCAACGACGGCTGGGACATCCTTCTTAGGAGCGGCCTTCTTGGCAGCTGGCTTCTTTGGCGCAGCCTTCTTTGGTGCGGCGGCGGCCTTTGGCTTAGCGGCAGCCTTCTTGGTGGCAGCGGCCTTTGGCTTGGCAGCGGTCTTTGGGGCAGCCTTCTTGGTGGTGGTGGTGGCCTTCTTGGCTGGTGCGGCGGCCTTCTTTGCGGCTGGCTTAGCAGCAGGCTTTGGTTCCTTCTTGGCAAGCTTGGTTCCGCCAGACGATCCTGAAAACATGTTAGTCTAGTTGATCGAGGGAAGTATTTAATAGGTAGGGTAGGTAAATAAAGCCGAAGTAATGTACATGTCATTAAGTAACATTGTAATATCACGTGGCTGATGGGGGGGCGGGAAAAGGACGCGACATCAATAGTGGCAAATTCCGATTAAACTTACCCTTTGGCTGGTTGAACTCTCCCTTCTCGACACCAGACTTCAACGCCTTGTTGAAGAGCGAGTCGAACATCTTGTCGGTGGCATTGATGTTGTTGTTGGCCTTGACGTACTTCTTCAGGGCAACACGGCTAGAAGGAGCGTTAGCAATCGGTCTCACGTACGCGACGGTAATGCATAAACAAAACATGACGCGCAAAAATCAAAGGAGTCAAAAACTAACCTGCTACCATTTCTCTCCTTAAGCTGTATTGAAAAGACGCGTCAGCACATATTCGCGGAATGGTTGGTGTTGTGGTTTCATCGGTCGCAATGCGACTCGATGTCAACAAGCGAGAACGCGTGGACGTGATGCGCCTGATAACTTACGTTGATGATGGCATCCTTAATCATATCCTAAAAACGTAGACCGTCAGTATGAGCAATTGAAGAATGCAATATGATATTGCGATTATAAATAGGTGTTGTGGTTGTGGAATAGATATAACATACCTGGTATGAGTGACCAGCGGAAGTGGACTTCTTCGCGGCACCAGCTTCGGTCTTCTTTGGAGGCATGTTGATGATGGTATGAACGTTAGTTTATAAGTATTGAGTGTAGTAAAGGATTATCTGAAGATCGAAATGAACTTTTGATCGGAATTGTCGGTATAATTGTGGATGTGCGGGGTTGGTTGTGTACGGGTTTCGAAAAGTTCTCAACATGGAAGTGGGCAGGGCGGCAATTTATATGTTCTCCCTCGCGAAAGTCTATCAACAGCAGATTCACAGATCACCTCGACGGATGTATCGCGCTAACCCGCTTTAGGCGAGGAATTAGTACCCTTCAAGGCAAAACAACAGCGATATCAGCCAATCAGAGTCGAACACAGCCTTCCGCCGGTACAGATCACGCGGTAACTCCAACCGTGGTGGTTCAATCCTCGACGTCCCCTCCTCAATTGCGCTCACCCGCTCTCACCTACCACAGTCGGCTTTGGCATCGCCCACATTTTGGCATTTATTGCGAATGGAAGGGGATCATCGTCTGATCGTGAATGCCGTTTTAAAGACTCCGTGAATGTGTTGTGCGAAGCCCATATCTTCCCCAGAGCGATCCCCATTACTGCGCGTCTTCTAAGCCGCGATATGATAAAATGTGATAACTCCACGAGGCTGTGGAGGGGTTTGGGAGTCTGTCCAGCTCCACGACTTCGAATAGTTCAACGCTCAACGCCCAGTAGACGACCCAGTGATTCGTTTTTTATCCTATAATGCCTCAAAACCTTTTATTCAGGTCTTGCGATGACTTTAGACGAATTTTTATGATGTCTTCCGGTTACGTGGTTGCGTTATCACAAAAGGGGATGTATGGTCGAAAATGAAGCAATTGTTGGAGCTTCGAGATCTCGCATTCATTCGGGCGCATTCACATCACCAACCACACAATCATCCGATAAGACTCAAAAATGATCGCAAATGACCAGTGAGTGTCTATTTCATACATTTCCGTGAAAACATAAACATATATTCTCCATATGTGGTGTCTACACTGCAGACAAAGTCTCGCTGTCTTTGATCGTGTCGCGATGTGGCCTTGTCTGGTGACCGATAGACAACTCTTCATGTTCCACCACCAAACACTCTCTATTCATTACAAAAAGTAAGGATTACCATTCTATTATCAGTCATAGCTATTTCTAGTGAAATTTGGCATATTCCATGAGGGTTGAGACTTCTTCTATTCCATTCACTGCAGTTGATGTTTCTTCGGTCGCACGACTACATCGTGATTCGCGTCACTCATACCATCAACAAAATCTGCACATTCTGTCCAGAGACTTCAAAACAAACTACAATCTGGTAGTGCCTGCTGAATGAATACATTTCAATGGATGTATTTACTTGATAAGGTGCTACTGCCCCCTCTCCTTTTATTTTAGTTGGGAGTTGGTCTTCGTCATCATCTCTCATGTCACAAATACAACATTGACGAAGGCGATGAAGATGACGACGCCACTGAACTCCAGGCACAGGCGATGCCATTCCAATTGTTGCCTTCTGTCTTGCAGTTGCTTATATCATCAAATCTACCGCCACGAGATACAAATATGATGCTTCTTCTCGTAATGTCGACGAGACATGTCAAGGAGACAACTGCCTTGACAACGATCTCTCTCACCGACTGCTATCCTCAACTCCCAACGGTTCAAAGCAATGGGAAGGCTCTGATTCTATTGCCAACCTCACAAAAAGTTCGCAATAAAGGTATTCTTTCCCTGGTTTGTTGACTGGGATAGTGAGGTGCCTGCAATTAGGCAGAAGACTCCCAGGAGTGACTCCTGGAATGACCCCCAAACCATCCCTCAGCCTGGTCCTTCCCTTTCAAGCTCTCAAGACGGAGACGCGACATCTCTACATGCATTTGTATTTATGCCATACCTAAAAACTCAATACGATTCCTTTGAAAAAGCAATCATGGCACAAAATCCTTCCAATTGTTTGTGTACGCCACGGGAAGCTCGGAAGATCACATTACTTGGCGGTGCGCCTCATAAACAAGTAGTATCACCCATATATCAACAGATTCATCAAAAATGTCATCCATTTAGCAATATGCCTAATATGCAATATGCTTATATGAAGCCTAAAGCCTTCCTGCTCAAAGATCCCTAGGTAATATACCACACCTACCCCTCCCATTCGCCATCAACGCCAAAAGCAAACCATTTCCCAACCGCCAGCCCATGCAATGCAAATAGCAAACCCTGTACCCCCCCCCCCCATCCCGGCATCGATTCGCGTCAACAAGCGTCCGACGAACCGCCTAAGAGTTCATCTTCGGCTTCGCCTTAGACGCCTTACTAGCCTTCTTATCCTCCTTCGCCTTTTTCCTCTTCTCCTCAGCCTTCTCCTCATTCTTCCTCTTCAAATTCTTGATCTCCGCCTCCGTCTTGGGAACCGGCTTAAAGAACCCCTCTAATCTCGCCTGCTGGCTCGACTTCAGATTCTTCTGTAGCTTCGCAATCCCGCTCCGGACTCTCTCCTCGGAAAACGCGTTCTCGACGACGAGGAATTTGATGAGGCCCTCGACGTCGGGCTGCTCCCATTTGAAATCACATTCTGCGTGGTCTGCGGGGCGCACGTCGGGGTTGAAGAAGAGCTCGCGCGCGTCGGCGTAGGGCCAGTCTTCGGGGATGGTGTATTTGTTCTTACCATCGTTGTTTATCCACTCGACAACCTTTTCGAGGGAGCCGTGCTCACGGATCATTTTGAGGGCTGTGTTGGGGCCGATCTTGGGGATGGGATCGAGGTAATCGCAGCCAAGGAGGATGCAGAGATCGACGAACTGGACGGCGGGTCAGTATTCGAGTGGCATAGAAGCTAGGCATGATAGAGAGAGTAATACCTGTTTGCGGTCCATGCCCAAACCTTCGAGCACCTTATCGACATGGATTTCCTGGATAGGTTCCTTCCGCGCCTCACTGAACGTGAGATGGCGAATGAGAATCGGCGAGTCAAAGCACAGCGTATCCATATCCTCACTTGCAGCAGCATACACCTTCCCCGCCCGCGCCAGAACGGCACACTGCGCCTCCGCCTCAGTCGGTGCAATGATATATGGGATGCCCATCAGCTTGAGAAGCTGCTGACACTCCGCATTATGCTGTCTCGACACCCTAACAGTGCGCCTAGAGAACTTCTCCACATCCTCAGCTGTCCCCGTCTCCTTCGCCTCTTCGAGTCCCTCAGTCGCTTCTGCCTTGCGCGCGAATCGTTTGGCGAGTTCGCCGGACTTGAGTTTTGGTGGTGCCCCGTCGAAGACGTAGACGGGTTTGATGCCGTTGTCGACGATGCGGAGGGTGCGGTAGAACATGCCCAGGAGATGGGAGGTGGTTTCTCCGGACTCGTTCATCAGTTGCTCACCCCCTGAGCGGACGGCGATGAGGAAGGAGTAGATTGACATGGAGCTATAAGTCGGGGTATCAGGTTAGATTATAATCGACGAGGAATAACACGGGTTGCCTACGCATCCTGTAGAATATTAGCTAGTGCAAGATATGAGAGGTTGAAGAAGACGTACAATTGCTACTTTCCGCCCAAATTGGTTTTTGATCTCGCCCTCCTTGATGGCCTGAGGGGCTTCATCGCGGATGATCGAGAAAAGCTGCTTAATACCCATGGTGACGTTGCCTCTAGGTATATCAGGTTAATTGTCTTTGCGCCGTAAATTTCAGCTATAAGCTTGTCGAGTCTCGGTGTCTGGGAGGTCGTTTTTTTTTTTGGCAGAGAAATTTATTTGACCTCTAGATCTTTTGGATGCGCGACGACCCGCGTTAATGACGTTCAGACGCGATAGGTTACGCGACGAACATTATCTGGCGGCACCCCTGCTTAATTAGTTGTGCCTGAGGTATCAACTCAGGTTGAAGTGCGGGGGAGAGTTGGAGACGAGTGGACAATCCCTAAGGGCCGTTTTATGCTCAAACTGATCTGACGAGGGTTACAACCCATGAATTAGGTACAACATAATCAATATATACATTATATTGGACTCTACTTCATTATATTAGACCAACCGTAAAATATTAGGTGAAGTTGAGTGATATTAACCTCTCCCGAGGTACAAATTAGTGTTTCTTGCCGTGATCGCTGCCGAGAGGCTTTCCCCACGAACGGCCACTAGCATCGATAACCGCTGCTAGCCAGGAGTCGGAGCTCAGGGATATATAAGTAAAGACAACCTATCTGCCTCGTTAATATATTTCATATTACGTTCCTCAGTTCACAAAATGTTTAAGCCCCTTGTCCGATTCTCTGGAAAGCAATTGGCGGCTGCTTCGCGGCCGTCAGTTAGAGCCTATGCTGCTGCCGCTGCAGCTCCAAAATACCAATGGACTGATCCATTAGGCTCGCAGAACCTGTTCACTGAGGAGGAATTGGCAGTTTCGGAGACAGCGGAGTCATATTGCCAGGAGCAATTGATGCCCAGAGTCCTTGGTACGTTCTGTAGATCTCCTTGAACCAAGCGTCCATAGCTAACTCCCTGACAGAGGCATATCGCAATGAGGACTTCGACAGGAACATTTTACAAGAGATGGGCGAGCTCGGATTGCTTGGAGCTACCATCCAGGGCTACGACTGCGCCGGCGTGTCCAGCGTCGCGTCTGGACTTATTACAAGAGCAGTGGAGCGTGTAGACAGTGGATACAGGTCAGCGATGTCTGTCCAGTCATCCCTAGTTATGGGGCCTATATACGAACATGGAACACAAGAGATGAAGGACAAATTCCTCCCAACGCTGGCGAAGGGGAAGTGGGTTGGTGCGTTTGGCTTGACTGAGCCAAACCATGGAAGTGATCCTGGATCCATGGAGACTGTCGCGAAGCCGCATCCAACGAAGAAGGGATACTATTCGCTGTCGGGATCGAAGACTTGGATTAGCAACTCGCCAATCGCTGATGTTTTTATTATCTGGGCCAAGCTTCAGGAGACGGGCAAGATCAGAGGGTTCGTTGTTGAGAGATCGCAATGCCCAGCTGGTACTTTGGAGACACCGGCGATTAAGAACAAGAACGGCCTGAGGGCATCGATAACAGGCATGATTCAACTTGACAACTGCCCAGTGCCACAAGAAAACATGTTCCCTGAGGTTGAAGGGCTGAGGGGTCCGTTTTCTTGCCTGAACAGTGCGCGGTACGGTATATCGTGGGGAGTGATGGGTGCCTTGGAGGACTGCATCGATAGGGCGAGGACATACTCCCTCGAGAGGACGCAGTTCAAGGGCAACCCTCTTGCCAAGTACCAGCTCATCCAGAAGAAGCTCGCGGATGCTTCGACAGATGCTGCCTTTGGTATCCTGGCAAGTATCCAGGTTGGCAGGCTAAAGGACGAGGGCAAGGCCGCACCAGAGATGATCAGTATGATCAAGAGGCAAAACTGCGACCGCGCTCTGGCAAATTCTAGGACTCTGCAAGAAATATTCGGTGGCAATGCCGCCAGCGATGAATACCATATCGGGAGGCACGTGGCCAACCTCTTTGTGACTCAAACGTATGAAGGGCAAAGCGACATCCACGGTAAGCTGACAAATCCGATTATATATTCCGTGAAGAGTTTACTGACAATCGCCACAGCCCTCATTCTCGGAAGAGCCATCACGGGTGTTCAAGCATTTGCATAGAGAAAATATATAGATAAAACACTTAAATAATTTGATAATATCCCGATTCCCTCTACCGTTATGTTGCCAGCCCTCGGGATGTCGGACGGGTACTTCCCTCGTGACCAATATTACCCTATTCGGTTGCCGCCAGACAATCAAACGAACGAACGTCATAGGTGAGATGTGGTGTGGCGGGCTAACGACTCGCAATCTTGGAGGAAGGTATCAATCTCTCATGGTGCGGGACATTTATGTACGATCAAAATAAAAAAAGGCACAGATTCGTAAGGCTGATAAAACCTTTGCCGTAGACTGAATAATCACTTTAATAACTAGGTAAGTGAATTTTAATAGTAGGCCGTAGATCCATGTAGAAAGTAAATCATTCGACGGCGACCTATAGGCGCCGATTGTTGGATTGGGCGGCGGGCGTGAGGCGAGCCTGGACGCTAAATCTGTTTTCTCTCGTTGGCAAGCCCATTCTTCAGCTCCAACAACATCACCGCAACTTCCCCTGATACCAACTCATCACATCTTGAGGTCACTTCTGTCACCTCAAAAATATTATCGTGAATCCTGGGATTCCCATAAATCCATAGGTACGCCTTGTCAGCCTGAGCTCAGCCTTACTTCATTGCCTCAGCACCCCTCTCGCCTTTTCGACGCTAACCGCCGTAGCCTGAACCGTTTCCCGCTCACAGTCCTACTTTCTCGTCACCACGACACTGAACGAACACCCTCATAACCTCACACAACAGTCGTCATGGCGCTCAAGAGAATTAACAAGGAACTGAACGATCTCGGCCGGTATGTGCTTCACTTCGTGAACGTCTACTTTATCCTGTTGAGTCCCTGCGGGGCCGTCGGCCCAAACGCGGGGTCGTCAACAGGACATCGTGGACACCACCAACAATCGTCTTGACGCCGAACTCTGGCTTACATTTGTGTTACAGTGATCCCCCGTCCTCGTGCTCGGCTGGACCTATTGGAGATGATTTGGTTTGTGCCCATATACTCGATTCCTACGACCGTTGGGCCCTGTCCCGCTATCTTCACGGAGACATGCGCCGATTTGGTCATCAAAAATTGAAGAACTCGAACTGACTTTAATCTATCAATAGTTCCACTGGCAGGCAACTATTATGGGACCTGTAAGTATATTCCAATCGAAACTCATACGAAAATGCCTGCGTCGATATACCCACGGCCAGATTGAAATCTGGTCGAGATGCATCAGGCCATGACGAGATCTGTAACTAACGCAATAAACAGTCCGATTCGCCATACTCCGGAGGTGTATTCTTCTTAGCCATCCACTTCCCAACAGACTACCCATTCAAGCCTCCGAAGGTCAACTTCACAACCCGCATCTACCACCCTAATATCAACTCCAACGGCAGCATCTGTCTAGACATCCTCAGGGACCAATGGAGCCCGGCTCTCACCATCTCCAAAGGTATGATTTGACACGCGGCATATAGTTATTGACATAATACTAACGGTTTCAGTTCTGCTTTCCATCTGCTCCATGTTGACGGACCCCAACCCAGATGACCCACTTGTCCCAGAGATCGCACACGTCTACAAGACCGATCGTGCCAGGTACGAGGCCACGGCAAGGGAGTGGACCCGCAAGTACGCTATCTAGATGGCTGATGGGGGATATTCTCTACTCGCGTTTATGGATTAGCTGGCGCAACTGTTCCTGTCAACACATTCGGTCTGGTTATGCATGCCTCTAGGGCAAGGAGTGAGCAAAGTTGTGGACTTCACGGAGACGGGTCGCGGCGGTGGATGTTACGTTCAGTGATGGGATCAAGGGAGGCTAAATGATCTTGCGTCGGCAGACTTTAATCTTCCAAATTCGCAATTAAAACATCACTGAACCTTTATGGCCTGTTTGCAAAGGGGATATTTTTCCGAGGAGCGTAACATGCCTGGGAACTGTGAGGTGTGCAAATGGGATGGTGGTATGTTGTTGAGGGAGATGGTAGTCATTCGGAGTTTAATATATTCGATATTATATCTCTTTTTTTGTGATTCCTAATCGCTGTGACCACTTGGCCTGTACGACGGCTAGACCTTTAGTATGAAGCAATATACTCTATAGTTTAACCCGCAGATAATAATGAAGCAAATAGTAATAATCCCAACTCCAACCTACCACTCTGACACCATCCACAACACCTCCCCTACAGTAGACTCCATTTGATTCTCCTTTAGCCAATACCACCTTACCCTTTTTAAGCCAGTTAATGTTGTCCGGGAGGAGAAGGGCTAGTCAAATGTGATCTGCTCCTTAACACCCGGCGGTCTAGATCGTAACCTGTCGCCCCGTGCCTTCCGGAAAACTCTAAGGCTACTCCCGAGAGACCGACGATTGTCTGGGCCACATGGAGAGGCAAGGAACTGGATGAACTACCGACACCAACAAGTGTTGCATATAGGGTTGCGAAGGACGTTGGCAGTTTGGGTTCCTGTCGGTGTTTTAGGATCTTCAGCGGCTCACCGGGTGGCAAGGATAATAAGACTTGGCTTTGGTGATAGCTAAAAACCACGAATCGAATTGTTTCCAAACTCAAACTTCGACTTCGAGCATTGTAAGAAGCGAAACCTGGGTCCTACTCATTTGTGTGGATGTCGTCGACCTAGGCGTTGGCTGTATCAAGATCGTGTCACACCCATGTCACGAAACCGTACCTCAAACAAAAAGCCCGAGCCGCCCTGCAACCCTCCTCGCTTGACCCCCCAACGAGCCAATTGAAAGCTGTCCGCGCTCCGCCTGACCTTCGGCGAATTGTTGCACAGACGTAGCCAAGTGCTTGAGAATCCCCTCGCCGACGAAAAATGGGCTGATTCGAGTGAGAGAATGCTCAAGCCTGTGTTCCCGCCGCGACTGAGAGCTCGCGATGGTGGGGCTGTCATTGCCGTCAGTCCTGTCAATGTGCCAGCGGCATGTTGCGGATGGCTGCGCTGAGCTCCCAGCGAAGCTGGGCCCCGCTGGGATGTGACCCTGAAGCGGCCATCTGAGCCATGGGAGCGAGGCACTGATGTTTCGACCATGGGCGTCGGCAGTGGCGCCGGCGCCTTTGCCCTAATCTTGAGACGAGAAGGGTTGTGGATTACTACTTCACGTACGAGTCCTTCTTAGAGCTAGGTCCGTTTTCATGTTGTGGGCGCATAAAGTGTCACATTCTTTCTTTGCTCGTTCAGTTCACTGTTTGCGTGCCTCTTTTTCTGTTCTTCGGCCTTGCCTGTAATCATTATATACAGTGGCGCCTACAGGTATGTGACCCTACGATCCCCTCCTTTGACTGTCCCTTGGAGAGCGCTGATAGATGCTGTGAGCAGGCTTCGTCGTTCATTTCTTCATAGGCTGGCCCCTACTTTGACAACTTCAACTTTACCCAAGCTCTCAGCTGGCTCTGACGACATTTTGTATATACTATAAATCTAATACGGCATCTGCATCTCGAATTTCGATACTCTAGGAAGTGAGGGATACAGACGACCAGATAATTTAGGGGCATATCGAGCGAAGGCTCCAACACAGGAAGCGATGTCTAGAAACCCTTATGCTTTGGAGGAGGATAGGCCGTCCGAGAGATCACGATGGCCGCCATTGACGAGGATGTTAATGTCTGGAGAGATGAATGCCGAGACGAAGAGGGAATACAACTGGAAAGAGAAATATAACAAGTGGATGGTCAACGAAGGATACAGGCGATTGTATGTGTACACCTCCTGGTTCCTGGACAAACCGCTAATATCATGATAGTTTTGTGTTCGTCTTCGGAGCTATCCACGCAATGGTCTTCGCCTTCGGTTTCATGAATTACCAATTGAAGGATAACTTACAAAACGGGAGAGATACTTTTGGATTGACATACCCAATTGCCAGAGCAGCAGCCCTAGTACTGCATTTTGACATTGCTGTGATCCTGTTCCCCGTCTGCAGAACACTCATATCACTCGCACGCCAAACGCCGCTAAACGGCATTATCCAATTCGACAAGAATATCACCTTCCACAAGATGACGGCTTGGTCGATCGTCTTCTTCTCATGGGTACACACAATAGCACATTGGAACAACTTCGCTCAGATCGCAGCAAAGAATAACCTCGGATTCGTTGGGTTCCTGTTAGCCAACTTCGCGACTGGCCCAGGTTGGTCCGGATATGTCATGCTGACCGCCCTGATGGCCATGGCCATCACATCGATGGAGAAGTTCCGCAGGGCGAATTTCGAGCGTTTCTGGTATACGCATCATCTATTCGTCGTCTTCTTCCTCTTTTGGTCGATCCATGGCGCATTCTGTATGATTCAACCCGACTTCGCCCCATTCTGCGTATCCATCGGCTCCTCTGCCATCGGCGTCTTCTGGCAATACTGGATGTACGGCGGATACATTTATCTCGCTGAGCGAATTGCTCGCGAAATTCGTGGGAAACACAAGACCTACATCTCCAAGGTTGTCCAGCACCCTAGCAACGTCTGCGAGATCCAGATTAAGAAAGAGCATACCAAGACCAGAGCAGGACAGTACATCTTCTTCTGCTGCCCCGAAGTGAGCTTATGGCAGTACCATCCCTTCACCCTTACCAGCGCACCCGAAGAGGACTACATCTCGATCCACATCCGCATGGTCGGCGACTTCACCAAAGCCGTCGGCAAAGCCCTGGGCTGCGAAGTCGACCGCCCCCGCGGCGGCGCAGGAGCCAAGAAAGACGCCTCCCAAGTCGTAGGCGTCAACAAAAGCAGTCCCGACGCAAACTCCGTCGACCCCGCCCTCCGCCGCGTCCTCCCACGCATCTACATCGACGGACCCTTCGGCAGCGCCTCAGAAGACGTCTTCAAATACGAGACCGCCGTGCTCGTCGGCGCCGGAATCGGCGTCACTCCCTTCGCTTCCATCCTCAAGAGTATCTGGTACCGGATGAACTACCCGCAGAAGAAGACGCGACTGCGGAAGGTATACTTCTTCTGGGTGTGCAGGGACTTTGGGAGTTTCGAGTGGTTTAGGAGCTTGTTGCTTGCGATTGAGGCGCAGGATATGGACAATCATATTGAGATCCATACGTACCTCACTGCGAAGATTCAGGCGGATGATGCGACGAATATCATGATTAATGATGCGAATGCGGATCGTGATGCTATTACGGGGTTGAGGGCGCCGACAAATTTCGGGAGGCCGAATTGGGGGGCCGTGTTTAGGAGTATTAGGAAGATTCACAGCCCTGGCGCGAGGTATGTTCACATTATTCCTTATAGTACCCTATTTCGAGAACCTTGTACTGACATTTACACAGTGGCGTGTTCTTCTGCGGTCCAAAGGGACTGGGGTCCTCGCTGCATGTCAAGTGTAACGAGTATTCCGACCCGGATTGGTCGTACGTGTGGGGCAAGGAGAATTTCTAGATGTTCATATTCATCATCATTTATCATTCTGTATCCTGCTTGGACATGTATCCTTTTCTTGTCCAGCCTTGAATTTGGGGGAGCGCTGCTGTTGTGCTATGAGATGAGCGATAGAATAGATACCACAAGGAAGAGAAATATAAACCTCTTTCAAGAGAGCCGTGGTTCCTTGGATATCGGGGACTTGGTGTTTGATGCTACACAGCGAATAGCCGCCAGGCCACCTCGCTCTTAACACAACCAAAATTGAAGACGACACATATGAATAGCAAAATACGAAGAGCTTTCTAACATTAATAGCGGACTCCTTTTTGGCCCCATCAATCACATAACAGTACAGCCTCATTATGACGATATGCGCTAAGACAATATCCTCGCTTTTGTGATATTTTTTCATGCACCAATTCAAAACTCCATACGAACCCCGATACTCACGAATATTGCATCCAATCCTCCATATATCGTCTTAAACATCTACCAACGTCATTTATACAGCTCAGAATGGGCTCAAAAGCCTCAATTACGATCGAACAGCGCCGAGCGCTCCGCAGCTGGGCCCACAAGCAACATCCTCGCCCATCTCAAAGGGCATGCAAGCAATGGTTTCAAAGCCAGTACAATCGAATACTCAGCCAATCCACAATATCAGAATCCCTCGGGCCTCGATTTGCCTCTCTTGACCAGTCTTTAGACTCAGCTAAAGGATCACGACTCCGAGCTGGTAACTGGCCTGACTTAGAGAAGGTTCTTCTAACCTGGCAGCTTCGAATTCAAGCTAAAGGGTGCATCATATCAGGAGAACTCCTCCGGCAGAAGGCATAGCAGATCTGGAAGCAACTCCCTCAGTACTCACACCAGACTTGTCCAGAGTTTAGCAACGGCTAGCTCTAACGATTTAAGAATCGACATAATATCCGTGAATATATACAGCACAGCGAGGCAGGGTCAATCCCTAAGCAAGTAGAAGAAGAGATGAAGGCTCTTAGGACAATCGTAGGGGAGTTTCAAGAGGAGGATATCTACAACATGGATGAGACTAGCCTTTATTAGAGGATGACACCATCTCGAGGTCTATTAACATAGGCTTTACTAGGAATTAAGAAAGACAAAACGCGAATCTTAATCGCGTTATATATCAATGCTATAGGATCTAATTGACTTCCTCTTTAAATTATTAGAAAGGCTCAAACGCCTCGAGCTCTTCGTGGAGTTAGTCATATAATAATGGGAGTACACTAGAGGCATAATAAGAAGGCATGGATGAACTTAACTATTATGGTTAAGTGGTTATAAGCCTTTTATGTACATATGGGATTAACAAGAGATATATTACTAACGATGGATAACTTTTTAGCACATGCTCTAGCCTTAGAATTAGCTCCTCCTCCTTTAAACATTCAAATATGCTAGCTACTACCTAATGCTACTAGCAGATACTAGCCTCTTAATCAAGGAATTATTGCCTCATTCAAAGTTCATTACCGTCGTTAGTAGCTTACATACATGCTACAAGCATTCGACTTAGACTAAGATCCTCTTGTAACGATGAACATTCATCTTGCAATTCGATGGGCATTACGAAGTTAGTTTTATCACGTTATAGGGACAACTATCTATAACTGTTTCTAGAAGTCGACTCTTCTTGTTAATTCAATTAGCCTTCTAGTATAGCTTGAGCCTTCTAGCCTTTAACAATTATACGAACAAGTTATACAATCTGGCTAAATACACGATGTCATGAGCATAAACAGCTTCCTTAATCCGATTGAGGAGCTAGCTAAAGAAGAGGAGGAAGACATAACGGGAGGAGGAGGGACTGAGACACAGGAGGAGCTTGAAGATAGACTTCTTCAAGAGGTGATACAGGATGAGCTCGGCTCTCATGAGGCCAAAGATGATGATGAAGACGAAGTCTAAGCTGAGCAGCCTACATACTTACTGCAGGCTGCTAGCAACGCTCTACAAGTTCTGATTAGGTTCACAGAGAGCAGAGAAGATATCCAGACCTCTTACTTGAGGTTATTCGAGCGTTTTGAGGGTCAACTAGAGGCATTAAAGCAGAACGGGTATTCACAGGGCACATTAGATAGTTGGATTACATAAGCTTCACTTACACGATATCCTCACTAATGCGATATATTTTCGCTGCACGGAATCAATCGTCTTAACGAGGCTGTACTGTACATCACTCATCACGTGGCTAACCTTCAACCTTGGTGGTTACGAGACATCCTTACCTCATTCTTGGCAGCTTACGACAACGACAACTGCGTCATTTACCCGTCCCCTCATACGATAAACACCTAGGAGACCCTTCTCTATCCCAACTCACCTCAATTACAATTGCAATTCCTATTATCAGATCAGACCCCCAAATCCGCAATCATGAAAGTCGCCTTCTTCAGCACAAAACACGTGAGCCACATTCCCATTCCCATTCCAATGACACAAGGCTGTGGTTCTCATCGCTAACACAGCCTCTCACCAGTATGACGAGGAAGCATTCAACAAAGTCAATGCAAGCCTCGGCTCCCCACTGGAGATTACATATCTCCAGCCCTCGCTGAATATCAAAACTGTTGCGCTGGCGAAAGGGCATAAAGCCGTTTCTCTGTTCGTGAATGACACGGCAGATGCGGAGGTTAGTTTTCTCGCTCGCTGCTGGGGGGGGATGTTAATTGTGAGATGTAGGTTTTGAAGGCTTTAGCGGAGTTGGGGGTTGAGATTATTGCTCTGCGCGTAAGTCCCCCCTCCCCATAATTTTTTATCAGACGTCAGACGTCAGATATCAAATAGATATGAGAGAATTACCATCCTAACACCCCCCAGTGCGCAGGCACAGACAACGTCGACCTCCCCACCGCCACCACCCTCTCCCTAACCACCCTCCACGTCCCCTCCTACTCCCCCCACGCCGTCGCCGAATTCGCCATCGGCCTGCTCCTCACTTTGGTCCGCAAATACCACAAATCCTTCAACCGCACGCGCGAAGGCAATTTCTCCCTCTCCGGCCTCGTCGGGTTCAATCTCTACGGCAAGACGGTTGGGATTATTGGCACCGGGCAGATCGGCTTGTTGGTGGGGAAGATTTTGAGTAGGGGGTTTGGATGCAATGTTGTGGCGTATGATTTGTATCCTAATGAGGAGAAGGCGCATGAGTATGGGATTATGTATAAATCCCGTGATGAGGTGCTTAAGGAGGCGGATATACTGACCCTGCACTGCCCGCTCACAGCCTCCTCTCACCGCCTCCTCAACGACGAAACCCTCGCCCTCACCAAACCGGGGGTAGTTATAATCAACACCTCCCGCGGCGGTCTCATCGACACCAAGGCCCTCATCCGCGCCCTCAAATCCGGTCACATCGGCGCTCTCGGGCTGGACGTTTACGAAGGAGAGAAAGAATATTTTTTTAAAGATGGGAGTAGGGGGGTTATTCAGGATGATGATTTGACGCGCTTGATGAGCTTTTATAATGTGGTTATTAGTGGACATCAGGCTTTCTTGAGTAGGGAGGCGCTGGAGGCGATTGCGGAGACGAGTGTGGGGGATGTGGTGGCGGTGGGGAGGGGGGAGGTGGTGGAGAGGAGGGCTGAGGTTAGGAAGTAGATGGTGAAGTGGGGGGAAGGGGAGCGGGGTTGAAGAGCTAGGAGGCAGGAAGAGACGGGGGAGGAGGAGCTAGGGAGGAGGAGGAGCAGGAGAGGTTGGGATATAGCTGCAGGATGGGAGGAGCAGGCGGGGTTGGGATATAGTTGGGAGGTCGGTGAGATCTAAGGTCAAGGCTATCTAAATTCTATACTCAAGAGATGTGAGCACAGATGAATATCTACTCCGTATCCACAGCTCTATCCCGTATCCACGGCTGGGTTATCGCCAAGCTGTTCCATCCGGGTGTTCTTGGGTCCCAACTCTCTCCTCTCGATCTGTATCTGAGGGTATTCACACTCCCCACAACCACCCGCCTCGTTACCCCTCCACAAACTACCCCTCCCTCCCTCCCTGAGCCTCCACCCAACCCCACTCCGAGGCATTGGATCCTCTCACATCACACAGCACAGCACCCCGCATATACCACCCACCCACCCGCCTCCATCGGCGCGCCCGAAACTAGACGGGCAGCTACACAGTACTAGTACAGTAGAGTCGATCATCTGCACTACTGTTAGTGTACTGGTATCGTGCAGCAGTGGTTTGGGGGGTGGGAACGTGGCTTTACGTAGTGTGAGTAGTGTGTGCTCGGCAGATGCTGGGGTGCGTGGGGGATGGGGATGGGGATGGGGATGGGGATGTCTTGCTAGGAGGAGGAGGAGGGGGTGTAGACTGGTTTCGGTGCATAGTGGTGGGATTATGTAGGAGTGGCTTAGTGCACATGGAGGTGTGCAGACTGCTTTAGTGCAAGTGTTATACGGATTTTCGGCGGAGGTATAATACGATGGTGGAGGAGGTCGTGGCGGTGATTTGTGCGTTATTTTTGTGCGGGGAAGAAAGAGCTTGTCCCGAGGCAGAATCGAGGAGGTAGTGAGACGGGAGTTGTGCAGATAGTTAGTAGAGGAGGAGGAGGAGGGGACCGGCCGGGGGGGGAGGAGGTGTACAGTAGCTAGCTAGTTAGCTGGGGCAGATCGGTCTAGTATCAAGTATCATCACCATCTCGAAACGGGGTAAAAATAGCCTCCCCGCAAAGAACTCGTGGCGTAGCCTGGAACAACTGTTTGATGGTTTCGATGCTTCTCTCGATCCCGAGATCCTCCACGCACGCGATATCTGTCATGCAGTTGACACTATAGTATAGTGATTGTACTGTAAATCTCTTAGGCCCAAAGTCTCTCTTGTTTCAAGCTGGACCAAACCCATGGTATATCCCCATCTCACCCGCAACCCCCTCGCAACCCCCCCCATTCCCCCCCCTCCCCCAATCTCACCCGCAACACGCGAGATAACCTAACTTCCTACCCCAGACTCTCTCTCCCGATCTAGGTTAGCCACCGTCATAGCGAGCGAACATGGGGTCTAGAAGCGGAGAAGGCGCGCGTGAACCCCGCATTTCGTTGGAAGGTTAAAGCCAAGAATACTGAGGGAGCCGAGGTGTCACCGAGGTTCTTTTGCTTTACGTGCATCTTATTGGACAATACGGGGAGAAAAAGAACTGGACGACTGAGGTCGGGATCCACCTTTTCTTTCCTTTCCCCGCACTCTGGAGATACCTCCACACGAGCCAGAATCGTCAGCCACCTGCAGTTTTAAACCACTAACACCATACTAACACGATACTAGCATCATCATTACAATACAATGCTTGCTAATTAGTTTGTGCAGTTACAGTATTATGCTATAGTTTGGACTATAGTACTGCTATACACGGCAGATCATGGAGGCCAAGATGTTAGGGGAGTAGGGGAGTGTGACCGGTCGGTCTCTTCCAAGACCCTCCAAGACGATAGTCCCTACTAACCCTGGCGCTATTCACTCTTGGCTGCTGCCCTAGTGGGTGATGGGTGATTGTATTGTGACCTATACTCGCTCGTTCCAGTACAATTCGCACACTCACACTCAGCCCAGTTAGCAATCACCAGTTTCCCAGTCGCCCTTTCTCGGCCGTCCGAAGGGTCCGTTGTTGGGGAAGGTGATGTGTGTACTGCATAGTGTTGTGCTCATCAGTATTGTACGTACATCTAGAAGCCGTACCATTGTCCATCATCCAAGGGGGGAGGGATTCCGACTGGTTATCTTGGCAAGGCGAATGCTTGTATCGTGACACGCAGACACGCAGACACGCTCTAGATGCCGGGAGGTGGGAGGTTAAGATGAATGAGAGACATGTAACTAAGACATGTAAGGTGAGAAATTGAGAAATGTCACTTAACTGACAAATTTCAGCCCACTGGACTTATCAATATCCACCACCCCTTACTTACTCACTCACTCTCTCTGCCGTACTGTATAAACTGAAAGGAAGGAAGAGGCGAGGGGGACAATTACGACTGGTTTCGATTGGTACTCTACTCCACTTGGAAGGAGCAAACAATGGCCACGAACCACGAAGGGAAGGGACAAGAGACGACGACGATGCAAGGGGTGGACTAAGGACCGTGACACCCCTCATTTCGGTGGTACATTGGCCACGGTCCCTCCACATTGCCTCCACACCGTCCCCATGTCTCCACGTCTCCACGTCGCCACTGTACAGACTCACCGGCTCTCTCCACATGCTTTTCCACTTTCCACATACGGATCTCCACCTATTGTCGCATTATTGCTCTCCACTGCCGCCAAGCTCCCCTCAATTACCGCGTCGAATGCCAGCCAGCCCAGACTCACCACCACCACCACACATCACACACCACACCACACTCATCCGCATACAATCATCTCTTCTGGTAACAGTTGCGATCGTCGCCATGCCGCCCTTTCTAGGCGCCAAGCTCCCTTCCAATCCACTCCCAATCCACTTTCTCCAGCTTTCTCCAGCTTCTCTAGTCTCCTCCCCCGGTTTCCCCCAGTTCCGTTCCATGTCATACGTGGAGACCCGAGTACACGTCCCCTCCTTTCTCCTCTCCTCCTTCCTTGCACCGTACCTTCATAAGTAAAGGGTGATCTGCAGTTGTATTTATCCTTTCCAAATCTTTATCTCAATCAATCCTCTTCTGTCTCACCCACTCCTCAAAAGTCTGACATCTTTCCAACTTCTTCTCTTTTTCTCTCTTGCTTGACACCCTCTCACTTCACACACCGGATAGAGTTGACACTGCGACCTGCCAACCATGGGGCTTTTCTCCCGCGAAAAGAACGCTGCCGGCGCTGAGGTCGCCGCCCCAGACGTCGCTGATAGCCACGATGGCAAGGCTGGCTCCGACATGGAGAAGACGGGCATCCACGAGGAGGATATCGTCGCCACCTCTCCCGACCACGAGGACCCGCGCATCAGCTGCTTCACCCACAAGGAGCAGAGGAGCATCATGCACCGCGTTGATCGCCGCCTCGTGCTCACCCTCGGCGCCATGTACTGCATCAGTTTGATGGACCGAACCAATTTGAGCGCCGCCAACATTGCTGGGTGAGTCCGAGTCCCAATCGGCCGCGCTTTTGCGATGTGCGCCAATGCTAATCTTCCGTCTTAGAATGAGCGTCGACCTCGGATTTAAAAAAACTGGTATCGACAGATACAGTGTTATCACCCTCATCTTCTTCATCCCATACGTCATCTGCCAGCCGCCCGCGACAGTCATTATGCGAAAGATCGGCCCCCGCATCTTCCTCGCTTCCATCACAATCCTCTGGGGCGGCATCATGATTGTAAGCTCCAGCATCCCGCCAATTGGCAAGCAACCGAACCACACAAACTAACACACATGGCAGGCTTTCGGATTCGTCAAGAACTGGACTGAGATGGTCGGCCTGCGCATCATTCTCGGTGTTCTCGAGGCTGGTTTCTTCCCGGGTTGCGTATATCTCATGTCGACCTGGTACTCCCGCTTCGAGCTCCAGAAGCGCTACTCGGGCTTCTACCTCATTGGTTCCGGTGCATCTGCTTTCTCCGGTATCCTCGCCTACGGCCTGATGCAAATGAAAGGCCTGGGCGGACTCGAAGGATGGCGCTGGATCTTCATCGTAAGTTGCAACCCCCTCACCAATCTGCGCGCACCCAACTAACCCCCCCCCCCAGATGGAAGGCATCATCACCTGCCTCCTAGGCGTTGCCGGCTACCTCCTCCTAGTCGACTTCCCCGACCAAGCCAAAGGCGCGCGCGGCTTCCTCAAAGACGCCGAAGTCGACTTCGTTATCGCACGCATCGAGCAAGACCGCGCCGACACCGTCGCCCCCGAGTTCAACCTGGGCCAATACCTCCGCCACGCAGGCGACCTCAAGGTCTGGGGCTTCGCGGCGCTCTTCGGCCTGTGCACCACCACCTCCTACGCCATCGCCTACTTCCTCCCCGTCATCCTCATGTTCGGCATGGGCTTCTCTGTTGCCCAAGCACAGTGCCTTGTTGCGCCTCCGTATGCCGCTGCGGGAATATTCATGTACATCGAAGCCGTCTTCGCGGATAAGTTCCGCAACCGCTGCAGCTCCGTCATCATCAACGCGTGCTTCTGCCTCATCGGTCTCCCCATCCTCGGCTTCAGCACCAACAACGGCGCCCGCTACTTCGGCGTCTTCCTCGCCACCATCGGGGCCAACGCCAATATCCCCGCTATCATGACGTATCAAGCCAACAACATCCGTGGGCAGTGGAAGCGCGCTTTGTGCTCTGCTACGCTGGTTGGGTTTGGCGGTATTGGAGGGATTATCGGATCCACGGTGTTTAGGGAGGTGGATAAGCCGAAGTATACCCCGGGGATCATGACGTGTATGATTGCGAATGGACTTATCATCGTCATCACCCTGCTGCTGACACTGAAGTTCTGGAGGGCGAATAAGAGGGTTGATGCTGGGGGGAAGATTATCGAGGGGCAGGTTGGATTTAAATATACCCTTTAGTAGTCTTCTCTTGTGTTGGCTGCAAACCGCTTGGATCGGTTTTTTATTGTCCTTATTAATTATTTTTTTGGTTAAATGAAGCGAAAGGAGGAGGAGGGCGTAAGGAAGGAAGGGGAGGATATGACTAGCAACTATATATCACTACAGATACGTTATGAATAACAGCTTTTAATGAACTTGACTAGTTTCCCTACAATAAGCTGTCATAAATCGGTGTGATTACTCACTATATCCGACCACCCATTTTTGTGGCTTGAATATACCTGGTGAGGACGATTACTGATCCGCAAATACCGAGGTAAACAACTGACTCTCAAACACCACCAAGCTCTCGGTCCAGCTCATCCTATCAAAACGGTAGCTGGGAGCTGTCACTTCGTTCTCCTGTCAGCTAATTATGGGGCTACTGCAGTGTGCAACCTTCCCAGCATTCCAGACGTGTATAAAATCGTTCTTTGTTATAGAAAAATGGATAGAACGGCACGGAAAACCAAGCTCCTACCCCCCGTGACTTGGGGGCAACTGAGGGAGGTGACTTGGCACTGGTACTAGATTACTACCGTGGAACTCTCTGAAAGAGGAATGGGTAGAGCGGCATAGAATGGCTTTTTATTCTCGGTGTTGGGGTGGGATGGGGATGGTGGGGGGGGGGTTGAGGGTGCTGACAGCAGGGGTAGGGGGGGATAAATCAGCGGAGTGGGATGGACTTGGCGATTCGATATCGGTGGATAAATTCGATATCATCATTTATCAGTAGTTTTTTATAAGGACAGAGTAGTTTTTTTCTGACTTGCTAAGATTGTATGATCGATCGATCGACTACAAGTATACTAGAAAGAGATGCTTAATATAGTCGCGACGGCTCGGGGGTGGGTTAGTGTTTGTACGCGTGGCGTGTGGGGAAGGGCTTTGCGTCGTCACCACCCAACACACTCATATTAAGGAACGAGATCAGACTTTACCACCTTCCATTCCATTCCTTCTTTTAGTAAAAAATATATAAACAATAAAGCCACCCTTCACCATTCATGGTTCCAAAAAAACAATATAAACACGAACACCCTCCCATTCCCTCCTCTTTCATATTTACAATCCTCCCCCAGCTGGGGAACACAGGCAAAAAACTACCCAGGCCTCCTAAAAGGATGCGCCTCAGTATTCAAAACCCACTCATCCAAGCTCACCACCCCCGGCTCACTATACAACAAGAAAAAATACTTCAACGTCTCCGCCAACCAAAAACTCTCCATCGAGTCCTGCTTATGCCCCTTCCCCCTCTCGCGATTCACGCCGCTGAACGCGCTGTGCCCGATCTCGGTGCGCGTGCTGTTGATGATGGATTCGAACATGCCCCAGCCCTTGGTGGACCAGACGGGGGAGCCGGTGATGCGGTGGAGGTAGAAGACTGATTCTATTGCTTCGGGGCTGTCGCTTCGTTAGCACTGTTACCCAATCCCAAACTAATGTACCAGCTAACTAACGGAAGTGGAAGCGGAAGGGGAAAGGGGAAGGAGAAGAAGAAAGAAGAGGGGAGACATACCGAAGGATATACTTATCACTCTCCACCTTCGCAAACCCGATGGGCAAATTACTCCTCTCCAAGAAATCAGAAATAAACTCCTCATGACTGAGCGGTCTATACGGATCCTCCCTCCCCTTCGGGAGACTGCGTTCATGGGGGTTCACCGGGACGCCCTCCGTCGATGTCTTGGACGGGGCGACGTATGGGATCTCCGGGAGGGCCTCCTTCTCCTCGTCGTCGGTGTGTGCGACAGTGGCATTGGTTGATATCGCGCGCTTACGATTGATATTCGCAACCGGCGGTGCGCTGCCACCGAGGCTATAGAAGGTCGTCCCATTCGCGCGGGGAACAACAGCATCCACATCCGTCTCAGCCATGAGGGGTTTCTCCTTCGCCTCTGTCTCTAACCGCACCTTCTCCTCCGCCTCCTCCTTCGCCTTCTTCTCCGCCATCTCCAGCCGCACCTTATCCTTCCTCGCCTTCTCCTTATCATAATCCGCTATCTCCCCCTCGCGCAGCGACCAGCGGGGGTCAAGGTACTTATAGTACTTCTCCTCGTCCCAATCACAATCGAGGGGGTTCTCGCACGGTACGGCTCTGGCGTCTTCGGGCATCACACCGCTCTTCGTAGCTTCATACGCCCATACGCATCCATCAGCCAGCTTCTCAGCAATGGCCAGATCAGCGTCCAGACCGAAAAGCTTAGCGCCCATCCCGACCATCCCGCCGATGAAGCACGTCAGGTGCGTGACCTCGTAGATCATCTCGTGCTTGCGGTCGTCGGGGAGGTAGGGGTTAAGCTGCACCTTCCCCGAGAACAATACGTTGCGGTCCCCTGGGATGAGAGGGCGGTAGAGGAGGTGCGTGCGGATCGCGTCCATGGTGTTGTTGTAGAGGGTGCGATAGGTGCTGTCCAGCCCGCCGAGGAGGAGGTGCATTTTCGAGAAATACTCGTAAGTCGAGTCTTGGCCGCCGCCCATGGAGAAGCTTTGGCGTTGTGGGCCGGGGGTGAGGCCTTGCGGTCTGCAGATCTCTTCTTCGGTGAAGGTGCGTCTGGGGAATACTTTCGCTGTTGCGTTTTGGGATGGGACAGCGGCGGGCGTTTCCTCCGGTGGTACGAAAGTTGCGTTGCAGCCGGATGCATCGACGCTGTCGGGGAAGATCCCCTTAATCTCCGTCCCGCGCTCTTGCCACTCGACGAGGGCGTTGGTGATGCGCGCGACGGCGTCGTAGTACTTGTGCTCCCCCGTGAGCTGCGCCAGGCGCGTGAATTCCAAGGTCAAGGATCCCAGTTCCGCGAAATTGGAATTCCCAGCTGCTCGGTGGCGTTCCGAAGCACTGTGCGGCTGCCATTGATAATGAAGCACTGGCATTCTATTTGGCGTATCGAAGATACTCATCAAGATCTCTCCCAACTCCGTAGCCTTCATCAGAAGCACGGGGTACTTCGCATCACTAATATCATACGCCGCTAACATGCCTCCCAGGTATCGAATAGTCGTCTCAAACACAGGAATCGACGTCTTGGGCGACGTCGTGAAATCGATCTTCTCCACCGTTTCAAGCGCCTCCTCAAACTCATCCTTCAACCCCATAATCCAGAGTGTATCCAAAGAATCCACAATCGTCGCCGCCCACCCACAAAACGGGTCACGGAACCCCCCCTTCACAGGCCCGACCTCATCGTGTCCCCACGCATATTTCTTATACCCCTGCCACGCGTGCAGAAACTCGTCGCGGACTAAATCCCTCCGCTCCTCCCGCAGGGATCTCGCCTCTACTGACTCTTCGGGGAATTCGAACTGGATCCGCGGCATCTCCTTCGGCGTGCCGGTGGGGAGGTGGATCAGGTCGCCTGGGGCGATGGGGTAGTGCTCTGTGGGCTTCTCCCAGTGTATCGTTTTCTTTTGCCCGTCCTCGTCGACTGTGTCGTCGTAGGCTATGGCGGCGGGGGTTGGGGGGGTTATTGGCGTTGGGGGCGCTGTTTGTATGGCTGCCAATGCTTCGCTGGTGCTTGGTTCTGGTTCGATGACGGGGTCGCCATTTGCAACGACGGGAGTATTCACTGTCACCGGCAGTTTCGTTGATGTCGGTTCAAGGAGGTCGACAATGGGCACGCCATTCGCAACGACCTGCGTATGATCTGCCAGCAATGGCTTCGCCGACGTTGCCTTATCCGCAGTAACAGGTAGCGCATCCGCCGAATGTGCAATCCCCTGAATATCAACCACCGGCCTCACGGGGTCCCTCCCATCCTGGCCATTGCGGTCCCCATTCTGTGCCGACGATTTCCCAGCATCGCCATACGGCGCGGTACCGAACGACTTCCTCCTCGCTGACTGCCCCTCCGGCCCCGTCTGCCAGAAATTGTAGAACGTAAAGACGACAATCGCCGCAAACACTAGAAACACCCTGTACCGCCGGATTCGAAGCATTCTGTCCTTCTGCCGACTGGGGGAGTCGGGTCGTACGAAGGGTCGCGTGGGGTGAGGGCCCTTGTACTGGATGTACAGCACGGTATGGTAGTGTGCTAGTAGTGACTGAACTCAGTAGTTAGCCAGGCGCGAACCAAACAACCCTCACTGTTCCATTATAGAGTCTCTATCGGCGACGACGGTGACTATACAAACAACGAACAGTGTCTCGCACAAAGCCAAGCCAAGCCATTGCGGAGAGAGTAAATGTGTTACATTCCAAGCAAACCCTCTGCTACAGCACCTCGCTACATTTAGCATGTGGACGGACCACAAGGCTTGGCTTGAAGGCTGCCGGGGAACAGTAGCCTTGCTTGGCCGATCAGTGAGCCAACCAGGGAATTTATGGGAATTCATGTCCCCGCTTTCTACAAGGAGGCTACGGTGGTCTGGGGAAATTTAACCTAATACAACTGTCAAATGCAGTCGAACCCCTGTTATAACGATCCTCATTATAGCGATATTTCTTCATGCACGAATTGATTCTACATACAAATACCGATATCCACGATATCGCCCCTCAACCTTCAATATCGCTATAGCAGGGTTCTACTTCATCAATTGGTACGCAGAAATGTCAACTAGAAAGGGTATATCCTTAGAACAGAGACGCGCACTACGTAAGTGGGCTCACCGACAGACCCCAAAACCAACATAGAAGCAGTGCATTGAATGGTTCTTCGACCAATACAACCATAAAGTGAGCCAATCGACAGTCTCCGAGTCCCTTAGCAAGACCTTTGAGCACCTTGACGAGAGTTCGAACCCTACGAGCATCTGAATACGCAGTAGCAACTGGCCTGAGATAGAGAAGATCTTATGGGACTGGCAGCTAAGAGTTGAGGAGGAAGGAGGTGTCACAACAGGTGAAATACTTCAGCAAAAGGCAAAGCAGATTTGGCTACAACATCCGCAACACAAGGAACAGCCCTGCCCCGAGTTCAGTACACGTTGGCTTGAGAGGTTCAAGCAGAGACATAACATCAAGGCTCGAATTCGACACGGCGAGGCAGGTTCAATCCTAGCTTCAACAGAAGAGGAAATGCGTGCCTTGCAGACAATAGCAGGAGAGTTTCAAGAGGAGGATATATACAATATGGATGAGACAGGATTATATTAGAGGATGCTACCCTCGCGCGGTCTCCTTTTACAATCTCGACCTAGAGTAAAGAAAGAGAAAACTAGAGTCTCCCTTGCACTATGCGTCAATGCGACCGGCTCAGACCGACTACCTGTTTGGATTATTAGGAAGAGTAAGACTCTAAGGGCATTAAAAGGAGTAAGCGTTACAACAATGGGAGGGAGGTGGAGGTGGAATCAAAAGGCCTAGATGAATACTAGTATTATGTGCGAATGGCTTCACGAATTCTACTCCCATATTGGACCAACTCGCCAGGTGCTCCTTACAATGGACAATTTCTCTGCACACTACTCTGCCATTGAGAGTTCTCCTCCTCCTGCCAATATTCGAATCTGTTGGCTTCTAGCAAACAGTATAAGCCGATATCAACCTCTTAATCAGGGTATTATTCAGAACTTTAAGGCTTACTATAAGCAACACTGGCTTTAATTTATCCTCGAGTCAATTGAACAAGGAGGGGCTCTTGATTCAGGTGTCAACATTCATCTTGCTATTCGCTAGATTGTACGAGCTTGGAATAACCAAGTCACAAACACAACTATCTACAATTGCTTTCGAAAGTCAACTCTTATATCAACCCCCATTTCACTTCCTACGCCAATCCTCCCTCTAGGACTCTTAGAGCTCTATGATTAGGTTATCCGTTCTGGGAATATACAAGACCAGATGGCAATCTCCAACTTCCTTAACCCTATTGGAGAAGAGGAAGAAGACAATCAAATAACCGACTAGGAGGCTATTCTTCAAGACGTACTACAGGAGCATCTAGATATAGGTAACTAGGAAGTAGAAAACGAAGAAGAGCAAGAACGTCGGATATATACAGCAAGGGAGGCATATGAAGCTTTACAAGTCTTAATTGACTATACAGAAGGACAAGATACTCTGACATCAAACCATTTAAGGGGGTTAGAACGATTAGAGACTGCAATTAAGGATCTAAAGGAACAGGCAAAGCACCAAAGTAGTCTAGATCCTTGGCTTATATAATATTACATCTTGAATCCCTTATAGCGATATCCTCAATATAGCGATATTTTTGGTGGCAGGCAATACATCGTTATAACAGGGGTCCGACTGTAGGGGGATCCCGAGGGAGCCCTGTCCGGCATTTATTCATGACATGTTGAATACTGACTCTACAGTAAAGTAAAGTTAACTCTTTGTTAAAAGCAAAAACAATAGGATTTTAATCAGCGTCATAAACGCGTCTTATCTTTATTAAATTGTATGTATGTAATTGCCTATAAATCCCAAAGGTCTTTGTTCAAATGCAAATCACTGCCCCGCTATGCGCAATCCCAATTTCAGAAACCCGATCGTCGGTCATGACTCGTCGAAGCCTACTTCAACTCGCATGCTCAACAGGACAACCCCCTGATATCTTATCCCTCAACAACCTCGCATGCGTGACCTTGGCTCCAATGCTATGATTCTGTACAAATTGGCCATCTTCATCCAAGTCCACCGACGGCGGCGTTGCTGGTCGCGAAGGATGGGTGTATTCGAGTAGATGACTCAGATGGAACACATGCCCGCATGCGAATCCCACCAGCGTCTCCTGCTCGCCTTCCGTGAATGGTTCACCGCAGCCAACGCAATGGCCTGGTCGAATTGGTTTCCGAGCGCGCACGGGTTCTGGGTTGTCATTATCCTTGTTGTCCTTATCAGCGACAGGTGCTGCTACGTCGACGGGTGCCACGTCAATGTGATCCTCAGCTTTAACCACAATATCGAACTTGACACCCTTTCGTTGCCCCGAACGGAGGGTATTCTGTGCAGTAGCCACTTCACCACGGAGTACCCGGGCGACGCCTGAGCTGATGCTGTGCTGGATTTCGTATTCTTTAATCATGCGACTCAGGCCGTCTCTGAGGCCGTCGATTTCTAGACCTTCGGGAATGCGGCGAACAAGGGTGATGGGATCGATTGCTGTTCCAACCTCTTCCAAGAGGCCGCGGATGAAGCGGGGCTTGTCCATTGAATAGTCAAGGAGATCTTCCCATAAGTCTTTATCAGCTTGCTCCTTTGCGAAGTTAATTGCCTGCGAGACATCTGCGAGCCGATCTATGATGAGGAAAAGGGCACGTTTTGTCTGCCCAGTCTTGGAGTAGAGGTAGACAAGTTCTGGTATGTAGTCTCGTTCCTCGCATACTTGGGTTGCCTGTAGATGGTTAGCAATGTTAGATAGACCAGAGAAGAGAAAGCACGAACCTTCTCAAAAGTATAAGATGTAGAGCTCTTGAGAAACTCCATTAACAAGGCCCGATCATATGATGCAAAGACTTGTACGGCGACGTCGGCAAACTGTTCCACATGCGCTCTGCTCTCAACCAACATCCTCTCTCGCGCTTCGGCGGATTTATCATCTTGGCTATCGCCATTCCACAGAGCTCTAATGTAGAAGAACAGGTACAGGGGCATATCCTTATCTTGCAGCTGGGTGATGACAGACTCTGGCCGCACAAGACCACGCTGCGCCTCGTCGACAAGAAGAGTGATGACATCTGCAGTTGTCTCCTCCAATTCCTTCCTCGAAGCGGATTTGATCTGCTCCTTTGTCACGCGAATTAAGACCAGCCCAGGAATATCCTCGGCAACGGCATCAATCAGATGGTAATCTTTGATAAGTGTCATGGCTGTATCGGCATCTTGTAGTTGCATATAGCACTTTAAGGCATCTTTGGGTCGGCCATCGGCAAGATACAGCTTCCCCAGACACTCCTTCACTATGCGCCAATCTCGTCCTGTTTCCCCGTCCTCGACTGAATCTTCTCTGACCTCGCGGTACTTTAGCTGATTCTCAAGAGCTGTGGTGACGGTTCTGATTCCGAACAACTCTGGTGGCCATACGTCAAGTAATTCTTTGAGTCGGAGTCGATCTGTTGCAATGTAATGCCCGAGAACGACTTCGTAGATTGTAGACGGCAAAGGAGGTTGCAATTGGGTTGTGGGTATATAATTTGCAATCTCGCCAAACTTGTTCGCCCCTGCAAAGATCCAAACCCAATGCTCCCATCTCGAAGAGCTGCCTAGAACTTTGCCGCATACTTGGCCCGCCATGATCCAGTCGCCCTCACTGATAAGCTGCTGAATCCACAATTCTCCGATTCGCCTTTTCTCCTTCTCGACCGACGAATCGATGAGCCGAGCAGCTGTTTCTTTAACTGATGATATGTCATCGTAGAAATCAACGGCATCGTTTCTTTCCGGGGTCCCAGGGCCAATTTCAGCCAATTTCTCGGCCGATGATGATATGATCTCAGGATGATCGTCAAGAAGGTTCCAGGCGTCGTCGTACTTGTGCAATTCTAGCAACCACGAAAGATGATCTGACAAATCTCGTTTCGTAGCTAAAATGCAGTCGTAAGGACTATGGATGAATATTTTAATACCGGGGGCTGCAATGTTCGGGTGGGCTGGTTGTTGAGGGCGAGCTGATCTGTTTTTTGAGCTAAGAGACCCGGATTGGCTGGCAGAATCACCACTGCCAACACTACGGATACTTTGAGCAGAGCTGAGGAGTGTTGTTGCATTGAGTGTGGCATTCCACATGCCGCTACCCATGCTAGCCAAAGTCTCAAGAGTACTCCTCGATGTCAGTGTCGTTGACGGCCCCTTCGCTGCTGGCAGAACACCAAGGTGGTAATCTGCTGCCGACAGCCGCTCAAATCGACTCACAATTAAGCCATCGGTGTCGATTTCTTCAGAAGTAGACAGTTCGATAAGTCGCAGCTCAGGGGGGACGGCGTTTTGCCGGCGTTGAATGCCTCCTCGTGGCTCGCTGCCAGTAGAAGCGGTTGAGAGCTTGGATTTATGGCCCTTTTGAGTTGGTGCCTCCTCGGCATCCTCATCTTCGGGATTAATATAAGCAAGTACAAGAAGCAAAGTAGGGGTATATAACGACAATCCAGAAATGATGCAATCCATTCTCAAACTATTCACGTTAGCAACCCTCGACGCTGGGGTTTGATTCAAAACATACATTTTAATGATCTCTGCACGACCAACACTGCGCTCTCCAGCATGCTTGCCAATGCCGACTCCGCCGGGGTGAATATGAATGATCCAAATAGTGCTTCCCCAGCCAACTACAAGTTTCTCGATTGGATCCTTATTCTTTGCTGTTTGCTGCCTGAGCTTGGTAACAACAGGAGATAACGCCGTGGTGCTTAGTGTGTCGTCGTCAGTTCCGAGAGAGCTTTCATCGATCCATTCCGCCCGCGCCTTCCACACCGCGGCCATCTCTTCCCAACCAGAATCCTGAGGACGATCAACGTGGGCAATGCGCTTCCAGGCCGAATCTAGATCTGCGCTTTCAAGACCAATATTCGACCGCATTATCTTTATGCCCTTCTCGTTGACCCAAACAACGTATTTTCCTGACAATGACCACTTGATTGTGCTTATGATGCCTTCGCCAGAATGAAGAACAGTGTCCTTTCCTGAGTTGCCTCCGAGCCCAATCGTTCCGAGCCAGCCAGATGCCGTAGCCGCCGCGGTTCCAGTAGTGGTGGATGTCGCATTCGTTCCAGACCGCCCTCCAACAGTCACGACCAGGTTCCCAGCTGTTCCTCCAGAGATATATGTTCGGTCATTCTTGTAGTCGGGTGAGAGGGCGACAGCTTGGACTGGCCTCGCAAAATTTCGTAGCTGTACATCTTTTATATCCACAAGAGATGCAATACAGACATTCCCATCTATGGAAGACGTGGCAATGTAGATCGCGTTCGATGGAATATTCGGTATGACTTGCTGGCGCGGAGCCCGCTGCGCAGCCGGACTTGACGACGCAGCAGATGTAACTGATGCCGCTTTTTGCGATTCATTTATGGCTTGAGATACCGCCCTGTTGACCGCTTCTGACCTCGGGTCAGATGTTGGTGGTGGGAATGGGGAAATCGATATCGAGGAGATCGATGCGGAGTGGGCATGGTAGACTCGTAGTGACTGGAACGACGGTAATGCTAAAACATGCTTCACAACCTGTTAGTATAGAGTAAACATACATTATATTATCCGACTTACAATATTTCCGTTGTGAGTGCCGATATACTATGACTTCTTATCAGCATTGGCCCAGGCCTCGGTTCATTACGATATGCATACCATCTTGTCCCCCGCGACCAGGAAAGAGCTTGTAGCATCCCCATTTCTATACAACTGCGTCATATACCCAGTCATTCGAGCATTCTTCAGCTTCGGTTCATCCTCTTCCTCCTCTTCGTCTTCGTCCTCGTCCTCCTCATCCTCATCACTGCCATTGGTTTCGGTCTCGTTTTCATCGTCCTCGTCCGCTGTGTCTGGTTTGTGAGACTGAGAGTCAGGTGGAATAGCTTCATGCGCTTCCCCGCGCTCCCCCGAATCTTCCGCCATTTTCCCAGGCAATAGTCACCGGGGTGCTTAGGTCGCTGTTCAAACGACAGGTGAAGCAGTCGACGTCACAGCACATAGCTACAGGGCGGATGACTAATCAGAACCAGGACAAGGCTGAAGCCTTGCATCGCGGGATGGTTCCTGAATCGAACTTTACAAATTTACCAACTCACACATGTCACCTTCATTATAATCAGTTATGCTCTTTAATTTTTCCTCACGGATTGTTAAACGGCAGCTGCTGTCCCAAATAGGGGCACCAAGCCTCATCAGTAATGCGCAAAACGCAACTCGTCAATGCCGACCGCGTTTCCCTGGCCAGCTCACCCGAGGCTGTGGCGCATCGTTACAACCGATACGACAATATAGCGCTGCGACGACTGATCCAGCAGAATCTCAGAAGCGAAAAAACCCTCGATCTCCTGCAGTACAACGTTCGCTAAGGCGAGTTGCAGTCGAAGCCGAACGGTCCAGTGGCGATGCGTCGCGGGGTCAGAAATCATCTGGTGATAGCCATGGCCTCAAACGCATAACAGCCATATGTGTTGCTGAAGAATTTGCAATGGACAGCGTTGTTCGAATACTACGATCTCAGGGATACCCGATTGACCCCCAGGGCACGGGGTTTTTGGACGACCAGGTTGTACACACCAAAGCTGTCAATGGAGGGGATGTATTCATCTTTCCATCCGGGACGATAGTTTCATGGTCTTTACCAGAGGACCTTGCCATTAATTTGGCAACACAAACGTTAGCACCTGCGGCTATAAACCCACACTTGGAGCAGATTGAAATGGAGGATCTGGAGTACCAGGAAGATCCCAGTCAAGAAGCGAGCAGCATCAAGGGAGAGGTTATCACCTTGGGTACCAAGAAGGAGGCTTTGGAGAACGGTGCTTCGAGTGGCAAGACGTCAACTACATTGGCACAAATTGCGTTCTCCTCAGGACTAGCCCGGTCTACGAAGCTCGCAGTTCTTGAAACTTCACTTACCAAATACCTTGACTCGACACGAACCATTCCACCTATACTCTCCCGCGGTGGCCGCCTGCCATTCAATCAACAGTTTATCTTACAGAAGACCGGTGCTCTTTTAGAGCTTCGTGCACAGCTCAACCACTACTCAGAACTCACAGACTCGCTGCCAGATCTATTTTGGGACAGTCAACATGAACTTGGGCTAGAGGGCTACTATGATCAGGTGGGACGGGCCCTCGATGTCAGCGTCCGGATCAAGAGCTTGAATGCGAAAATGGACTATGCCCATGAGATTGTTAGTGTCTTGAGGGAAACTCTGAGTAAGAACCATAGCACATGGTTGGAATGGATCATTATTGTCCTTATTGCGGTCGAGGTCGGATTCGAACTGAAACGCGAATGGAAGGAGAGGATGAAGGCTAAAGCTGAAGCCACGTCTCTAAAAGACGAATAAAGCTGTAAAATAGGGCGTTTTTGGGAAGTATAACAATTTCTGGGTGCTACATGGGCGAATATGGTTGGGTGGTTGTGTACAGGATAGATTACTGAGAGATGGTGACGGGGTTAACGTCGCAATATTCTTATATATCTGTATTTGCGAGACGATTATACCCTAAATGTACAAATATAGACTCTTGATTAGACTTTTTTCACAACAGTTATTTACCTTCATCTGTTGAAAGCTTTTTGATATACGTTCTGGAAGAAAGGGGCCCGTCTTTCTCATGTCTAAAAAGTGGGTCCACGAGGCTGTGGAATATGGTCGCCAACATCGCAAGGCTTTGGAAGCAACGCGACAGACGCGTTGGACAATCGTGGAAAGAGCTCACCCCATACTCCCAGCATGCCCGGTGACCGCAAGTCTTTAAAATGCTACATCTAAATCCGTCTCGATTGACATACGCAGATGGAATTAACTGAGGCTTTGTAGCCATGGCGTCGGTAACCTCATTGGGGCTTCATTACCCCACGGCTCTACAATACTTACAACAGGAGCATCTGCTGTCTGAGGACCCGGCGCCAGATACCTATGAGTGGCAGACAATAGCCAATGACGACGAAGGAATTGCTGGATACGATGAACTCGTCACTACGAAAACTTGTGTCGTCTGGTGTCGAGGTGGAATCGTACGAAAGAGCTTTCGATTTGAGATTGAAGACGAACCTGTCACCCAAGCACTTCTGACGAGTTTCTCGACAGAACACACGAAAAGAGACCGAAATAAGCCAGCTTCTGCCAATTCGAAACCCCATCACGCCGATGCGGAGCCAACGGCTACACCGGGTGAAGAGCACTCCCGGTCAAAGGCCCTGGTGGTGTTTTTGAGGACACAAGCTCATATATACTTCCTCTCTGGCACGAGCCATATCGTCCACCTACCTTTCGAAGTCGAGAATGCAATCGCCTCTACAAATGGGCTTATTCTACAAAGGAAACTGCAGTCCGAAAAGCTGGCGCCACTGTCATTGAAGTTTCCTCGGGTCCCGCCAAACTCCTTTATGACTTCTCAGCCGCAACCATGGTCTGCAGCTAGTTCAATCCAATCTACATTCTCCATTGCAAGCCTCGGCTCCCCACAGCAGCTTAACTTGCCGCCGACATCTTTACTAGGTGACTTATGGCAATCTCCACCTCGCAAAGATGACTCTCGTTGGCCCCGACTTTTTTCGCTCACGGATCCTCTTGCGGAACTAGGTCTCGTTGTGACATCTGCGAAGGTTAACGGGGCCAGGAGGTCATCGCTGAGGGCTGTAGCTATAGACCCTGCTGACGAAATTATCCATGTGACTGATCCTCATTACGTTACTGAAACGAACATGGATGCCGAGGGTTCAGTTACGCTTGCTGTCACTCTGAACCGAGAGACGAGCATGTATACAGTCTGGACTATGGAATATGTGAACCAAGAAGAACCACTTATTAGAAAGCCATCAAGGACAAGTGATGTAAAGCCTCGACGGCGGAGCTCATTCATGCCAGGCACCGGTGCAACAACCCCAGTTGCAAATACCCAACATACCTTTCGAGAGAGCTTTGGGGGCGCCGGCGCTGGTATTAGCATAATAAAGCCTTCAAAAAGAAGAGAAGACGATGCAGTCAAACAAAATGTCGATTTTGTTTCCTCTTTGGATCCAGACTCGGAAATCAACGGTGTTCCGAGGAGGAAATCAAGACGTGTGAGCTCAATGTTAGCAAGAGGCGACCTTTCGGCCTCGGCATCTCACGATCGATCGATGTTCTCAGAAATGAGCACCGCGGGACAACAACCTAATCCACGTGTGGATTCCATGGGGGGTCACAATGGCAGGGCCAGCTTTGGATTTCACAAAGGATTCAAAAATTCAACTTCGAACCAGCTACCGCTTAATGCTAGCGTCAATAGTTTTCTTGAGGCTCCAATTGACGATCTTCTGGAGGAACTGAAGGCTGGTGGGGATTTTGAAGGGTTTCATAATATGGGACTTGAAGACGAAGACTTCGAGGGTCTCCGGAAAGAGATTGTATTCACGAAGATTGAATCCATACCTGCCGAACGCAGCAACTTAAGGTATTCAACCCAACACAAACCAGCGCAGAGCCAATGTCGAGTTTTCACTTTGGCTGCTCCATCAAGCTCCCTGCAACGAAACCAAATTTTCCTCTGCATACTCGATCCCGAGGAGAAGAAATTTGTTGTTGTTACCCTCAATTCAACACTGAGTAAGAAGAAGCGAACACCTCAGGGTGCACAAAAAGCCAAAAGGCAGAATGCAGATGGAAGCAAGGACCCAAATGTTAACTGGGGTGATGTCGTCAGGGCAGACCATGTCATAGATGCTTGCAAAGTATTTGACGGAGGAATTTCCCGAATTCTAGTTCTGTCGGAGACAACGGATGGGTTCGGCGAACTGACACTACAAGCGCCCTGGGGATTACTGATGAAAATATCCGTTCCAGGCAGCCTGGTAATGAATAACATCTTAAGCCTCGGGTATAATGGCCAGCCTCACACCAAACCCGAAGAAAATCGGACGAAAATGTTGAGTAGCGGGCCTAGAGCATTACGTGGTCTAAGAAACCCATTGCCTGGTGGGATGGTGGACATTGTCGATGAAGAGGGGAGATCCCATCAGTTGCACTTGCGGATGGAGGCTCGACTTCCTCTTGTGAAGAGTGTCCTTGATGCTTGCAAATACGTGTTGCCGAATAAGGGCGGAGAAGCCGTTCTTGCTGGGTGGTGGAACATTCGGCAGTGGCTTACTGATAAACCATACATCGGATGCGACGACGAGTGGAGTGCTCTCGTTGTATCCCTTCTTATTCTTGTGCTGCCGTTTCGAGATTTGCGTGCAAAGCCGCTCCGTGCCAGCCCACGAAAACCCCGAGCCGGTTCTGTACGGACTGGCCGCACTGTAGACTCAGCTACAAAGGATGTAGATGACATTCTCCATCGCGAATGCGCCATGGGCAATTCACTTCCGCCTTGGGCTCTCACGAGTGGCTGGGACTGGCTTAGAAAAGAAAATAAGCCTAACCTCACAACTCCACCGAAGGCTTTCGGCGATGAAAACAGCTTTTTGCAAAGACACGTTAATATTGCTCAAGACTATCTTAATACGGCACTGGGGGATGCTGCTGTCGGGGCGGGTGGATATCTTCCAACTGCCCACAGCCAGAGTCCAGACCTGCGGAAGGAGGCCCTTACTCAAATCATCTGTGGACTACACCTATTGCAGGAAGAACATAAACTGAATATTGCAACGGTCGACTCATTAACTACAGGAAATGCCAGCCTGGCACCAGTACTGTCGCAAATGTGCAGATGGATAGGCTGGAACGACTGGGCGGACTCCTACGATATTGAAGATGCTGTGGCTGAGGGCGTTGCGTTTAATCCCAGTAAGAATATCCCGCCATTGACAGAGGCTGTGTTAACATGTTATAGCAAATACCACAGTTTTAGCTCAGCCTTCTCTTCCGCCATCTATCTACGACTGGATTGAAAAATCGTTAACTGTAACGACAAACACGCCATATATGGCACTTGCAGATGTCAAAAACAGGACGTACAATAATGGTGGCTCTATAATTGAGCAAGAATCGTCCTCCATTACACCACGGACGTCACTATTCAGAAAGCTTTTCACTGTTGTACATCCGAGTGCGTCGTCAATTGAGATAGTGGAAGCTCTGTACGCAGCTGGTTTCACTACGCATATTTTAGATACCCTTCCGGAGGCTCTTCTAATACCTTTCAGAGAGGCACTAATCGATTGTCAAAGTCATCTTCAAGTCTCGTGGGGAAGAGAGCTTTTGAGTCTCGTCGGACGAGAAGATGTTAACATGCTCCTTTTTCCCGAACAAAGAGAAAGGGTTGCATATGCATCCCCCTTGGCGCCAACACATGAGTCCAGTAATGACGTCCATTCCATCTGTTTATCACTTTCGGAACAGGAGACTGTGGGCGCCTTTGATGGCTCTGCAGAAGTTGATCGGCAATCGATCAGTCGGCTCATTTTCAAAGATGACAGGAGGCTCAATGAAGCCGCCAAGATCCTGAATACCTCGAAGCCCACTTTGGCCCGTTGTGAACCGGAACCAGACTGGTCAGAGTCCGATTTATTAGAGGCGCAGAAAGTGCATGTACAGGAGTTGGCGATTCGAACACTGGCGGTGCCGCCTGGGCGGGGACTACTGTACTTCAGTGCACGGGTACCCCTTTTGACAGAGAAGTTTCCAATCGGAGGGTTTAACCTCCATTGCGTATTCAAGCCAGCAAATAATACTGTCGGGGTCGATAAGAATGCATTTACCGAGGAAAAAGTGTGTTGGGCATTTTTCCACGCCGGCGTCTCTGCTGGCTTGGGAATCTCCCGCCAAGCAAGAGGCATAGATACCTCTTGGATCTTGTTCAACAAACCTCAGGAATTAAGCAATCGGCATGCAGGATTCCTCCTTGCGCTCGGCTTAAACGGCCATCTCAAATGTGTGGCGAAATGGGTAGCCTTTAAATACCTCACCCCCAAGCATACTATGACATCCATTGGCCTGTTGTTGGGATTGGCGGCATCATATCTTGGGACAATGGATTCTCTCATTACCCGCCTTCTCTCCGTACATGTTACGCGAATGCTACCCCCTGGAGCTGCAGAGCTTAATCTCTCCCCTCTGACACAAACGACTGGCATTATGGGTATTGGTCTCCTATACTGCAACACTCAGCACCGCCGAATGAGCGAAATCATGCTCTCAGAGATTGAGCACATTGAAACTGAAGTGCTGGATGAGCCCCTGAGAAATGAAGGCTACAGGCTTGCAGCGGGATTCGCCCTCGGGTTCATCAACCTAGGGAAAGGGTTTGACCTTCGAGGTCTACATGATATGCAGTTGACGGAGAGACTATTGAAGCTTGCCGTTGGAAGCAAAAAGGTCAACTTGGTACATGTCCTTGACAAAGCAACCGCTGGTGCTGTTATAGCCATTGCCCTCATATTTATGAAGTCTGAAGATCATGCTTTAGCACGAAAAATCGACGTTCCCAGTTCCGTCCTTCAATTTGATTATATCAGGCCCGACACATTCCTACTCCGCACACTTGCAACGCATCTAATCATGTGGAGCAAAATTGAAGCGTCTGCGTCCTGGATCGAGAAGAGCTTGCCGAGAGAGTACAAGTTCAAGAGTAGCCTGACCAACGTTCATCATCTTTCAGCCGAGGATCTACCATTTTACAATATTCTCGGTGGCCTTTGCTTCAGTATTGCTCTACGACACAGTGGAACCGGAGATCTTCGTGTTAGGGACCTTCTTGTCCACTATCTGGACCAATTTATGCGCATCTGTGCTCTTCCAGCCTCCAATTATGACCAGAAGCTTGCACGGAATACTATTCGGAACTGTCAAGACCTTCTCGCACTCTGTACCGCTACGGTTATGGCTGGATCTGGCGATCTCGTTGTTTTCAGGCGCCTCAGAGTCTTGCGTGGCCGCGACGACAACGAGACGCCGTATGGCAGCCACATGGCAGCACACGTTGCAATAGGCGCCTTATTTCTTGCTGGCGGCACTCACACCTTTGGCACATCGAACCTTGCAATCGCGGCTCTTATGGCTGCCTTCTACCCACTCTTCCCAACTTCGATTCTGGACAATAAATCTCACCTCCAAGCTTTCCGCCACTTCTGGGTCCTAGCAACAGAAGCAAGGTGTGTGGTAGCACGCGACATTGATACCAACATGCCTGTTTCCATCCCACTCGAGATTTCTATACGCACGGACAAGTTTACCGCAGGCACCAACCCTTCGGTCTCAAGGCACGCACCTTGTCTTCTCCCTGAGATTGACAATATAATCTCAGTCGGTACCGAGAGTCGAGAATTCTGGAACGTGGTGCTCGATTTTGAGAAGAACCCTGATCATCTGAAAGCATTCAAGTCAACACAAACCATATACGTAAGAAGACGTCCGGCCTATGATGCAAGTGCGGCGGCTTTCCACGCTACCCTTCAGGCCCTTGATGATACAGACGGGGCAGATCAACATCCTCTGCAGTGGTTATTTGAGCTACCAGCATTTTCCATGCTGACAACAGCGGAACGAGCTCTTGTTATTCCGCCGGAGGGCTCGGTGGGAAGAGCAGCTCATACGAGTACCGAAGGTACCCTAGTGGATGCCCGGTTGGTCCTAGAGGAGGCGACGCTTCACAGTGGGAAGAGAGACAGGTTGCAAGGTCTAAAACTACTGTTTGAGTGGGCGAACATGATGCAGCGAGATGGCAGAGAGATGCAGTGGGTTCGGCAGGAGGTTGTGGATAGGCTAAGGGCAAAAGTTTGGATGATGAGCATCGAAGGTGACGATGAGCATCAATGATGGGGTTAGAAACATAGACGGTATTACGAATGCAATGATGCAAGGCTATATTCTTGGAACATAGATAGCAACATAGAAACATAATCTGCTACTTTTCTTGACTCATAAGTGACCATTAAGTCCGTGGACTCGAAGTTGCGACGGCCTTCCCTTTGCCAGGCGCCTCTTCGAAAAGCTTCCTCCACCTATCTTCCTTCTTGAATAGTACTATCGCCGTCATTGCACTTGGGTCACCATGGTCTGGGTCTGCGCCACCTTCTAATAAAGCCTATTGCTGTGTGAGGATCCACTTATAAAATTCATAGGGATGTCATTCTCTAAGTGAAAGCAAATCGCAAAAGCAGCGAATGATCGAAAGGAGGGGTTAAATTACCTTGACTACTTCGCTTTCATTCTTGAAGACCGCACCAGCAAGAGGCGACTGGCCGCGGTCGTTTAGAGAATTCGGGTTTGCTCCATGAGAAATGAGAAGCCTGACGAGTTGAGAATGCCCATGATAGGCCGCTAGCATGACCTCCAAATCGTTAGTAGCTCGTTACTTTATACAGTCGGCAGAACAGAAAGAGGAAATAGGCATCAAAGTATAGCCTGTTGCACTCACTAAACTGTCTCCCTTCTCATTTGTCATATTTGCAGGTAACCCAGCCGGTAGGGCTTGTTCAAAGAGGTCTATCTGCCCAGCACGTGCGGCATCGTAAACCCGAGCTGCAAATGCAATAGCTTCGGGTGATAGGGAAGGGGCATCCATTTCTTCAAATATAAACTAGAGCTGATGGGTATAATGTCGCTATGGTCTCAAATCTTCGTAAGGGCAATCTTTAACGTGCAGGTGAGACTAAATCAATGATATCGGAGTCGATGTCGCGATGGTGTTCGTGCATCATATCTCAGCCTTGCGAATGGTGTAGGGTCGGCTAGCCTCGGGACTAGCCTCGGCAACTTTGCCCGCAAAGCACTGTCCGTACGTCAGTCAGCCTTGCACTCTGAGCCTTTAATTATTGTGATATTGGGAGCTCACAAACATCCTTCACTCCAACCCCCCAAACCCTTCAACCTCAATCTCCCACCATCAGTTCGCCCACAATGGTCCAAATTCTTCCTCTGCTTAACCGCAGCGCTACCCGCAGCCTCCGTTTCCTCGCACGCCCCTCAACCGCCCGGTTCTATTCAGCACCCACAGGCCCTCAAATCCTCGTCACCGACCTCCCAGCGCCCTCCACCGGCCGCATCCGCATTCTCTCCCTGAACCGCCCATCTGCTCGCAACGCCCTCTCCCGCTCTCTCCTCGTAGACCTGCGTGCTCAAATCGACGAGATCGCCGCGGAGTACGATTCCGAGGGCAACGAAATTCCGCTGGCGAAGACATACGGCGGCGCCGCAGGCCCCAATGAACGCGGACGCACACGCGCTCTCATCCTCACCAGCGAGGTGGAGACATGTTTCTGTGCCGGAGCGGATCTTAAGGAGCGAGCGGGCATGAGCCAAGAGGAAACAAGTGCGTTCCTCGCGAACTTGCGAAACACATTCTCGGCTCTTGCGGCGCTGCCCATTCCGACAATAGCGGCTGTGTCGAGCATGGCCTTGGGTGGAGGTTTGGAGTTGGCTCTGTGCGCGCATCTGCGTGTTTTTGCGTCGACTGCTATTGTTGGACTGCCGGAGACCAGGCTGGGCATAATTCCGGGTGCTGGTGGCACTTACCGTCTGCCTGCTGTTATTGGACAGAACCGCGCGAGGGATATGATCCTGACGGGCCGACGTGTGAGCGCCCCGGAAGCGTATTTCTTGGGACTGGCAGACCGCTTGGTCGAGGTCGTCGAGGAGGAAGGGACAAAGGAGGGAGAGGAGGATAAGACTCTGCTAAAGAGGGCTGGAAAGGAGGCCCTCAGCGAAGCGGTTAGACTTGCACAGGAGATCTGCTCGGGAGGCCCGGTGGCTGCGAGGGCTGCGATTCAGGCTACGGCGTGGTGCAGGGAAGAGATGGAGAACAAGGCGTATGAGAAAGTTGTGGCAACGGAGGACAGAGACGAGGCACTTAAGGCATTTAGGGAGAAGAGGCTACCAGTGTTCAAGGGGAGGTAAAGAAGCTTAAAGAAGTTGTACTATATAGATATATACCTACCGATTAAATTTAAATAAAATCGAAAGGAATCTAGTTGCTCAATGACGAATATTGATAATGACTAGCTTGTTGACTATAAAGCCGTCATGATTTATACAGCTCTATAAACGAATTGAGATTCGCAGCAAATGTCTGGCACAGCGGTCACAAATAGGAAAGTCTACATGAGACGAGCCATTTACAAGATGTTTCATATTCTACAATCCTGCTATTGTATTGTACATCATTTTGAGGTCGCTATTAAGATCTATGAGTTTTTATCGTATTCTTGAACGCCTCATGACAATGCCAAACTCTCCTTACTCATCCATTCCCGGACCAGGACCTCCCTGCCTGCCCATCTGCCTAGCCTTCAACATCTCATCACACAACAACAGATTCGATGCGATGCCAGAGCTGCTTGCTACCGAGTTTCTCAACACGCGGAATGAATCATACACACCCTCCAGAACTGGATCCATCGGCTCACCAGATGATAGGTCAAGGCCGGCAATGTTTCCGTCGGAGTACTCCTCTTGGAGGCCAACCACTAATCAATGTTAGTTTACGAGTCCCATAGAACTGGAATAAAAGGGAACACTTACGGGAATCCTGGACGTCGTGGCCAGAGTTGGCAGCCAGAGTCTTGGGAATGATCAACAGCGCATCGGCGAAAGCCTGGACACCCCACTTCGCCTTGCCCTTAACTGTCTTGCGGAACGCATCGCTGTTAAGATGTGCGGCACATGCAACCTGGAAAGCTCCGGCACCAGGGACAACGCTCTTATCCACGATCATGTTATAAACACTGCGAAGACCATCACGGACCGCATCTGAGATCTGGGTGATAGTATGTTGGTTCGGTCCCTTGATGAGGAGGGTGACGGACTTCGGGTCCTTAACCTCATCAATGAATGTGTACTTCTCTTCGCCAAGCTGGTGCTCGTAGACACGGCCTGCCCAGCCCAAAACTTCTGGGGACAGGTCATCAACACTGTTCTGTGCAATACCGCCACAGATGAGTTGAAGCCTCTCCATGTTTCTGCGCTTGGCTCTGCGGAGGGCGAAGATGCCGTTCTTGACGAGAACGTCGAGGGAGAGAGGGTCGATACCCTTTTGGTTGATAATGACGAAACCCTTCTTTGGGTCGTCACCGCAAACCTCCTTCTTAAGCTCAACAATCTTGCGAAGCTTCTCATCCACGAAACGCCTCTCGCTCTCGACGAGCTTATCCCTCTGCTCGGCACTGGAGTAGTAGAAGCTGGAGTTGATCTCTGACTTCTCATATTCTAAGCTGACGTTCAACGACAGGATAAAGGCGTTCTCGACATGCTTCTGCATGTCAGGGTGGCGTGCACCGTGGTCCAAAGCGAGTCCACGGATAAGTTGCGTCTCAGAGGCAGTACGGTGCTGCATCTTCATGATCTCAACCATATGTAAATCTGGCTTCGCTGGTGCCTGGTAGATGGCAAGAACAGCATCGACGATATCTGGAGTAAGCTTGTTGGCGAGGGTGGAGTTGAGCTTGGTTGATAGGGAAGTGCGTGCAACGGAAAGGAGTAATTCGCGGTCGACTTCTCTCTCGAGCTTGAATCCGTCCAGGAACTGCAGATATGTCAGCAACAGAAACAATCCCACCCGTTCAATGAATCCCATACCTTAAGCGCCTCATTCTTCGCAATCTCGAAACCATCGGTGATAACCCTGGGGTGCAGTCCTTCCGAGATGTGTCTGTCGGCCTGCTTCAAGAGCTCTCCCACTAATAATACAACTGAGGTCGTGCCATCTCCACAGATATCGTCTTGAGCGGTCGCTGCTCTGGCGATCATAACTGCCGTAGGGTTCTGGATCTGCATCTCACGGAGGAGAACGTTGCCATCTTTTGTGAGTTTAATCTGTTGATATATTCGTCAGTTCCGTCAAGTATAGCTCCAGCGAGGGGTTCGTACTCCACCTGCACCATCAACCAGCCTAAAAGAGAAGTTAGCAGCCATTCGTCGTCTTTTCGAGCTTGTCTCTTACATCTTTATTGTCCCCGTTGGACCCAAGTTCGACTTTAATACATCTTGCAGACCCTCACCAGCATTAATGTTGACCTTGAGAGCTTCTCCTCTCCGCTGTTAAATTATTAGCAAGCCACTGTGAATCGGGGGGTAGGGTAAGCATACTCTCGACTCCGCCTTGGGGTTCAGAAGCTGTGCTGCGGACATCTTGATGGTCGGAGCAGAGTTCTAAAATTTATATCGAGGCAGGTGTCCTGTTTTGTGTGGCCGATAAGAGCTGCTTTCAGCTATTACACACGTCGATTCGCGTTCTATAATTTCTATGCCTCGCGACTATTCATCAAAAAGCCTCTATACCGGATTAGGCCGCACGCATGGACGTAAATCACGTGATCACTCCTGTGTACCTCAGCACTTCAGCAACTTCGGAGTTAGTTTATATGTTAATCGTAACAATTTGGCATTCTGTAACTATATGTCATTCTGAATTGCCAAAGCGGTATCTACGACCATGTTTTTGCAGATAAGGTCGAACCTGTTGGCCTTGCCCTTCATCGTCGGAGTGACGGCCGGCTTCTGGCCCTTCCAGACCCAAGTTGATGCTCTGAAATCAGACGCGACGAGCGATGTCAAGCAGATCGCGATTATAGGTACGTGAATTTATTTAATAAAGTCTATATCGCGTTATTATTTACCTATACGCTCTTCTTGAGAATTCAAACGAAGGCGTCGATCAGAATTGATCCATAGTTCTGATATATGATCTTCAATCTTATCCCCCATCTCTGAGAGGTCGATTCACACCCACCGCGCTGGTACATGCTTGGTCTTTGCAATGACATATGTGCCACTCACATTCTTGATTGTCTGACACTCAAGATTCTATGGATTATGCTAGTTTTCAGATAGGGTTTGTAAATTGCTTCGTCACGTTTTACTCTGATGCTGCTACGACCCCCTGAACTCCGTGCTCTATTTTCGGCAAGCCTCGAGCTCCCATATGATACCACTTTTTATCATGAACTATCCGGGGATAAATGGAGTTTATAAACTCTACAGCATAGCAGAGAAATTAGCATCCGAAAGCTGACTCTGCTACATAGGTGCTGGCTCTGCTGGTTCATCCACGGCCTACTACCTCCACAAGCTGGCGCAAGAAGAGGGCATAGATGTGAACATAACAGTCTTTGAGCGCTCGTCATACGTTGGTGGCCGGTCAACAACTGTTAACGCCTACGATGTCCCTGGCCACCCTGTTGAATTGGGCGCATCAATCTTCGTTTCCGTTAATGAGATTCTCATGAATGCCACCAAAGAGTTTGGCCTCGATCTCAAACCCCTCGCCGACGAAGAAGAACATGAGACTATTGGAATCTGGAATGGCGAAAAGTTCGTTTTATTGCAGACATCAGGAGGGTGGGAGTGGTGGAATAATGTCAAAATGTTCTGGAAGTATGGGATGTCTCCGATCATCGCCAACAAGCTGATGAAAGCTACTGTTGCAAAGTTCTTGAAGTTGTACGAGCCACCTTTCTTTCCATTTAGGTCTTTCAGAGAGAGTGGTAGAATTGGATCTTATTAGCGCCACTGGTGTCACTGGCGATCAGCTACTGATATCTCACAATGTCTACCCACCTTTCACCACAGACATTATCCAAGCTTTCACTCGCGTCAATTACCTACAGAACCTAGGGGTTATTCATGGCTTGGAAACAATGGTCTCTATGGCTACCGATGGTGCCACTCAAGTTAAAGGTGGCAATTGGCAAATTTTCGACCGCATGCTGAATGCGTCGGGGGCAACAGTCTACCTGGATACCGCCGTTTCATCTCTGGAAAAGAACAGTGGACGGTATACCCTTACCAGCAAGCCCGCAAAAGCTGCAGGGAATGCTGAAGCATCGGAACAGAAGTTTGATAGTGTTGTGATCGCAGCGCCATTCCAATATTCCGGTCTAAAGCTCTCTGAAGGTCTCGTTGAGAAGACCCCTGATGAGATACCATATGTTCAGTTGCATGCTACTCTCTTCACAACGCCTTTGAAGTTGGATGGTAGCTATTTTGGCCTGAAGCCTGGTGCCATTGTGCCTACAACAGTGTATACCACGCTGTCGCCTTCTGACGATCCAACGAGCAGGACGGATATTGTAGGAAAGGCGGGCTTCTTCAGCATCAGCGCTCTTCGCAGTGTCACTCATCCCACATCAGGCCGAAAGGAGATCATCTATAAAATATTCTCTTCCGAGGCTGTCACCAACGAGTTTCTTGGAAGCCTATATGGAATCACACGCAAGTCTTCCCAACCACTGCTCTTATAACCTACTAACGTGTGTTTGTAGTACCCGAAGTCGAGAGCTTAGTAGCTTCCCCGAACGACGACATAACCTGGTTCTATCCGCATGTCTGGAATAGTTATCCATACGAATACCCAAGAGTCACCTTCGAAGATATCGAATTGGCACGCGGGCTGTATTATACTGCTGGAATCGAGAGCTTCATAAGCACGATGGAGACGAGCGCCTTGATGGGCAAGAATGTGGCTCAGCTTCTTGTTGAAGATTTCACGGAGGTGCTGGGAGGCGTGAAACCTGAACAAAAGGAGACGGGTAAAGTGGTCGAGGAGCTGTGAAGCGGCGTAATAACACAATCCCGCTTCATTTTGTGTCGGATGGATTTTAGACCTGGCGCGTTAGGGGTTCAAGCGCATACTTTGTAGCGGTATTTTTAATAGTTCATTACATTTTACATTTCACAGCGAGTTTCACGGTCTTGCCATCATTGTGAGAGTTTCATGTGTCATAAAGCCATCGATTGGTACTATCAACTACGAAGCACATCATTGACTCCATTCCCTTATACAAGCACCTCGCTCGCCATCCCGAATCAGCATTTAAGCCTGGGTGGTCTTGGCGGCAGCCTGGTTGGGGTTGACCTTCTTGCCGTCCTTGTTGTAGCGAACACGTGGGGGAGGAGCACGGTTGCGGCGACCCTCACGGGAGCGGACACTATAGGCACCATGTCAGTACATATATTCGTATACTTACTACAGGCGGATCTAAGGGTTGAAGCCCGAAGTTCGACGCCCGACCAAGGTTCATCTCAAGGATTGACATACCGGACAATCTTGCCGTGAATGGCGCAAGAGACACAGTATTGCAGCTTGAGGTACATCTTGGGAACGGTGTATTCAGGGAACACGGAGGCGTCCGAGATATCACCTGCGGATTGTCAGCGAATTGTCCATGGTAAAGTATAGCCCTTCCTCCTGGTCCCTTCTCTGTTGTACTGGTTTTCGCAGAAAGGTCGCACACAGAGATAGAGTCGCAGGAGGTCGTGGGGTAAGAACATACGGATGGCGGCAGACTCGACCATGTTGCGGATGGTAAATCTCTTGATTGCCTTGTCCTTTGGGGTGCAACGGGAGCAGTTGGAGCAGCGGATCGGGTTCACGTGTCCACGTCCATTCTTGTTACGTCCACTATAGGCCTCGTCGTTAGTTCCTATTCTATATGGCTGGTCCAATGCGATGGTGATAACCCCGGATCGAGGAAACATACTTGGACGCGCGCTTCTTGACCATTTTTGCGGATTCTAATAATTCAATTAGAAGCTGTTATAACATCCACTGCCCGGTTGGTGCTTACTGAAATGTTGTTTATTTCAAATCGTTGAGTTGTCGTGCTTGTCGAAGTTGGTCGTGCTTGTCGAAGTTGGTCGTCGTTGTCTCGAATTCAATAATTTCAGACGTGACAGGGCAAATGCTGTGAGAAACCCTATCGCTTGCTGACTAACCCCCGCCACAGAAGTTGTGTGGCTAACCCTAACCGAGCCAAAATTATACGCGATCCATCGTCCAGGTCAACGAATTTCCTCTCCAACCCACTTGCGACCGCTCAGGAAGACAATAAGGTTGTCTAGGTATGTGAATACAATTTACTTTCCCCCTTCATTTGCCTTTGCAATAAGGCCTGCACAATCAGTGAATGCAACTATGTATACTGAGCTGTGAACCTACAATTTCTCGTTCCCCGCCACCAAAGACGATATACTGACTGGCGCTTCGCAGGCAGTCATGCAAATCTTCGTGAAGACCCTGACGGGCAAGACTATCACCCTTGAGGTGGAGTCGTCCGACACTATCGACAATGTCAAGTCCAAGATCCAGGACAAGGAGGGAATTCCCCCGGACCAGCAGCGCCTGATCTTCGCCGGCAAGCAGCTCGAGGACGGCCGCACCCTTTCGGACTACAACATCCAGAAGGAGTCCACCCTTCACTTGGTCCTGAGACTCCGTGGAGGTGCCAAGAAGCGCAAGAAGAAGGTGTACACCACCCCAAAGAAGATCAAGCACAAGCGCAAGAAGACCAAGTTGGCTGTGCTCAAGTACTACAAGGTGGATGGTGATGGAAAGATCGAGCGTCTCCGCCGCGAGTGCCCAACTCCCGACGTAAGTTATCAATTGCCTCGAATGATATATGAAATATTTACTGACATATTTCCAGTGTGGTGCCGGTGTCTTCATGGCCGCCATGCACGACCGCCAGTACTGCGGCCGTTGCCACCTGACCTACATCTTCGACAACGAGAACAAGGCTTAAATGCATTTGTCAAGATCTGGAATGGATGAAGTAGCTTCTGATATGGTGGAATATGTATCATAGCATACTACAATACAGTTGCTACCAACCCTAATTTGTTCATATTTTTGCTCCGTGACTTCGATTGATTTATTTCACCCGTAATGTCCAGAATATCGGGTCATCAAATGGCCCATTTACCATTGGGCTATATCCTGACCCTATCAAGCCTCTTCGCCTGGGAATCCGTTTTTCAAGTTCTCATACTTCGTCTCTGGGAATTCCAAACAATTCTCCTTCTGATCCAATGTCCCAAGGTCGTCCGCAACGGCCTTGATGATGCTCTTGTCGCCCAAACCATCCCCGCTGCTCTCCCACCACATCGCACCGCCCAAGCCCACCTTCTTTATCCAAGCTGTCTTCCTTTTTGCTGCCTCCACCGTATCATAGGTAACCAAAATCCTCTTCTCTTCATGGTAACAATAGCTGCCCTCAGTCTCCTCATCCAACTTCTCGACCGCACCCTCCAGTGGCAGCTTCTTGAAATCATGCACCCCGTTCTCCCAAGTCCCCTGCCCGACGCCATTGTATGGCTTCCCGATTCCATCCGTATTTTCAAATGCCCGGCCATACAGCGGCATGCCCAAGACGATCTTGTCCGACCTCACTCCATGCGATGTGTAGTAGTCTATGGCTTTCTGAGAACTGAACGGGGTACTGGCGGGGTTGCTCTGGGATGGGAATACATTGGCCTGGTGGCCTGCATTCGTATCCCACGAGCCAGCGAAGTCATAAGCCATCAAATTCCAGAAATCCAGATGGCGATCCATGCCTGGGAGATCCATGTTATTGAGGTTCTGCTCTCCAGCGGGACTGGCGACAGTGAGCTCGAAGTGGAAAGGTGTAGAGAGGGAGGAGCCATATGCATCAAGGGCGGAGCGGACAGCTTCCAGTAGAAGTACGTAGTGTTGTCCTTCCTCGGGGGACTTAGGGTACTCCCAATCGATATCTATCCCGTCTAGGCCGACGGTTTTGAGAATATCAACGGCGCTTTTGGCGAACGCCTGGCGCCCCTCAGGAGTAGATGCAGGTGCAGCAAAATTGGAGGAGTAGGTCCAGCCGCCGATGGAGAGGAGGATTTTAAGATGGCGATTCTTCCTCTTGAGAAGGTTGAGTTGTTTGAAACAGCCATAGATGTTAGTCCCAACATCGTTCCAGGAGTCTTTCTCATAGTGTTTGTCTGTATCAGACCATGGGTCGGTTAAGAAGCTGTGAATATTTAGTAATTATTCTCAAAGGGTAGCAGCTTCGTATATCCGTTGACACAGTGCGGGGTATAAATGAGGGGTAGTTCGGGCGTTAACGCAAAGAGTTTCAAGGGAAATGGGTACACAAATGGCACATAAACTATGCCTTTGGAAAGCACAGTCTTGCAACTGTAAACATTGGGCATATGCTTTGAAAGATGCGAGTTCTGATGGAAACTGAATACTTACACTTCCCCGCTCTCTTGCCGAACATTGGCGAAAGCGTACAGCACGTGTGTGAGCTTATCCGCTGGAAGGTCCTGGGGATTGTGATTCCTGCCATATATAGCCCCTAATACTGATCAGCCTGTCATCTATTGATCGATTGTGCTTGCACAACATACAGTTTGCGAAGTATGCAATGGTTCTGTAGTTGCCGCTCATCTTGATTGGTGTAGGTGAGTATTCACCTCTTCTGAAAGGCTCTGGTAAATAATCCCCAAAAATCGTTACCAAAGTGCCAGCAAATAGGGTAAATATGGCAGATATATAAAACACTGTTCGAATTGAGGGAGCCAGTTTGTATGTGGTGATGTGAAGTGTTTATGGTTTGTTGACGTGGCGGTGCCCACACGAGGTTACTATAGTGGGGGTGTGAGATCTCCACATCAATGATGAGTATTTGAGGCACAGTTCCTCGGCCACAGCCCGCCATGAAAGCGCCACGCCCAAGTTCAGCTATGAAGATTGGATATGTACAGTAGTTTCTCATGCAAACTCAGCCGTGTCTATGTTCGTCCGTCTGCAGTCCCTTACGCCATTTGTCATATTTACAAGCGCTTTCTATGCTTCAATCCCGTACAGCCCATTCTCCAACAATGGCCCCGATTATATATAGTACAGTAAAGCCAGTGCTCTATTTCTGCTCCCATTTCGAATGGTACGACCCTGATATGGTTCTTCTCGGTATCATTTGCTACTGCGCACATCAGGGGGAGGTAGTAGTTTCTGGGTGGGTACACTACGAGAGTTCCCAGCCTCATGGGCCAGTTGTTCCCGTGTCTTCAAAAATTCATGTACTCTCTCATCTTTGTTAGCATTCATAGAGGCCTCTCTCCTTCGCCTCATAAGTTCTTGGCTCATATCCCTATGTACGGCATCGATTTGATGTGTCAAGCTTGACGAGAAGTTGTCCACCACCCTGTTTTGTCCAACGAACCCAATCGTACCAAATAAAAGTATTAATACAGCAAACATGCCGTTGGAGAAGTATATCGGGTCCTGTTTTTCGTTCCTCTGGTGCCATTTCTCCCAGTCTTCCCAGGTCGCGTTGTATCTTGGTCCACCAGGGCCACCCTCCCCACTTCTGCCAGAATATGGTGGGGCCCAGCTGCCATGTTGTGTAGCCTTGTCTGATTCTCCTTGCCATCCTGTCCCATATGCATCGTATGCAGCTCTCTTGGCCGGATCAGAGAGTATGTTGTTCGCGGCCACAATAAGCCGATATCGCTCGAGCTTCGTTGCGTCCGATATCTCGTCGCCATAGGAGCTGCTCTGGCTGAGCCGATCTGGGTGGTAAATCTTCACCAATTCGTAGAAACGGCGCTTTGAATACGGCGATCCTTTCTTTTGGTTAAAGATCTCGTAGGGTGTAGGAACCGCGTTGGTTGACTTGACTTCGGGCCATGGGATACTTGGATGGTGCGCATCTCCACTGTGCCCATCAGCCACTACCGCATATGTCCTGGGCCCTGTAACCTCCGGCGGGGTGGTCGAAGTTCTAGTGAATGATTCATTTTGTTGGCGAAGTCGTGACGTAGCTGACGTTGAAGCTCCTGTGGAAGCTCCAATTCCTTTCACGCATGCTGATGAGAGAGCAATTCCGGCCTTCTTCAGCATAACTAAACGGAGGCCACGATGCCTAGATTATTCGCACGACCATTCATATGTGAAGAACATGGATAATGTGGTCAAGATAGTTGCGAGCGGTTTTGGCAGTTACGGAAACGCGGAGATAAAGTTGAGTCGTTGATGGAGAGAGTAGGTTAATAAAGTTACGGGAAGGCCCGGCAAGCCAAGTTTAACGATAACGATTTTGGTTCAATATCATGGGTGGCAGTGCCTATAATTCTACACCAACGACTGGAGGACTATTACGCACCTGGTGAGGGAAAGCAACTGGATTTTTGCGCCATTATCCATCTCTTGAATTTATTACAAAATGATTTAAAAATTGTAACTACAAGTCGATAAACCCTCGCGCTTACTGTCAACACTTACAACAAATTAAGCGCTGATGTGGGGTAAAGCTCTTATCGGACCCCAGTCCATGGGACCTTCCTTTGTGACCCCAAGACTATAAGAAGCAGCACCATAGACAATTTTGAGTCTTCCTTTTTTCTAAACATCTAAAAACTCAGCACATTTGCTCAACTCCACATGATGTGAAGAGCACATGACATCGAAGCGACTTGCAATCGCTTCTCTCCGTCCGTTAACTACTTTGCTCCGGGGGATAATCACGGCGGAGATACACGATGTTTGATGAAAGGACAGGCCAAGTTTTTGAAGAGCGAATCGCCCCAATTCAAGGTCAGAATGATGCTCGAAATTGGCCTAAAAAGACACCAATCGCGCTTTGTCAGAAGTACAGGAGCTCTGAAACATCTGCATACAGAAACTATTGCAAAGTAGTCGAACAGAACCGTTCTCCTGGAGAAATAGTTGCAAACGGTCCCAGGAAATTATTCGATATATCTATCAAAATCTTGGTGTCTAACCTGCATTCTCTGCCACTGAATACTCTGAAGCGTATTCCACAGCATCTTCTTGAGGTAGTTGCGAGGGTTGCCCAAGGGAGGTTCGCTGAGTTGGGACCTTTGGGCAGTTTCCCAGATGGGTTTTTAGATCTGCTTCCACTTTCAGCTGTTGAAGAAATGTGGGTGGCAATCAACCAAAGGTATGTGCCGAATATCTACTAGTCTTTTAAGCTTCTTCAAGCTTAATAGTACGCTTATCACCGATGTAGGGCCCAGTTGAACTTGGACACTTGGAAGAAGATTTCCAAGAGAATACTGTCTGAGAAGCGTGACACTGTGACAGAACTTGGGCTTCGTCGCTACCGCCAAGAAATTGAGTCACCAGGTCCAGAGTTATCATTCTACACAGGACCTGTCACGTCGACCTCGTTTGACTTTTTGACATCTCTGACAATCACAGCATGGTACCCAATCCATGACTTGGTAAATCTCGCTGATGTCGTCAATCTGGGAATTTTGCAAATCTATGAAACCGAAGAATCAATTCTCAAGCGTGGATTAGAGATGCTTGTTCCCGATAGACTTCTGAGAGCTTGGGCAGAGCTCGCGGTTGAAAAGGGCGCCTTCTCTGTGCTCAGAGTCCTCAAATTCCATGTTCTCGAAGGTGGCCTCACCGACGGCAGTTTGAGGCACTTCAATTCATTCCCGGCATTGGGGTTAATATTCCCTGGTCCGCGCCGCATGAACGAATCTGTCTCCGTCAAAGCAAAAGAAGTGGGCTGGCAAGCTCTCTGCGATTCAAAAACATCTTTAATCGGAACTCAGTTCAGCAATACCATCAATGTGGTAAACCCGCGGGATGATAATTACTCTTACGACTCCTCGAGTAAGCAGGTATGGCATATGCCATTCATTAATTTTGGTGCCAGTAACCCAACATCATGGGATGGTTGCGAAGTAACAACACTTCCATCCAAGAATAGAAGAGAATTCTTCGCTGCTTTGGAAGCTACTAGACCTCCAACCCATTGGCTATCTGGGGTAAAGCAAGGCGGTCTCCACAACCGCTTGAGCCGGATTCATAAGTATGATGATTTTGTACAAGGCGAATCATGGCAGAAGACTGACTGGGACCTATTTTCCGAGTCTTTGGGGCGGCCTAAGCCATATACTGTTACTGATGGGGATATGCAGTGCCTCGATCAGTTCCACGGTCTTACCTATCTTCGTCTTGATCGTGATCTCCGTGCTGCTGGAGTTAATGAGTGCGGGCCGGGTATTGTCAGCATAGGAGATACCTTTAAATCTATCATCACCACCGCACCGATAGTTAGCATTCTTCTCGGCTCGAGGAAACTTGACGACAAGTTCGACAACTTTTCTCCCATCAAGAGCTGGCATTTCTTGCGGACCACTATACCGAATAAAGTACCAAAGCCAGACCAACCGACTTCCAATCCAGCCGATTCGAAGTCCTCTACGGCGCCGCCATCAGCTCATAAGCGGCCTGGGAGTGAGTCTGCAAGGAAGATGCGCCCTGCAAGAGTGCAGAAATTCAATGATTTCTTCGGGGCTTTGTAGTAAAGGGGCGTTGGCATGTGCGGGGACACAAGGCATTCCAGTTTTTAAGATGTCTATTTTAAACTTCATTTCCATAGTCTATTCTAGACTGTGTATGGACCATCTACCTATAATTGCAGGAAATTTCCACATCCAACTTGGATATCTATATGTAAAGCACGCCTCCCCTAGCCCACCTTCCCACAGCAACTTCCCCTGTGACATTCCGTCAACTACCCTGGAAACCCTGCTCTCGCCACCTTCCTCGCCCTCTGGTCTCTCCGGTTATGATTGGCCACCCTCCCCTTATTTTGGTCCTTCCTTTCTCGCGCTTTATCTGTGTCTTGCCCAGGTGGTCCCGAAACACTGGACCCTCCCCCCCTACCTCTTCCACCAATACCTCTCCCACCCATGCCTCTTCCTCGGCCCCTAAACCCTCCTCTACCTCGATTCCCACCATCAACATCACTACCATCTGTACCCTCGGTCCCAGAATCAGCACGCCAGCTAGTAGGCGCCAACTGGTTCTGCTGACCGCTGAAACTGGACATCTTCGCTTCGAGCCGGCGCAATCTGCGCGGGTCGCGAGACAACATGATCCCCCAGCCTTCAATAGCCTCATCTGTCATGCCAGTCTCTTGCTTCAAACTAGCCCGCTCCTTGCCCCTTCTCGTCGGTGCATCTCGCCCAAATAGCGCTTGATTCATTTTCCAAGCGCGGAAGAGCACCTCATCCTTCGCATCGTCCACGTCTGTCCGTTGGTCTCGTATTTCGTCGGTGTTGTTGGCGTCTACGGCACCTCCCACATCGGCGGCATCGTAGGTGTCATCTCTCTCATCATCATCGCTATCAAAGGCTGCGAGGGCTGCGAGAATAGCCGCTGTATTGGGCGCCGTGGAACGGTCTTTCAGGATGTCATCTGCAGTCTTGTCCGCGTCTTTACGGCCGAAATGTAAGCGTGAGGTAGAGACGGCCAGCTGATCGAACTCGTCATCATCGTAAATATTGCGGCGGGTAGGGGCAAGTGGTGGTGTAGCACGAGGAGAAAAATGTGGTAAGGTCGATTCGCCGGACGCAGTTTCGGGGAGTGCTTCTGTGCGGTCCAGCCCATTGAGGTGAGGTGGGAGGGAGTCTTCCAGAAGATGAGAAATCACAACTTCAACATCCTCGTTGTATTCGTCCAAGAGCTTTACTACGAACGCAGAGCCGAGATCTGGGAATAGGTCTTGGACTTGAGATACGAGGCTGATAAGGTGGATGTTAACAGGACCTGCTCCGTGCCCATGTTCATTATCGGCAGTGACTGCCTTCTTTCCTTTATTAATCTTGCGTTTGATGACTCGTTTGGGGCGTGTAGCATTGGGTTTGCGGAAGCCCTCCAAAGACGATATGATAGGTTTGGCTCTGGCGGAGCCTGTGCCACTCTGGTCTATGCGGTCCCTGACCTGCTTTAAGAGTGGAGTAGCTGTCACTAATTCTGCGACGAGAGAATCGTTGACGTTCGTTGGACCGGCTTTGTGAGCTTCCGCTGCAGCTTGTAGAGAATATAACTGGTCAATAAGTTGGGAGAACCTCGGCTTCTCGCCTTCGGTCAAGGTAATCAAGCACAAATATGTCGTTGAAATAATGGCCTTCCGTAATGGTGGATTCATAAGCTTATAACATGATATTAAAGCATCGAGGAAATCAGATCCGCTCATGAAGAAAATAGCGGTATCGGGAGACGCATAGAGAAGATGATTTAGACGCTTCAGCGTCTGCTCTACCTCAGCAGGTTTCCCTTTGAGCCCTACTTCAAGATCCTTTGTAAGACAAGACTTAAAGTTGCCCAATGAAACTGTGAGTGGTTCAGGGGATTTCCTCCAGAGGTTGGCGAGAGGCTTATTCGAAAGCCCTTTTCCATACGCTTTCGCAAAGTCCGCCAAGAATGTCCATTTAAGAAGCGCTTCCGGGGGTGGCTCCGAGTCCAGTAGCCTATTGATAAGAAAGAAGACGCTCTTCTTAAGTGTTTTGGACTTCTCGTCGTCGCCGAAGGAGTCGACGTCAGGTGATAACAGTGCCAGTTGCCTGGAATATGAAGTAACGAAAGCCGCTAAATATTCATCGCTGGCAAGGGCCTGAGCAAAATTTTGAGGAGACAGAGACAAATTGGCCTCAACCAATACTATCCAGGCGTCAAGACATGCCGCCCATTCTTCAGGCACAAGATGTGTTCTCCATTCCGCTTCAGGGAAGGGTGCTAGTGACGGAAGCTGTTTGGGCGTATTGGAGGCCATAGGTCCGTGAATGGGCGATACCAACGTTCGTTAATAAAATGTGTCTTTTTCTGTTCCAAACCATCCATATATTGCTTCTTTCAAAATCAACGCCTTTGTTGTGAATTCGCTGGTGAGAATCCAATAGTGCCGGCGAGTCACTTCGGTCACTTCGATATATCAACCTGGAAGTACGTACCTTATTTGGGAAATCCATATATCACGTGACAACCACCAATTCAGCCCTAGCTAGCGATGCCAAGAGTTCGTGCCCACCAAAAATCCAATTCTCGATATGGATATATTTCCTCCCCATCGCTATCACGACAACCCACGATCGCCTTAGTCACTTTGCCGCAACATAACGTTCGAGTCGCCAAGGTATAACTTATATCAAGATGTCTTTCCAGAAGCCAGAGAAGGAGTTCGGCGAGGGCCCAGTATGTATTCACCATCGTCACAACGCGCAATTGAGCGCACTGCGACGTCCGAATCGCTGTCGTGGGATACACCTTACTGACGCATAACTTTCCAGAAAATCCACCGCATCCGTATCACCCTCACCTCCCGCAAGGTTGACGCCCTCGAGAAGGTCTGCACCGAGCTCGTTGAGCGTGCCAAGTCCAAGGACCTCCGCGTCAAGGGCCCCGTCCGTCTCCCAACCAAGACCCTCAAGATCACCACCCGCAAGACCCCCTGTGGTGAGGGTTCCAAGACCTGGGACACCTTTGAGATGCGCATCCACAAGCGCCTCATCGAGTAAGTAGCCGTTCTCCCTTGCTACGCCTTGGCTGTGGCACGGAGTTTGTAGGAGAGCCTCACTAACACATCGATAGTCTTAACGCCCCAACTGAGGTCGTCAAGCAGATCATCATCAACATCGAGGCCGGTGTCGAGGTTGAGGTCACCATTGCTGCTTAAATGTATCATGGTACTTCTTCTGGCATTGCATGTTAGGATTTGGGGTGCTGTTAGACGCTGTCTATTATTGACCGCCGGATATTAGCCACCATCGAATTACTATATATGCATGACTCTTGAAACATATTCTACATTCCGTCTGTGCCGTGACTTAGGAGTCTAATTGTAGCCCAAAGAAGATCCTCCAGCCCATTTTAACCTGACTTCTCTTAAAAACCGAACTCCAACAGTATTATCCACAACCGGACACCGTCCCATGCTATATATATATTCTTTGTCCCTCCCTGTATTTCTAAAAATCCCATTTCGACCACTCCCTCCGCGGCGGTAATAGCGGCAGCTTCCCTCCTTCCAACTCTCCCGTCAGCCTAAGTTTCTCATAGGCTTCTTTTGTCGCTTGATCATATCCCTCCTCTGGCAGTTCTGTCGCACTATAATACCCCGGAGGCCCATTCGGAAACCATATCTTTTCCCAGCTCCCATCAGAGTTCTGGAAGCCCGGCTGGTTATCCTTGTACACCACAGGTCTGCCCTTGAACATTGTTATGCGGTTAGAAGCATCTCGTGAACTGTACGTGGATGGATGCGGGTGTTGAGCATTCGATCCGGGCGGATAAGGGCTGGGATCGGCGACTTGGCCACCAGCGGCAGAGAATCCGGATTGCTGACCCTGGGCCGCTTGCTGCTGAGGAATTGGCGAGAATGGGTTTGGAGCTTGGATATTGCTCGGGGGGGCAGCTCCAAAGGGTTGCCCGCCGCCTTGTTGGAACCCAGAGGGGGCAGTGGGGGCTGCGCCGAAGGGGCTTGCTCCCGTCGAGAAACCGCTCGCGGGCTGTGCGGCAGGTTGTCCGAATGGAGTTGCCTGGGCTGGTTGCTGAGCCTGCGGTTGACCAAATGCGCCCAGGGGTTGTGGTTGTACTGGTGAGAATGGACTTGGGGCCTGCTGGACTTGTGGTTGAGCAAGGAGAGGGTTTGGCGCGTTTTGCTGAAAGCCCCCAGGCTGTCCAAATGCACCGATGCCGCCTAGTGGAGGTTGCTGTCCAAAGGGGATGGGCTGCGGTGGCTGTACAGGTGCCTGCGTGCCAAAGGGCTGCGCCGCCAGAGGGTTACTCCCCAACCCTGGTTGCCCAAATGCCGGAGCTGGAGCGCCGAAAGCGCCTTGTCCCCCAAGTGGATTTGGAGCTTGTCCTAGAATCGACTGGCCCGCACCAAATGCGCTCGCCGGTGGGATTTGACTGGGTTGTCCCAGAGGGTTCACTGCGGGGACGTTTGCGCCCAATGGAGCCGTAGGTTGTGTGGGGTTTATGAGTCCCTTTGTATACTGTTCCACAATATCTAGTCGATTTGGATGTTCATTCGCACCACTGAGAACGTACTGTAGGGCAGCGTCGATGTTCTGCAGGGCGTTCTGGTTTTGTAGCGCTGCTTTCTGAATAAGTCCGTCCTGCTGTTGTGCCTGGGACAATGTCAGTATGTTTTTGGTATGACGTCTGTTGGGATGCATACAGCCAGAGCTTCTTGGCCCTGCGCTCGAAGCGCATAATGATTCAATCGCATTTCTTCGAAACTCTTCTCTCTCTCCTCTCCTCCAAAAAGTTGAATTGGGGCCTTCAGGCCCGGTCCATAGGCTGATAGGATCCATTGTGGCAGTTCAGTCGACAGATCTGTGATCATTCCATCTTTGCCCAGAAGGTACGGAAGCTGCGCTGGCTGTCCTGGTTGAGGACCTGTTGGCGCACGCCCACCACGAGTATCCGGTGCCCTTCCAAAGGTGCTCTGCCCTTGAGGCGGCCTCGCTCCAAACGTAGGCTGTCCTCCGTATCCTTGGTTGACATTGCTTGCGACCGCGTTGAAGGGATTGCGACCAGGTGCGCCGCCTCCGGCTAATTCTTGGCCAGGAGGGCCAATGTGTTCAAATCGACAATTATCTATTGACAAGTCAGTTCAGGATTAAGAAAAGGTAGCTTTCCACATATACTGACTCCCGTTCTTGCATGTCCCCTTCCCCCAGAACCTGCAAATAGCCATTGTTCCTGTTGCTTAGACTTTTGAGAAGGGTTCAATTTGTCCGACAAACAGCATAATAAAAGGCCATATTAAACAAAAACAGTAAACGGTGATATACTATGAAGCTGCAATTCGCAAAAGGACATGAAAACGTATAAACGCCTCTAATTTTGTCAAAGAATCGAACCGTGAATCATCATCGCGCGTCGTTATCGATAGCGACAAGGCCGCATTTCGAGTACCGCCACAATGTTAATCCATGCCGAGGTGATGAAATCAGTGGGATTTCTCTTGAGACAGACAAAGTCTAACCTTAAACCAACATTCATGACATCGATATCAAAGAAAATACTACATTAGGTAACTCAATTTGCATTCTAAATGGATAATTCTTTATTCGGCTTACAAAGACGCCCGACGCCATATTATTTGACTCCATTGCTTTGACTATTCCGTGCACTGTCCAGCGACTATCTCATCCTTGAGATGTCATATCGCGGTCCCAGGCCCTCCCGTATGCCTTCTTGTAAAGCTTCCCAATTTAAACCGCCGACGGTCTTGCTCCTATTGCAATCAACATCCAGTGCCTCGTTAAAATTTCCCGTCCCTATTCTCCGGAGCATCACTAAATCTCTTGCCCTCGCGGCCGTCCTTCCACCCATGCCCGTCAAGACTTGTTCGAACAAGGCTTCCTCTTCTTTGGTGAATGGCAAGTTGGCGAGTTCTATTCCGCGTGCTGCAGTTCTGTCACCCAGCGGTTCTTGGGTCATATGCCGTAATAAAGACTCAAACATGCGGGTTTGATCTAGCTCGGATTGGCTCCTGAGGAAAAAGAATGCCTCTGTCACACTCGTTCTTGTAATTGCCAGGAATAGACTGTCCAATGCGGGCGTGTTGACCAGAGCAGGCAGTACAGTATGATAATACGCCAATGGAAGGCTCATATCGTCTGCTGGGGAATGTTTGACCAATACCGCTAAAATTTCTTCTTGGAAGGTGGGAATAAGTGAGGGGTGTGTGAGGTTTTGGAGAGCAAGCTAGAAAGTGTCAGTTTGAACCATCGTCATGGGTGGCATAACCAACCTCAAATTGCGCTCTGTCCATGTGCCAGAGGCCCTTCATGAATATTTGGTATTTTTTCGGCATGAACGATAATTCCTCAAAGGCGTTTGAGTACGCATTGTTTCGTGCCTTTTCGTCGCAGTCCAGGAGAATATAATACAGGAGCGACACCTTCGTATGGTGCGCAGCGTTCGAGCTAACGACAGCTTGGTGAAGACTCCTCAAGTCGCCATTGCTTTTTGGAGGGTAGCTTTTATTGGCTATAACACTGAGTTAGCAAGAGAGCTTGGAATACCGTTGAACAGACTTACGCCTCTTGATCCCGAGCAGTTTGAGGACCCTGTCAACAAACAACCCTTCAAAGGTTGTCCTGTGTTGCTCTATGCTCTCCACACTTTCCGCAGCATAGCTGTACTTTGGATCGAATTCGAAGACATCGTCGAAATTGCTAATATCGAACATCTTTGGCATTGGCTTATGTTTGCGACGTTGGAAAAGCAGCCTTGGTGGTCTGGTGGTGGACGGCTGAGGTACAAAAGTTACAGCCTTGTTCGCTTGTGCATGTCGGGGCCTGTCGTCGCGAAACTCGTCACCTATGTTTTGATCAGCCTCGCCGATAAACCGCGACCACGCCGCAAATACCCATCAACATTCCAAGAAGACAAATACGCGTCAAATCAGCGCCTATTCAGTCCGCCTGAGACCGCAGACCCCAGTATTCCGTCCGACAATTTCAATGTCGCAATAGATCCGTTTGCTCACCGACGACTGCACCTCCATTTCGAAGGAAGTAAACAAAGCAACCAAAACGGCTCCGCATCATGGAATCCCCCACCAGACCCTCGAGAAGGGCAGCTGCCCGCCGCAAAATCGTCGATTCGTCCGATGAGGAGGAGCCGAGTGGAAGCTCTCAAAAAGTGAAGGAAGAGAGCGAAGAAGAATTTACCCCCGCACCGGAACGAAGCCCCCGGAGGCAGACTCAGTCGAGGAGGAAGACAGCCACTTCGGTGCCAAGTACACCTCGCACATCCGGACGAACCCGCAAATCAGTTGTGGCCGAAAGCATCGAGCCGTCCGAGATATTCGACCCTGAGCAAACCGCATATCCAGAGCCACCTTCTCCTACAAAAAGGGCGTCGCCTAGAAAACGAAAGAGCGCCGCGCCTTCGCGTGCAGGAAGTGCTTCTGTTCCACCAGAACTACCAGCTCCATTGCCTACGCCGCAGGCTTCAGTGTCACCTGCGCCCTACCAACTCCATAGCACCCCACTTGCCGACATCACGGAGACACTGAATGACCAGCCAGCGGCTCCGGCTCCAGGGAGCCCAGAGGCATTGGCCAAGCCTATCAATGCTATGGATACCGTCCTGGAAAGGCCGATGGATATCTTACTGAAGTCGAGGTCAATGGCGGCCCCTGTCGTGGAAGATACTGGTCCTAAGGCACGAACAGTCATTACATATCTGATCCTCACCAACTTCAAGAGTTACGCGGGGAGACAAGAAGTTGGCCCATTCCATGCATCGTTCTCATCGGTCGTAGGGCCCAACGGATCGGGCAAGTCTAATGTTATCGACTCTTTACTATTCGTCTTTGGTTTCCGAGCCAGTAAAATGAGACAGGGGAAAATTTCCGCGTTGATTCATAACTCTGCAGCCTTCCCCAATTTAGACCACTGCGAGGTGGCCGTACACTTCCAAGAAGTAATGGATTTGCCCAACGGAGGGCATGAGATTATGCCTGGCTCAGACCTGGTCATTTCGAGGCGGGCGTTCAAGAACAACGCAAGCAAATACTACATCAACGGAAAAGAGTCGAACTTCACCACAGTCACGACCCTTCTACGTGATAAGGGCGTGGACCTTGACCACAAGCGTTTCCTTATTTTACAGGGCGAAGTCGAGTCGATTGCTCAGATGAAGGCCAAGGCTGCAAATGAGCACGATGATGGGCTACTGGAATACCTGGAAGACATCATCGGGACATCGAAATACAAGACTCCTATCGAAGAATCTGCTGCCGAAGTCGAGACACTCAACGAGGTTTGTTTGGAAAAGAGTACCCGTGTGCAACACGTTGAGAAGGAGAAGAATAGCCTTGAGGATAAAAAGAACAAGGCTCTTGCATTCATAAAAGACGAGAATGAACTAGCTCTTAAGCAGTCGGCGCTTTATCAGTTATACATCGATGGCTGCGGTGATAACATAGCAGTCACCGAAGAAGCCATTGGCCAAATGCAAGAGCAGCTTGACACGGAGCTCGAGAAGCACAAGGGCAATGAAGATGGAATTAAGCAGCTGGAGAAGCAATATAAACGAGGCCAGAAAGAGTACGAATCTATGGACAAGGAAACACAGGCTATCCTGAAGGAAATGGCTAAATTCGACCAAGACAATGTCAAATTTGAAGAAAAGAGGAAGTTCTTAACCGGAAAGCAGAAGAAGTTGGAAAAGAGTATTGCTGCTACGGAGAAAAATGGACAAGAGGCCACTGCAAGCATCGCAGAATGCACAAACGAGATCGAAGAGTCAGCAACGGAAATTGCCAATTTGGAAAAACAGTTGCAAGCTGAGGAGAAAGAGCTCGCGAGCATTCGTGATAGCCTTAAAGGCAAGACTCAAGTATTCTCAGACCAAATCGCTACCAAACAGAAATCCCTCGAGCCATGGAACGAAAAGATCAACCAAAATCAATCAGCAGTCGCGGTTGCTGAAAGTGAACTTGCGATACTTCATGAGAAGGCAAATGCTGGTGCCGTGGCTCTCGAAGAGACGCAGGCCAAAATAGCGACCATTCAGGGAGGCCAGGAAGCCAAGCTTGCTGAGTTGGAAGAATGCAAAGCTCAGAAGGCAAAGCTTGAGAAGGAAGTTGCCAAGACAAAATCCGAGTTAAGCAAGATGGCCCAAAAGGAACCCGAATACCGCGCACAGCTTTCTGGGGCCAGGCAAAAGGCCGACGAGGCACGTGCGAGTCTCTCAAACACTCAGACCCAAGGGAATGTTCTTTCCGGGCTCATGAGATTGAAGGAATCTGGCCGTATTGAAGGATTCCATGGCCGTCTAGGGAACCTAGGCACTATCGATCAGAAGTACGATGTAGCAATTTCTACCGCTTGTGGCGCGTTGGACAACTTTGTTACCGATACCGTTGAAAACGGACAACAATGCATCGAGTATCTGAGAAAGACCAACCTGGGACGAGGTAACTTCATGTGTCTCGATAAACTTGGCAACCGCAATCTAGCACCTATTGCAACACCAGAAAACGTTCCTCGACTTTTCGACTTGATCAAGGCAAAGAATGACATATTCCTCCCAGCTTTCTACCATTCACTCCAAGACACTCTCGTGGCAGATGATTTGGCTCAAGCCAATCGCATAGCATATGGAGCCCGCAGATGGCGTGTTGTGACTCTTGACGGACAACTCATTGACAAGTCGGGTACTATGTCTGGTGGAGGTAATACTGTTAAGAAGGGCCTCATGTCCTCTAAACTTGTTGCCGATGTCTCCAAGACTCAAGTTGCCCAACTAGAGGTTGACAGAGATGCCATGGAGCAAGAGTTCCAAACTTTCCAGGAACGCCAACGGGAACTCGAAGCTTCTTTGAGAGATTTGAGTGATCAGATTCCCCGGTTGGAAACCAAAATGCAGAAGATTGGCCTTGAGGTTGAAAGCTCGGCGCGCAACCTAGCAGATGCCCAGCGGAGAGTCAAGGAGCTGAGTAAGGAACATCAGCCAAATCAAACCGACAATGGCCGCGTCACATCCCTTGAAAAGGAGATAGTTAAGCTAAATAAGAGCATCGAGAAGCTACACAGTGAGACTTCCAGCGTGGAAGACGAAATCAAGGCTTTGCAGGACAAAATCATGGCAGTCGGTGGTGAGAAGCTACGAGCACAGAAGGTTGAGGTCGATAGCCTGAAACAGCAAATCGATGTTCTCAATGAAGCAGTGTCTACAGCCGAAATTACCAAAGCCAAGGCGGAGAAACAGATTCCTAAGCTCGAAAAAGACCACAACAAGGCTACCAAGGATTTACAGGGTGTCATTGCCGGCCTGGAGAAACTAGAGCAGGAAATTGAAAATGAAACCTCAAACGCCGAAGCTTCGAAGGAGAGATCAGAGCAAGCCAAAGAAGCCCTCGCCGAGAAGAAACAAGAGCTTTCGACACTGAAGGCCGAGCTTGATGAGAAGACCGCCGAGCTAAACGAGACCCGCGCCGTCGAAATCGAAATGCGCAACAAGCTCGAAGAGAACCAAAAAGTGCTTCTCGAAAACCAAAAGCGCCTCCGCTACTGGCAAGAGAAATTCTCCAAGCTATCTCTCCAAAACATCAATGACCTTGGCGAGGAGTCGGAGGCCCAGGAGCTGCAGGCGTATACCAAGGACGAGCTCGCGGATATGAGCAAGGATACACTGAAGAGCGAAATTGCCATACTTGAGGAGAAGACACAGAACGTCAATGTGGAACTAGGCGTCCTAGCCGAATACCGCCGCCGCGTCGAGGAACACACTACCCGCTCCGAAGACCTCGCCGCCGCAGTCGCCCAGCGCGATGGCGTCAAGAAGCGCTGCGACGACCTCCGCCGTCTCCGTCTCGAGGGGTTTATGGAAGGTTTCTCGACTATCTCCTTACGTCTCAAGGAAATGTACCAGATGATTACCATGGGCGGCAACGCGGAGCTCGAGCTCGTGGATAGTTTAGATCCGTTTAGCGAGGGCATCTTGTTCTCCGTCATGCCACCGAAGAAAAGCTGGAAGAACATCAGTAATCTGTCTGGTGGAGAGAAGACGCTTAGTTCGCTGGCGCTGGTGTTCGCGCTGCATCATTATAAGCCGACGCCGTTGTATGTTATGGATGAGATTGATGCTGCGCTTGATTTCCGCAACGTGAGTCCCCCCCTTTCCCAACTGTTCACTATGTTCTGCGAATTTTAACGAAACTAACGAATAACAGGTCTCTATCGTAGCCTCCTACATCAAGGAACGCACCAAGAACGCCCAGTTCATCGTCATCTCCCTGCGCAATAACATGTTTGAGCTTGCGAGCAGGCTCGTGGGTGTGTATAAGGTGAACCATATGACCAAGAGCGTCACGATTGAAAACAGGGATTACATCACTGGGAAACCAGCGCAGACAGCGACGCCAGCGGCGACAGTGGTGCCAACGGCGACGTAGTCGTCTCAGATTGTATGAGGAAGCATTGATATATTGTTTGGTTGCCGGCGTTGCTTGTGCGGGTTTGGTTATCGGAATGGCTGGAACAGTAAAGGGGGGTTCTTTGGAAGCATAATATGGTCAGGCGGTAGAGGAAGGGGTGGTGTGGCGCTGTATCTACGAGTGAATGACTGGTATATAGTTATGAGAAACGATTTCAGTTTATTCATCTCACTTCACTGTAACCCGTGGACTAAAACGTCCGGGACCACTATAGTGCACCGTCTAATATACAGCGCTCCGTCTATGTTCGCTCACCACTCGCTCGGTCTTGCATAAAACAAACGCCATGGAAACTCAAATCCAATAACCCGCCCTCCTCTCCCCCACAACCAATACAAGTTTCCTAGTCCGTAAAAACATCCTCCGCATCCACCAACCTCAAAACCTTCCCCGTCGGCGGCAGCCCCCCAGTACTCCTCGGCCTCCCCATCCCCCCCTCAAGCTTCCTCCCATACTTATCCTCCCACACCCTCTTCAGCACCTCATAAATAAACCGATACTGCGGCACCGCCTGCACCATATTCGGCCGTTGCATCCTCAAACTATTCACAGAATCAAACACCGGATCGTCCTTCCGAAACGCCTCAAACGCACCCCCACCACCACCAGCCCCCGCACGATCCCCCGGAAACGCACCCGCCTCAAGCTCACCCAGTAAATGGTCCAGGGCGATGAACGTCCCCGACCGCCCCACGCCAGCGCGACAGTGCACGATTTTAGGATTGGTGGGGCTAGCATTCTTCTCTTTGGAAAGCGCAATCAGATTCAACAGCGAGGCAGTCTCGTTCTCAGCCGGGATCCCGAAATCAGGCCACTGCGTGTACAGCAGATGCCAAACAACCTTCTCCTCCTCCTCGCCCTCCACACGCATAACCAGCTTCCTAATCTCCGTCGCGCCGTCGTCCGAGAGTTCCGCGTCGCCCTCACACGTCACGGTTCCCATAAAGCCGTCGCCGAATTCGTCGATTGTGTTGAGGGGCAGGATTTGAGAGGCGGAGGAGGGAAAATAGGGGTACCCCTTGTCGTCGGTCAACATGACGATGACGGCGGGGCTGGCGAGCTCGTGCCATGCCATGCGCCAGACGTGGTCGGTGGTGGATTGCTTGGGGCCTTGCATGGCGATGTATTTGCTCTCCAGAGGGGTGCGGTGGGACTTCATGGTGATGGGGGAGGCGTTGATGTAGTCGTTCATCTCTTCCGGGACTTGGAGTTTGACGCGGTTGTTCTTCCACACGAAGATGTCGCCGAAGCGGTCGAGGCCGGCTGTCATGTCTGCGTCGCAGCGAGCCCATTTGGAGTCCTCCGTGGTTCGGCCATCTGCTGCTCTTGTTCTCTCGAGCCAGTTTAGCTCTTTGAACTTTTGGAAGGTTTCTGAAACGGCATTAGTAGAAGTAAAGTAAAAATAGCCATAAACAAAATAAAACAGTATTACTTACCCTCCTCAGATAATTGCAAAAAGGCAGGCATCTTTCTCAGGGGCATCACCGGTGGTTCAGATTTCGAATCACGTGTCAGGCTATGGTCACGCGACAACGGCGCAGAGGTAGGCGGCTGCCTCTCCTGCCGCTTTGGGGAGATGCTGTCTGGCTGGGGCGACTCCGTTGGCGAGCGCGCGCGCTTGGATGCAGATGTCGAGCGCCGCATCCTGCGGATCCAACTGGGCGAATCGCTGCGGAGCGTCTTTCTCGTGCCGCCGTCCTCGCTCTGGCTCCGGGATTCGAGGTGTCTGCCCCTGAAGGCGCGGATTCGATCCAGCTTGCGAGGCTGCAGCGCAGTTGACAACAGATGAACGCGGGATGGGTTTGGTTGAAAAGGTCGGAGGAAGGCGCTGGGCCTGCTTAAGAAGGAAGGAAATGGCGTTTTGGGCGGCGTTTTAGGGCTTAAGGGAGGACTTGTTATAGCTCTAGCTCTCTCCTCTCACAATAAATAATTTATTGTGCCTGGTGGTGCTGAGTAAGGGACTCCTCCCCAGGCAGGGCAGGCAGGCAAGCACGGTGATTGCGGGATAAAATTAAGTTGTGTAGGAATAAGTAAAGGCAATAAAGAGTGCCAATCACTTTTCGCAGCCTTCCAAATCCTTCTAGAGGGTGGTAAATGAAGTAAATAAGGTGATGTCAGAGTTGCTGGAAGCCACTGGTGTTGTTTCCACTCTTAGGCGTTTTGTCCCACGGCGGGAACTAAGAAGCCGCGTTCGGAATCAATCAATAGTGTGCAAAGGATCTAGTATAAGGGCCAGATTGGCAGGCACAGAGGCGCCAGCGATATAAGTCTGAGACCATCATCATAATATATCCGTTATATCACAAGCAAAAAAGCAACGGCAGTGGTGGGAATCTTGTATAGTGATTGTGTATAGTGGGTACAAAATAGTGGAAGATGGTGGGGGGGTTGTCAATGGGAAAGGAAGACGAAGAAACCGGGCGCTCGGGTGAAAGGGCCGATACGGTAGCGGTAGTGGTTGCAGTTAGGGGACTTAATCGCACCAAACAAGGGCCGATCCTCCCTCTCTACCAGTCAAACAACCAACACTCCTCACAAACTCAACAACCACTCCGAGTCCTCTATTGCGACGGACCTCCATCACAACACCTGGGCGTCTGCGCAAACCAACACATTCATCCAATCTACACTTCCATGTGCCACTGACCATGTCCTGGCTACGCGCCGCCGTCGAACTGTGGCTTATCCAAAAGGTAACCCGACCCATTCACGCCTCCTCCCCAGACATCCGCCACCCTCACTCAGTAGCTGACAACGACCATCTAGCTCATCTCGAGCCCAACCTTCCACCGCGGAGTCCGACGGATCCACAAGGGGGTCCATGAGTTTCGCCATGGCAAGGACCCGGCCGATGTGGGGGGGACGAAGATAGATGTGCCTGGTGGCGAGAAGGGATTTCTGGGGCACTTTATTGATGAGCTGAAGGAGCAGATTAGGGGGACTTCGACGAAGAAATGAGGGGCGAATCCGGGAGATTGAAACAAACAAACATACTACCCTGTGACGACGACGGACTTGGATGGCCTTCGTGAAGAGGCCGTGTTGGATAATACGATACCGTCGACGTTGGAGCCCAACTGTTCGACACCCCAACGACAATGCGCCCAACTTCGAGCACGGCCCTTGAGGTCGATAAATCTTGGATCAGCACAACTAGTCAAGGGATCTGAAACTACTGGCGTCAAGATTTGTACGATATGTGTAGAAAAACGAGGGGAACCAGCGGCACGAAATAGCCTCGGTTGAAGGACTGGCGTAAGACCACTCCATTTACTATGTTACACCCATAGAACAGACGACCGGACTTTCAGACTTTTCATTACTATGATCTGGGCTGGTTGAAGAATATTCTCTTTTACACCGCTGATCTTGACAATCTTCTTATGACTATTTTATATTGACATCTGACTTCTAACATGGCTCACCTATTTTATTTCTATTTTTTCATATTAACCTGTGTTTCCTTGACTCCTGGCTCTCCCTATGACTATTTTATTATGACCTGTGTCTCCTTGACTTGTGAATATTCCTATGACTATTTCATATTGACTGTGTTCCTGACTTCTAATATTCATATGACTATTTTACATTGACCTGTATTTTCTTACCTCGTGACAAGCCTCATCTCCTATTTTCTTTCGAAAACACCCAACAGACTATTATATTTGTCTGGCCTACTAAACTTCCTGCACTCTCTCCTTTATCAACCTTCAAATCTCTCCTTTCCAATGTCTTCTCCCAAACATTCCTCGTAAATCTCTTCCACTCTCTACACATTTCGCTCTACATCTCTCACTCCTCACAAGATCTATCTCCTCCCCCTTTACTCCTCCAAACCCAGAACCCCCCAGCACCCTCTCTTCACACGTCTCCCCTCTCACAGCACCCCCCCCTCTTGCACAGTGAACCAACCTTCCAACCAAACCAAACGATGAAACCGGGCTGTTATACGGGCTCTTTGACACTCAATGTCACCGAGCCTTAAGTTTGAACCCGAACATCAACTCCGTCCGTTTTCGGGCGGGGTTCAGCTTCATTTAATCGGCTCCGTGCTCTTTCTCTGCGCGTCCTTGCCGGCCTCGTAAGCTGACATTTTTGAAAATATATAGTTTATATTTCCAGAATATAAATCATATTGTTATTATTATCAAATTAAAACCTGATCCAAGCATGCATACGCGTGAGACGAACCAGACGCCGACACCAACGGGAAACGACGTGCAACAAGTCACAAACACCTACAATCCCCTCCCCCCCTTTGTCCCCCCCCCAAGCGCCCACCCCACCCCTATATAAACCAAAACACCCGCCTCCTCCACCATAAGCGGCACAGTGGCGCGGTGGAAGTACCACCGTCTGGACAATCTGGCCAGGGTTATATAAAGGGAGATCATGGGTTCGAGGTCTGGGTTGGGACAGAAAGAAAGAGCAAGGGAAAAAATGAGTTATCGACAAAAAGTAAAATCATAAAAAGTTGATTTTCTCCCTCATCAGATGTCCAGAAGTGATGGAATCTGATGAGTCTTTTTGTATTTTTTTTGCTTTTTTTGAGGGGGTTGATTGGATTCTTCTGGAAGTGGAAGGATTGATGTTTTAGAGGTTTTTAAACTAGGTTTTGAGTCTTTTGTAGATGAATGGAAATAAATTTATAGAACGTTCCATGGAGCTTGTGAGACTTTGAGGGTGATGCTTTTGTAGTGGGGGTGCTGATAAGATAAGATCGAACCGATCTAATCTTGTTGATCTGATACTGTGATCCAAACAACTTGGTCCATTCATCGTAGTTAATTATTGTTAAGACAAGAAATAAAGTAGGTATATATAGATCATATTACCCTATAGCTATTTTAATTCTTCCTGAGTGACCACGATGAAACCCTAAAATGGTGCCGATCGAGATATCTGAAATCCCACCCCAGCCCACCTGTGGCGCTAACTGCTGTGGCAGTGCGAGGCCAATAATCTGCACCACACAGCAGCCCAAGTATCGAGAGTAAGATAGCTTGCCAGCCCGTACCAACACAACCCCGCCAGCGGTGGCATAAATAACAAAAAATGGCGGACACAGCAACGAAGTAAGTAGCCAGTCGCTCCTTCCCCCACAGCTCTATCCCACCTTCTGTCGAACCCCTAGCTGACCCTCGCGCCTTCCCCAGAAAACCCGCAGCCCCGACGAACCCTCGGGGTATCCCCTATGCGCCCTTCGTCGATAAGGTCGAGGACTACGTAACGACCCGCGCGGATGTGGAGGCTACTCTCAAGAGCTTCCAGGAGATGATAGCGTATGTTGCCTTGCCCCCCCTTCGAAAGCGCAGAGTCCTGATACAATATGTGGTGTGCAGAAAGTACCAGTTTATGGAGGCCAACCAGCAGCGGAGAGCAGCTGGGTTGAAGGACAAGATGCCTGATATCCAGAAGACGCTAGATACAGTGCGGTTCTTAAAAACACGAAAGGTGCCCCAGCTTCGATCTCGAAGGTCTTGACGGTGTGCTGATTGGTGTTGTGTAGCCTGATTCGGAACCGATTGAGGCGACGTTTGAGCTTAATGATACGCTTTACGCGAAGGCGCATATTCCACCTACGGAGGAGGTTTATCTATGGCTTGGGGTATGTCTGCTACTTGCTGGTTTGAGGGGAGAAATATTGACATGGCACAGGCGAACGTTATGTTGTCGTACCCCGTCGACGAGGCGGAGGTACTCCTGAACTCGAAGCTCACGTCGGCGAAAACGAGCTTGTCCAACTGCGAGGAGGATCTCGACTTCCTCAGGGAGCAAATCACAGTATGTGTGCACACGTATCCTGTCCTTTGAACAGCTAACTGACATGCGAAATAGACTATGGAAGTGGCCACGGCACGTGTGTATAACTGGGACGTCACGATGAAGAGGAAAGAGAAGGCTGAGAATGAGGGCGAGGAAGATCCGGATAAGAAGGGCTCTGCGAGTGGTTGAAAATACTATATTGATCTTCAAACTCTATGCATGAAAATCGGGCTCTTTTCCCATGTGAACCATGTGAACGAGATATGGGCTGCACGTGAGCACACCAGATGTTACTTGAGAAAGACGACATTTATGGTGCTGTATAAATATATAAATGCATATAAACGTGCATAAACTATCGCGGCTTCTGTAGGACAAACCCTCATCTTGATTCTTCATAGACGTTGCACCTGTATACTCTAAATCCTTCATCAGACGAATTACCCCACGTTGCCCCTGTCGACCAGTTTGGAGCTCCGTCCACATCGTTCGCTCGCTTACGTGGGGTGAGTGGCGGACCACCCACAGCCTGCGTCACCTCCATCCCGTTAACGTTAAACGTAAGATTGCTCCTCCTACCCTACTTAGTTCTTGGTACTGTACATCCCAACCTGGTCTCACTCCAAACAAACACCTCATTAAATAGTATTTTTCCCCCTTCCCTTCGTCTTGTCTTATCTTACTTCGCTCTCAAAGATGGCAGCCCCCCCCGCTGAAGTCGTCCCGCTCAAGACGGACCCGAAATATGACGACTACGACTTCCCAACCGTCTCCGCCACGAACCAGTCTGGGCATGCTGGGCACCTCACCCCGGAGCAGGAGGCTCAGGTGCACCAATTGAGGATGTCGTTGGAGCAGAAGGGGTTCACGGAGCGTTTGGATACTTTGACTCTGGTATGTGCTGTTCTCCGCAGCTCGACGCTACACCTACTGACCCTAATCAGTTGAGATTCTTGCGTGCACGGAAGTTCGATGTTGCCCTCGCGGAGGTGATGTATGTCGACCCACCCCAACTATACGGCTATAGCTATGAAAGGGGAAGTACTAACGTATCCTCAGGTTCGTTAATAGCGAGGGCTGGAGGAAGGAGATCAACCTTGACGACCTGGTCCAGAACTTCGAGTACACCGAGAAGGCCCAGATCTTCGAATACTACCCCCAATACTACCACAAGACCGACAAGGTAACCTTTCCCCACCCCTCCCCGCTCACCTCCCCCAATACTAACACATACCCCCCAGGATGGCCGCCCCGTCTACATCGAGCAACTCGGCAAGTGCGACCTCACAGCCATGAACAAAATCACCACCCAAGAGCGCATGCTCCAAAACCTCGCCGTCGAGTACGAAAAAGTATCCGACCCCCGCCTCCCCGCCTGCTCGCGCAAGTCCGGCCACCTCCTCGAAACCTGCTGCACAATCATGGACCTCAAGGGCGTCGGCCTCTCCAAGATCTCCTCCGTCTACGGATACGTCAAGGAGGCCTCCGCTATGTCCCAGAACCACTATCCCGAGCGCCTTGGCCGCCTCTACCTCATCAACGCCCCTTGGGGTTTCAGCTCCGTCTTCGGCATGATTAAGTCCTTCCTCGACCCCGTCACTGTGGAGAAGATCCATGTCCTCGGTAGCGGATACCAGAGCCAGCTTCTGGCCCAGGTCCCGGCTGAGAACCTGCCTAAGCAGTTCGGCGGATCGTGCGATTGTGAGGGCGGATGCGGGTTCAGCGATGCCGGGCCATGGAGCGAGCCGGAGTTCTATAGGCCGCCGAAGTGGGCGAAGAAGAGCGGTGAGGAGAAGAAGGAGGGGGCGGCGGTGATTGATAATACGGAGGGCAAGGGCGAGACTGTGCCTGCTGCTGCTGCTGTGGCTCCGATCCCGGAGGCGGGTGGTGTGGCGGAGGTCCAGGCGAAGGAGTTTACGGACCATGGAATCACCCCTGCTTGAGTGTTGGATTGACCTAGAAATGGGGAGCGTATAAAGTGTGGTAGAACATAACGAGATTACGAAGGGGTCTCGATGGGAAGACGAAGAAGAAATTCAACATTGAGACCTTTGGAATGCAAAGCGTAGACTAAGAATACGAGTCGAGAATTCGCCTGTTGTTTTTTTTTGTTTGTAGAGGTGAGAGGTGGGACGAATGCGGTGTTGTTGATCATTTGAAGCCTTTGTCCGTCTTTTGTTGTATCTACGAGCGTAATATACAGAATTACACACGTAGCTCAACGCGTAGAAGTCCTTATTCTCATATTTCCGGTCTGGGTCCCTTCCTTTGTTTTCAACTCACGTTAAATAGCCCCTCTGTCCAAGTCAGTGCAAAGTGACATCCAAATTATTGAAGTATCCAAGCACTGAATCCAAGCACCCCAATCCAAGCAAACATGCCAACCTACCTTGAGTGTTACGACGCCGTCCGTATCTCCCAGCCTGGTATCCAACAAAGCTAATATGTCCAAGATGTTCATCGCCTGCGAAGAATTCATGAGACTGTACGATCCTCTTGGGATAGAGTTGGATATGATACGGTTCAAACGTGAGTGCTCCCCGCTCCCCGCCCCCGCTCCCCGCCCTGAAATTGTTGAAGACCAAAGCTAAAAACTAGCAGTGGTTAAGAAGTATAAAGGGGATGCTGTAAGATGGAAGGAGGAGAGAATTCAGGAGGAGGAGGGAACGCAGACGGGGGAGGAGACACAGAAGGAATGAGACAATCGGTTCAAGTCAAGAAAGTGGTCAGGATAGAGCGTAGTTTACTATCCCTAAGCAACCTCTTCAGGTCCTATACAACTTGTTCATCGGCACCCCTCAGTTCATAATCGTGATCCAATCCCTCTCCTCCCAATCTTTGAACAGCCTTCATCATACTCATACAAAAATCCAATCAAGGCGTATGTATCCATCACGACGCCCATTATACCAAACAAAACGCCAACCCAACTTCCTCCACCCCACCATTGTATCCCCCAAAACGCCATCCATCGAAGTTTTCCAATTCCCAAGCCCTCTGGCAACCTCATCTCTCAGCAAACGTATACCCCCCCGCCCTCCTCGCCCTCTCCATCCTCGCCGCCAAAGCCGGAACCCCCCCCTTCAACCTCCCCAACCCCTCCACCCCATTTGTCCAACTCCTCTCCACCTCCTCCTGCCTCTCCAACCTGTCTACCCTCACTCCTCCCCCGTCCTCCACCTCATCCCCATCCATCTCAAAGTCTTCATCCCTAGCCAACTCCTCCCTCCAAGCCGCCGCCGCTTTCGCCGGAGCCTCACGTCGTAACTGCCCGACTTCAAGGAGGAGTTCTTCTTCTGTCCTCAGTAGTTTCGCAGCGCGATCACGCAGGGATTCGGAGAAGGGCTCGTATTCCTCTACCACGATCTCTGCTTCTGCTGCGCCCTCGGGGGCTAAAAGCGATGAGTCCGCTGCGACGGGGTGGCCGTTTATGAGTGTATTCGGTGCCGCCATTGAGAACGTCTTTGTCACATACTTGGGTGTATTAGCTACTGCTGGATCGGAAAAAGAGAAAAGGAAACAAAAAAGGGGAACCCACGGAATTCACCAACTCCTCCACCTTCTGCCTCAACACATCCTCACCCTCAATCGGGGGAAGCGCGACGTCGATTTTCTCACCCGCAACGCGTCGCGTGTTCGCAAGCAGGTAGCGCAGGTCATCTGGTTCTTGGAGCTCGATTTTGCGCTGGAGTTCTGCCATTGCTTCCCTCTTTCCTTCTTTCCTTCCTTCTTTATCGCAATCGCTAATCTCTGTTTTGTTTTTTTTGCGCGCCCGCGGAGTTGCGTGGAGGGGGATAAGGGTTGCTTTGGGGGGGGGGGGGGGGTGGGATTTGTTTACAGATGCGATGCGGTGGACGCACGCACTTTGGGTGAGGGGCCTAATGGGGGTTAGTGGCGTGCGGCGATTGTGGGGGATTAATTCAGGAAATCTTATAATTTACAATACTTGGAGTGGAATTTGCAATCGGCTTCACACGTAATACTCTATGAATTTAATGTTTTACTAGTAATTCCCTTATTCATATAGTCGAGTTACAGACTACAGTCCTTACTATGTTCTTCCTCCTCATTCACACTTCCCATTTTCACCACTTCTTATCACTTCTTATCACATCTCTAGAGCAAAATAACCAACTCCCTTCAAAGCCTCTCGGCATTGGCACCCAACAGCATTCCCCACTATCACCAGAAAGTTCAGAAAGTTCACTTTGAACTCGCACATAATCTTTATAGCTGTCGTCGCAATTCAAAATACCACTTGAAACCCCAACAAAGTTCTGTAAATCCATGTTGTCCATTGAACCAGAACCATCACGGCGATCCTCAACATGCTCTACTCTTTCCCATTCCCTAACCGCTGTCAAGTGTTCCGAATCGGAGCACAAATAAAGATGTTCAAGATGCTCAAAAAAGATCAAGAATTGCTTAAATTGTGCGTCGTCAAAGGCTCCCGAGAACAACAACGGTCCGGGCGTCTCAAAGTCGTCTAGGAAGCTAAATACCACACGCCGAAACCTCGAGATTATAGTTCGGAAACTCGCAAAGGTATCGGTATTCTGAGGGAACCACTTCTTTAAATCTTGCTGGTAGAGATCTTCAGGGTTATCGAGAGACAAACTCGGATGCCTCTGCCCAGAGGAATAGCTCGGCACGGCTGTGACAAGTAGAGTGTCTGTTGCAGGATTACACCGCACTCGACGTCGCTGATGACTTTCAACGTCTGGATACCATGTCTTTCTATATATGGTTATCGTTTCTGGGTATTGCAATAAGAAAGCGCGGTAGGACTCGGTACAGACAAGGCTGAGGTTCTGCACTGCAGAGTCCTCAATATCTGAAGTGCCGGCTGGGAGGGAGAAGTAGCCATTGAACATGCTAACCAGGCTGGAGCTTGGTTGACCAGAACCAGAATCAGAATTGTACAGTGGGCAATGGCCATGTTGGCCGCAAAAGCTTCCGAGAAGGGGGACGCAGGAATGTATAGTTAATACAGGATGATGGTTGATTGCGACGGGAATCACGCTGTCGGTTGCGGAGTGGAGGGCGTGCTGCCATATTTGAATCCGAAGCTCGACGGGGAGGTCTGAGAACCGACCAAATGTAGAGGAGGGAGTGAGTTGTTTACTTTCTCCACCAGAGGTCATTTTGTGAACATTTGTGGTATTGTGATAGTGGTTGATGAGAGTAATTAGGTAGTAAGAAGAAGAAGAAGAAGAAGAGAAAGTGTCAGATTCTAGGCAGACGTTTCATAATTGACAAAAGCCAACAGTAAGTGCACTGGCATCACGTGCCGGAAGCCTGGACTCACCGTCTCTTAAGGAAATGGGTGATGGATCACAATCTCGAGATGTAGAAAATAAGTTGCCTTGAGCCTATATAGAACCTCTAAAAGTGCCCTTGAACGGAATCCCCCAAAAAGGATGAGCCGAATAAAAACTAGAAATATGATTGGCGCCGTTTCCACCGAGACACCGCGAGCTCCAACCCCCCCCCCCTCCATACCAGATCCCAACGTTATACTCGACCCATTCATCAACTCAAATTATTCTCGTAATTTCATAGACCTATGTGCATATCCTCCTCCCGCCCCCCTTCCCTGCCCGCTGCCCAAAAGATAATACCCAGTTATACTCCAAAATGCTAAGGGCGATCCCCCTGTTCCTGTGCCGTAGAATATCATCCGTTGTCACAATCCCGCATAACACACTAGATATGTAACCCAACCCCAACATTTGTATGTAAGGCGGCAAGACCCCCCCTTCCTTCCTACACCGCTGCGAGCGCCTAGGCTCGATGCGAACAATTGTGGCTTATTGGGGGAACATGTTCTTCATCTCCTCGTCGCTGAGGTTGATCTCGTGGACGGGGTCGCGCTTGCGTTCGATGGATTCGAAGTCGCACTCCATGTATGAGGGGAGGAAGATCTCTGGGGAAGAGGTCGTTAGCTGGGTGATTTCAGGGAAAACGATAAGAGGGGCTTTTAATTTACCTGGATTCCATTCATAGCCTTGAGAGTAGCGGACGCAGGTGATCTGGAGTGTACACGTCAGTAACCGGTGTGGGAGTTGTGGTGGCGGAGTGGGTGGACTCACAAGGCGAGGCGTTCCATCCGGGTCACCGATGTTGATGACGGTGTGTTCCTGTTGAGAGAAGGACGAGCCTAATGAAACCTGTTAGGCTCACATTCCACAACTATTGTAATTTGAAGTATCCCATATCCATAAGTCTTCTTCGTGGGTAGAAGAGCCGTTGGCAGCCGCTTGGCCGAATGGTGTGACAGCCGGGTCTTGTAGGGAGAGGACTCACTCAGCATGCTCGGCCTACGATTATGGCCCGCCGACTTTGACGGCGTGGACATCGGGCTCTTCCCCTTCTGCTGGGGCGTCTGCGGCGAGGTGGAATAGCACGATGATGAGCTCGAGCTCGACCCGACCTTGCCACCCTCGCAGTAGGCCTGGCGGGTGGGGATGGTGATGGATGAGGACATAGCTATGTGCTCGGCTGGTGAAGTCAGGGTGAAGGAAGCATCCGATTTATGATACAGTGAACCCTTAGCCACGCTGTATAAGGCAGAGCAGTATTTGTTGTCATATGAAGAATAGCAAGTGTAGGAGTAAAGTAAGGTAAGAAAGTATTTAAGATTTGAGGAAGGAGAGAAGGGAAGGAAGTTGTGATGTGGCTGGTGATTGTGACTGTGACTGACTGTTGGGTCAGGCTTCCCATCCATACATTTGGGGCGGAGGGAGGTAGAGAGGTACCTTAGCGGATAGACGACTTATCTAGGTACTTATCGCTTGATGGGGCGCCCCATTATACGATAAGTACTACGGCCGCGGCCTAATGCTCGATAACGCAGCCTACAGCCATGCTAGGGTAGGCGAGAACACGCACGGCGACCGGAAATACTTTAATACGAAAGTTACTGTGTCCATCACCTGCATCCCTGCCAATCAATGGAGATTCCCGTAGTCGACATCCAACGAAAGTGAAGCAACAACTCAGACTAAACAACCTACAAACGCGCCTCATCAACCACGATCCCAACCTATCAGTAACATCCACGACTTCTACAGTGCTCACACTGCTCTGCCTCATCACAGCCTGCTAGTGACGATCTCAATAAATCTGCCAAGCGTCGTCAAAGGTATCCTTACAGCACGAGGAGAGCTATGGCGGACGCGGCTGTCGAGAACCCTGCGACTCAGGTGTTGCCTCACAGGAAGCAGCTGCCATCGTCGATTCCGAATATCGATTCGTTAGAAGGGCTGGCTACGGATGGAAGCGATGAGTATTCGACGCTGAAGAAGCTTCAGAGGCACTTGGAGTGAGTTTTGTCGGCGTTGGTGAAGCTCTAGGCAGCATGCTGACGAATCCAGGTATATCCAGCTTCAAGAGGAATACATCAAGGATGAACAGAGGTAAATAACCTTAATCGATCCACAGTGCGTAATACGACTCTAACAGCATACAGGAGTTTAAAGAGAGAGCTTGTCAGGGCACAGGAGGAGATCAAGCGCATTCAGAGTGTGCCTCTTGTTATTGGGCAGTTTATGGAAGCTATAGATCAAAAGTAAGGCATTGATATCACTATCCTAATTCAATACTAACCGCGCAAACCAGCTCCGGTATCGTACAATCATCAACAGGCTCCAACTATGTCGTACGAATCCTCTCGACTCTCGACCGCGAGTTGCTCAAGCCATCGTCATCTGTCGCCCTCCATCGCCACTCCAACGCCCTTGTCGACATTCTTCCCCCGGAGGCGGACTCCTCCATCGCCATGCTCGGCGCGCACGAGAAGCCTGATGTCACATACGCAGATGTAGGAGGTTTAGATATGCAGAAGCAGGAGATCAGAGAGGCTGTTGAGCTCCCTCTGACGCACTTCGATCTCTACAGACAAATTGGTATCGACCCACCGCGCGGTGTGCTGCTTTACGGCCCACCAGGAACCGGAAAGACTATGCTTGTCAAGGCCGTTGCGAACTCTACGACTGCCAACTTCATCCGTGTTGTTGGTTCCGAGTTCGTCCAGAAGTACCTGGGTGAGGGTCCTCGTATGGTCCGCGACGTGTTCCGCATGGCCCGTGAGAACTCCCCAGCAATCATCTTCATTGATGAGATCGACGCCATTGCCACGAAGCGTTTCGATGCCCAGACTGGTGCCGACAGAGAAGTCCAGCGTATCTTGCTCGAGCTTCTCAACCAAATGGATGGTTTCGATCAGACCTCCAACGTCAAGGTCATCATGGCCACCAACAGAGCGGATACACTTGATCCCGCTCTTCTGAGACCTGGACGTCTGGACAGGAAGATTGAGTTCCCCAACCTGAGGGACAGACGTGAGAGACGTCTGATCTTCACCACCATCGCGAGCAAGATGAGTCTTTCTCCCGAGGTGGATCTCGACAGCTTGATCATCAGAAACGACCCGCTCAGCGGTGCGATCATCGCTGCCATCATGCAGGAGGCTGGGCTGAGGGCGGTCAGGAAGAACAGGTATAATATTATTCAGAGCGATTTGGAGGATGCATACTCGAGCCAGGTCAAGGCTGGGGCGGAGAAGGATAAGTTCGCATTCTACACCTAAACGAGGCATGGCATTTGCATTGGAGAATACTGGGCTTGTAATATTAGGAGTAGAGAATGGAATGGCGTGGATATTCAAGACATTGTAATACAAACCCGGTTGCCCTGGATATCTGGATCCCGTGCTTGAATATATGTGAGCGACTTGCCAAGACGAGGCCATCCTATGACGGGAGGAGTACTCTGACGGGAGCTTCCTGTGTGACGACATGCAATTTGACTCAACTTGAGGAGGAAGAATTGCTTTTGTTTCTCAACCAGTGAAGCTTGAAGATATCAGAACAATTTAAAACAATCGTCGTACAATATTTCTAGGTGAGTTCGGAGTCTTTCGGGGCCCGAATCCCCATCAACGAGTACCTGCCTCCCAAACCTCCTCCTTCATCGGCCTCCACCCCTGCACAATCGATAACATTTTCGCTAATAAATTTAGCGGGTTAACACCAACGCGGGGCAGCATCTGGTGGCGGTCAAAATTTTTGGGGTTATTATCGTCATACTTTTCGAAGTTAATTCCACCATTTATCCTTCTACCATTCACTACATTTGAAGATTTAGGATTTGATCAGATCGTATCAATTGTGAAAATGGCTTCTACTACCCAGCCCACATATGCCCTCTCCCAGGCCCACAAGGACGTAAGTTACAGCTATCGGAGTCATAACGGACATGACAGTTGACATCACAATGTAGGCTCTTGAGAAGTCCTTGTTGGAGACCGACCCTGAGATAGCTGCGATCATGGTAAGTCTAATCAATCATATACCTACCTCACGATAGCAATATCTAATTCAAATTCCAGGAGAAAGAGATCCAGAGACAGCGCGAGTCCATCATCCTCATCGCTTCCGAGAACGTCACCTCCCGCGCCGTTTTCGACGCATTGGGATCCCCAATGTCCAACAAGTACTCTGAGGGTTACCCAGGTGCTAGATACTACGGCGGCAACGAGCACATCGATGCCATTGAGTTGACCTGCCAGGCTCGTGCCCTTACTGCCTTCAACTTGGATAAGGCCAAGTGGGGTGTCAACGTCCAGTGCCTCAGTGGTAGCCCTGCCAACCTCCAGGTCTACCAGGCCATCATGAAGCCCCATGACAGACTCATGGGTCTTGATCTCCCCCACGGAGGCCATCTGTCCCACGGTTACCAGACCCCCCAGCGCAAGATCTCCGCTGTCTCCACCTACTTCGAGACCTTCCCTTACCGTGTCAACATTGAGACCGGCATCATCGACTACGAGCAGCTCGAGCAGAATGCCCTCATGTACAGACCCAAGGTCCTCGTTGCCGGTACCTCCGCCTACTGCCGTCTGATCGACTACAAGCGCATGCGCGAGATCGCCGACAAGGTCGGTGCCTACCTCGTCGTCGACATGGCCCACATCTCCGGCCTCATCGCCGCCGGTGTCATCCCATCTCCCTTCGAGTACGCCGACATCGTCACCACCACCACCCACAAGTCCCTCCGCGGACCCCGTGGTGCCATGATCTTCTTCCGCCGTGGCGTCCGCTCCACCGACGCCAAGACCGGAAAGGACATCCTCTACGATCTCGAGAACCCCATCAACTTCTCCGTCTTCCCCGGCCACCAGGGTGGACCCCACAACCACACCATCACTGCCCTCGCCGTTGCCCTCAAGCAGGCCAACACCCCCGAGTTCAAGCAGTACCAGGAGCAGGTCATCAAGAACGCCAAGGCCATCGAGGTCGAGCTCAAGCGTCTCGGCTACAAGCTCGTCGCCGACGGAACCGACTCCCACATGGTTCTCATGGATCTCCGCGCACAGTCCCTGGACGGTGCCCGCGTCGAGGCCGTCCTTGAGCAGATCAACATCGCCTGCAACAAGAACGCCATCCCCGGCGACAAGTCCGCTCTCAGCCCCTGCGGTATCCGCATCGGTACCCCCGCCATGACTTCCCGTGGATTCGGCGAGGAAGACTTCAAGAGAGTCGCTAGCTACATTGACCAGACCATCCAGATCTGCAAGGAGGTCCAGGCCGCGCTCCCCAAGCCGGATAACAAGCTCAAGGACTTCAGGGCTAAGGTTGCTGGTGGCGAGATCGAGAAGATCAACGCTCTCCGCAAGGAGATCGCCAGCTGGGCTTCCAGCTTCCCCCTCCCTGTTGAGGGATGGAGAGCCGATAAGGCCTAAGAGTTGTTTGTCATTTTAAGGGTGTTATGGTGTGAAAAGGGTTAGGGAAAGCTCATCGCATTTTCCGGCTGGGTTGTTTATCGTTGCAGAGCCTGCTTCAACGCAGTTGATATAGAATTGGAATTACTTAAAACCATTATGGGTCGAAAGATCACTTGACTTGTTTGATTTGAAGTGCTGTGTGCCTGTGCCTGCGGTTGTGGTGGTTTATATTGGCTGTAGAAAACGCTTTCGTGGCCCCAAAAAGCGTATATAGCGTAGACATATTGCTGAAATATAAATTCATTTCTGAAAATAAGGATAGCCAAGAGAATTGAACCTAGAATTACTGCGTAAAGATAAATTCTCATTCCCTACTGAAAGCCTCATCCACTACTAAAAAGTTCACTGGTCGGGCGGTGAAGACGCTAGTACATATTGAGTTTAGCGCCACAGAAATGCTAGCGGGCTGCAAATCGCACTGCACGAAAAAAGTTCAAGCTGCGAAGCTGTGATTGAGGTTTTCCACTATCGACCAACTATCACCGACAACCATTGGACCGCAACTCTCAAGAATAAATCTTGTGAGTTTGATAAGGTCTACGACACCAATTACGGTAGACGCCGAAGACGTTTGCCCACCATGTCCGCCATCGATTACCTGCTCCACGAGAGCTCAGTGGGATATGCGATCTTCCAGGTCGTCCACCAGCCAGAGACTATTGGCAACAGATTGAAGGAGGTCGAGGCTGCTTCCCAAGATGTCGCCAAGTTCGGAAAGATGGTCAAACTGGTCAACTTTGCGCCTTACAGGTACAATTGAAACGAATCAATTCTTCTAAGACTAGATTGCTAACGCTGATTACAGAGGTGCGGCCGAGGCCCTTGAGAACGTCAACCTCATCTCTGAGGGTGTCCTGTCCGAATACCTCCGCTCCGTCCTCGAGCTGAGTCTCCCAAAAGTCAGCAAGAAGAAGAAGACCGTTCTCGGTGTCCAGGACAAGGCCCTGGCCGGTAGCATCAAGGCCAACTTCTCCTCCGTCGAGTGCGAGACTGGCGATACCTCCGAGGTTGTCGCCGACATGCTCAGAGGCCTGCGCACGCACGCCGGAAAGCTGCTCAAGGGTCTCCACGAGGGAGATGTCGAGAGAGCACAGCTTGGTCTTGGCCACGCCTACTCTCGCGCAAAGGTCAAGTTCTCCGTCCAGAAGAACGACAACCACATCATCCAGGCCATTGCCACCCTGGACCACCTCGACAAGGCCGTCAACACATTCTCCATGCGTGTTCGCGAGTGGTACTCGTGGCACTTCCCCGAGCTGATCAAGATCGTCTCGGACAACCACACCTACGCCAAGCTTGCCCTCGCCATCGGCGACAAGAAGTCCCTCAGCGACGACAGGCTCCACGACATCGCCGCGCTCGTCAACGACGATGCTGACATCGCCCAGGCCATCATCGACGCCGGCAAGGTCTCTATGGGCCAGGACATCTCCGAGGAGGACATGAAGAACGTCTCCGCGTTCGCCAACCGCGTCGTCAAGCTCGCCGAATACCGCCGCTCCCTCTTCCAATACCTCACCGACAAGATGGCCATCGTCGCGCCCAACTTGGCCTCGCTGATCGGCGAGGTCGTCGCCGCGCGCCTCATCTCCCACGCGGGCTCCCTCACCAACCTCTCCAAGTACCCCGCCTCCACCGTCCAGATTCTCGGTGCCGAGAAGGCCCTCTTCCGCGCGCTGAAGACTAAGGGAAACACCCCCAAGTACGGTCTCATCTACCACTCCAGCTTCATCGGACGCGCTGGCGCCAAGAACAAGGGCCGCATCTCCAGATTCCTAGCCAACAAGTGCTCCATTGCTTCGAGGATTGATAACTTCTCCGAGACCCCGTCGACGAAGTTCGGTGAGGCTCTTAAGGCTCAGGTCGAGGAGAGACTCGAGTTCTACGCCACCGGAAAGGCACCAACCAGGAACGAGGAGGCTATGGTACGTTTTCCATTTATTCTTTTCTAAAAAAAAAATCAAGATTTGCTAACAAATTTCTCAGAAGGGAGCCATGGATGCCGTCCTGGGCGAGATCCAGATCGACCCCGAGATGGCCGACATCGTCCCCCCCAGCGCCACCAAGAAGGATAAGAAAGAGAAGAAGGACAAGAAAGAGAAGAAGAGCAAGTCCGGCGACGACGACGAGAAGAAGGACAAGAAGCGCCGGCGCAGCGAGGCCGCCGACGAGGAGCCCCCGAAGAAGGAGAAGAAGAAGAGCAAGAAGGTCGCTGCTTAGGTGTAGCCCTGCGCTTCTCCCCTCTGCTATGAATCTTGTACTTCTTCTCTGTCTCTCTTCTTTGGTGTGTTTTGTTCTCTCTCTCATAACTCGGCGCGGTCATGAAGGTGTGGGTGCGCATACACGTTATTAGTTTGTGCATGTTTGGCGTTTGCGGCTCTGTGTAGGCTGGCATCTTTAGGATCTTAGGTGCTTCGAATAAATAACATGTGAAAAGAATTTATGGGGTGCTGTGATGTGCTTGCTGTTGTGACTACTGTTGTGACTGTGGATGTGGATGTATCTGTAACTGTATGTTTTGTGGGCATAACATATACTCAATGATTTTGTATAATTTTGTATATCCTGTCATCTCTGTATACCCTGCTATAAACAAATGCTCCCATCCCTTCCCCCGAACGCCGCGCTTCAATGTCCAACCCCCTAATCCAAGCTATCTGCGCACATCCAGACAACCCCCCCACACACTTCTACGCGCCCTCGCTACCGAACTCAGCGGTCCACTCTTCGCTGCGCTTGATATCTTCCTGCGACACTGTTGGCCGCGAGCTCTTGACTGCCTTGATGAAGTCCTTGAGCAGGAGGGGTGGCTCGAGGAGAGCATCGCTGTCAACTTCTGTCCATGACATCTCGATCGCGCCTTCGTCGCCTGGGGAGCAGGGAGTAAGTTTCTCCACGCCATCGACGTCGACCTATTATTGTTAGAACCAACATAACACCATATCTTTGATCGATAGATTTAAGGCCAAATTAGGGAAAAGGAAGAGGAGGGGGAAATATAAACACACCTTCTTATAATGCGTAGACATCTGAATCTTCCTCACCGGCTGCATCAAAGCATCCTGCACCGCCACACTAATATCACTCCCCGAATACCCCTCACTCAGCTCCCCCAGCTTCCTAAAATCCGCCGGCGCAAGATCACACGGCGTCGTCCCCACCGCCAACTCAAACATCTTCGTCCGCGCCGGCAAATCGGGCAGCGAGATATGCACACGCCTCTGAAAGCGGCGACGAATCGCATTATCGAGTTGCCATGGGATGTTCGTCGCGCCGAGGACGAGGACGCCTCGTGAATCTTGCCCGACGCCGTCCATCTGCACGAGCATCTCGGTTTTGATGCGGCGAGAGGCTTCGGATTGGCCTTCGTCGCGGGAGCCGCATAGGGCGTCCACTTCGTCGATGAAGATGATCGAGGGCTTGTTTTCGCGGGCCATAGCGAAGAGCTGCTTCACCAACCTAGTCGTGCGTCAGCATCTTCCAACCAAACCATTCAGAGATGCGGGGGAACACATACCTTTCCGACTCTCCCATCCACTTACTCACCAAATCCGAGCTACTAACACTAAAAAACGTACTATTCGCCTCCGTAGCCACCGCCTTCGCCAAAAACGACTTCCCCGTCCCCGGCGGTCCATACATCAAAATCCCCTTCCACGGCTGCCTCTTCCCCACAAACAGATGCGGGAACTTAATCGGCAATATCACCGCCTCCTTCAGCGCCTCCTTCGCGCCCTCCAGCCCGGCAACATCCTCCCACTTGATATTCGGCTTATCCTGCAAGATCGCACCGGCCAGCGCATTGCGTAGTTTCTTGTTATCCGCGTCCCCCTCGTCCTCGTCCTTGGCTTTGCCGTTGCCCCCGCGCGAGGAACCGTCGGCGCCCATCATGGAGGGTTTTTTGTGCTTCCCCTCCGCGTCGGCGAGGTGCTGCTTTAGTTTCTCGGCGCGCTCCATGTACTCTGATGCTTTGGCGCGGATCATCTCCTTGGAGCGGGCGTTCTTCTCCCATTTCAGGGCCAGCATGAAGAGTTCGAGCGACTGGTAGTAGAGCTGGTACGCCTTATCATAGTCGCCGTTTGTGTCGCTCTCGATGGCTTTCTTGACGACATCGATGGCGCGACCGAGGAAGTCGGTGTTGGACATCTTGGAGAGGGTGGTGGGTGAACTGCTCGAGTGGCGAGGACGGTGGAATGCGTGTTTGTAGGTTGTAGAGGTGCCTAGATGAGGGGTTTGGTGGGATAGATTGGTGTTGCCTAGACGACCTCGCAAATTCGCTGACGAATACCTCTCGACTTCAGCACGTAGCTGTCACAACGCTCGCAATGCAATGGAGCAAGTCTATCAATATAACAGACGGAGAAGAAAGCCAAAGGCGGTTTCAAATATCGCCGTTGACGTGCTAAACGGCTTGTTGTCAGTCGCCGCCCGCCCAGTGACGCATGGTCCAGCCGCTTCGCTTGACGTTGACCCCACCAAGAAAGGTGCCTCAAATCGCTCCAGGGGTGCAAGGACAGCAAAAGAGCCTCTTCTTCGAAAATCGCAAGGAACTCCGAACACACGACTGATTAGCTGTGTATATTCGCTGCAGCAAGAATTAAATCTCCGTCCGAACATACGTCTTTTACAGCAATTATGGCAGAAGCACAACAGCGGGCTCAAGTCTTAACAGACGAATACCAGAAGCTCCAAGCTGGTACCTTCCCCCTCCCCCTCCTCCCCCTCCTCCCTCCCATCTGGCAGATAGACACCAAGCTAACCCCCTCCCAGAGCTCCAAACCATCGTCTCCGCGCGCCAAAAGCTCGAGAGCCAGCAGCAAGAGAACAAAGGCGTGAAGCGGGTTCGTCTTTCTCTTTTCCCTGTCCACTCCTCCGACAATTGGGGGGATATGTGCTAAGATATATATTGTGCAGGAATTCGACTCCCTCGCCGAGGAAGCGAATATTTATAAACTCGTCGGGCCGGTGCTGTTGAAGCAGGAGAAGACGGAGGCTGTTATGGCTGTGGATGGACGGTTGGAGTTTATTGATAATGAGATGTATGTGCCCCCTCTCCCACTCCTACTCACCCGTCTCTCTATTCCCCTCTGTCTTCTAACCTTACCATCTTCCACCAAAACAGAAGCTAACACAAACAGAAAGCGCACCGAAAAGCAAATCGCAGATATCCAAGCCTCCAGCGACGCAAAGCGGTCTGAAGTCAGTCTCCCACTTCCTCCCCTCCCATCCTCCTTTTCCCTCATACCCCTTCCCCTCCCTCCGCCATCTTCCCCCTCACCCCACCACCACCTCACCACCCCCAACGAACCACCCAGCTAACCCCCCTCAGATAATCAACCTCCAATCCCAAGCCTCCCCCCAACAAACTGCCTGATCCTCCCCCACCTCACCGACGCCGCTCCAAGACTGAGTGACTGAGTGAGTGAGAGCGGCGGTGTATACGCGGTCTGCCACAGCTGCGAGGAGGCTAGGCGCATGTCACTTGGAGGATACCGCGGATCTCTTGCCTGTGTGTGTATTGGGTATAGATGCATAGTGCCTGTCTATCTATCTCTCTGTCCCGTACGGGAGGATACGGACCTTCACATTTCCTAGCTGCCTCCTGGCGCGGGGAACTGCGGAATATACGCCAACACGCATGTGCCGGATCGGGAGAGTGCAGTACCCTACAGTACGTACATGAGGAATGAAGGGAGGGGAGGGGAGAACCGGGTGCACCTGCAGCTGTCACCACTGCATCGTACCTGCTTGCCTACCTACCTGCCTGCGTCCCATCACTTCTCATCTGCAGCATCTGCATAGACCCGACAATCTGGCTAGCTGGCTACATACTCCGGTCTCCTGCAGCAGGGCGGGAGGATGCGGGGGATGTGCTGTATGTACCGCGGCTGTTGGGTTGTGGGAATGGGAATGGTGTATATCCCTGTTGCACGCGTGTGTGCGTGGTTTACCTTCCTACGTATCATACTGCCAATTTATCATATTCCTTCCTGTGTGTGTGTGAGTGTGTGTGAGTGTGTGTGTGTGCTTGCATGAAGTGTGCAGTGTGCTATGTGTGTGTGTGTGGATGGATGTTTATAACGCATACAACTGTTTAAACCTCGGCTTGTTAAATTATCTCGAGTGCTCGTTCAACTTCCTCTCAAACTCTTCCTAATGAAGCTTACTGAGCGAGCTGTGTCTATCTACCACCACCCTCCCTACCAACCTACCTTTCTCACCACCCTCCCTACCAACCTACCTTTCTCCACCTCCTTCCTCACCCACCAACTATGAAACACGCACCACACCACGCACCATACCACCACACCATCACCCGGCAAAACTCGGATCCCCCCCCCACCACCGGCAGAAGTCCGGATGAGAAGGCTAGTATAAGCCAGCTAGACACGCGGCTTACGAATACACCCATCTCCGGATATACCTGTTGTGTTTGAGGAGGGTGAGTATACCCGTCTCACCACCCCTCGCTCCCTCCCTCCCTCCCGAGAACGGCAGAGGCGCGGACGGGCCGAGGCGATATCCCTTCCTTCCTGAGGTGAGGTGAGCGCGTGGCTATACAGGGAAGGGAAAGGGCCGAGAGTGCCGGGAGGGATGATGGCCCGATGTATTGTGTGGTATCTGGCACTTCCATCCACGTCCTCGTGGTCGTCCGTGTATCCGTATCCCTCCCTCCATCCCTCGTTCCCTCCCTCCCGTCCCGTATAGGATGCCATAGCTGCCCAACCCAGCGGGATTTAAATCCCACTATCAGTACAATAGTAGACTTACCAGACTGACTGACCGTCTATCTATCTGATATACATCACACGCTGCTAGCGACCGGCCCAACCCCTCGGTCTCTCCATAGTATACCATACCCACAGCAATATAATCTCTTAATCTCCCTCAACGGCTTTTCTCCCGCCCGCCCAGAGATAGTAATTCTCCGCTGCACAGAAACCCTAACACCGGCTCCGGCTCTTCTTCACAGCCGTTGCGCGCGTGCGCTTTGACCGCCAGTGTCTCGTGGTGGATCGACAGTACTTTCTAGGGGTGTTGTAGGGGTTCAAACCCCTGTACACCCCTGTCGTCCCCTGGAGCGACCCAGTCAAGGCCCCCGCCAGAGCCCCGGTCAGCCGGGCCTTCGAGAAGGATTGATAGTGCTTCTACCGCGGTGCCATGTGGAGAGGGTACTCTCGGGACGGGATGGGATGGGGGGTTATGTTGCATTTGGGAGTTTGGATAGATGAGTGAGGAGGGACAGAGATGGAGAGGTAGATGATGGGGAGAGAGATGGGGAGGACACGTTACTCCCCCCATCCGTCGACAGCCGTCAGTTGTACTCAAACACAAACACGACCCATCTCAACACCTCTCTCCCCTCATTCACACACATCTCCTCGGCGCCGTACACCGTAAACTCGGCGTCTTACACCCCCGTCCCCCATCCCCCGTCCTCCCCACCTCACTCACCCTCACTTCATCAAAACAACCGACTCACCTCCGCGCGATTTAAACTCCCTCCCTCACTCACACACTCACTCACTCACATCACATACCCATATACCCTACCACCCACATACCCTACCCTACCACTCATCACCACCGCGCAAGCGAGCAGCCAACGGCCGGCGCAACTCTATCCGCCCGTCTCGTCTGCCGTCTTTCTGCGACAACCCACTCACTCACTCACTCAGTCACCCACGCACCCCCATCCGCATCCACACCCACGCATCTCGCCGACGCGTGGACCCGTAGTGCCGTAGGGCCGAATGGCAGCGGTCTGGCAGCGGTCGGGCGGGGTGTGTAATTTCGGCCCCTTCCTTTCTTTTTTGCCCTTCCCTTCCCTTCCCCTTGCCTTGTCTTGCCCTAACTACGAGGTACTGGGTACCATATCTCCCGTACGGTGCTCAGACTGTCACTTCTCCCACCCATCTGTCACGCTCATACTCCCACACGAATATGAGGAAGATGTGAAATCCCGCATTTCCGATAGGTGGACTTACCCTTACCCCCCGACCGACCCGACCGACCCGATATTCTCTGCTTACAACTCTCGGACTTCCCTGAGGGGCTATCCGGATGGCTGATGCTGGTGTTGGTCCTGGTGATGATCCAACCCTCCCTCACCCCAGCGGAGTCCTCGAACCGACCTATCCCGTGCCCGTCATCTCGTTGCCCCATCCTAGCTGCCCGCACGTGTGCTTTTGTGTGCGTGTGTGTGTGTGTGCATCGGTACTCCTCGGCGCCTTTGAGGGGAGGGGGGATTACCAAGGTTGGTCTGTTTGGTACTGTTGGTAGGGTGCGAGTACGAGTACATACCGAGACATAACCCCCCCTGTCTGCACCACCCTGCCTTCCTTACTTCCCTGACCTGAGGACCCTGGTTCACACATGGCGGCGCCATCCACCCACCCCTCCCCCCTCCCCTGCCTCTGTCTGTCTGGGATCCTGGGATGGATGGGGGTAAGGGTGTTGGGGGTAAGGGTGTATTTCCGTCCGAGGGGGTGGGGGGTGGGTGGATGCGTGAGGTTGGCTGGCTGCTTGCTTGGTTGGGGGCTGATGATTTGATTTGATTTGGGGCCATGTTGATTTGAGTTGATTGCGTGGAGAGTGCGTGGAGAGTGGTATGGAGGCGGTGAAGAAGTCGTAGAGTGGGGAGATGAGGGAGTGGAGGGAGTGGAGGAGGATGAATAGTGGAGGAGTGGAGGACAAGAGGATGAAGAAGAGCTGGAAGGGAAGGAGGGAAGGAAGGAGAGAAGGAGTGGAGGAGGTTAGAAGGGAAGGTGGTGCCTGGGCTGACAGCTGACAGCGGACAGCGGCGGTGGTGACAGGTTTGACAGGTGATAGAGTGGAGGACAGCCAGGAGGAAGGAAGGAGCGACGGTGAGGTCGACGGCGTGGTTGTGGATGTGGTAATCGTCGTACTGTAGGAATTCCCTGGTAACCATCGTCAGTTATCAGCTTCATCATTCTCTGGTAACATGTCTACTGCACTGTAATCAATCAGCCCTTTCTCATGGTAACCGTCGCTACCGTTGTGCTGCCGTGGTGCATGTAGATGTAGAGTAGCCGGGGAGACGACGAGGGTGTATAGCCGCGGATAATCAGGGATGATGATACCTATCATGGGTAGAGAGGTTGATGATGATGATGTAGTTGTTGATGTGGCTATCGGTATGGCTGTCGGTATGGCTGTCGGTATGGGATATCTACGATGACGACAATCATTTTATGAGTCTGTATACTTCATACTCTATACCCCTCTATACCTGTATACTGCGGCTCGTATACTATAGTTCATAACCAGCCTCATCCCAATTCATCCATTCCCGTCTCCATCCCCAATCCACATCCATCCACATCCTCATACACATCCGCATCCGTCCCCTCCTCCTCCTCCAATCTCTCTCTCTCCCCGCCCCCGGCCCTTTACACTTCACACTTTACACTTTATCCTCCTCTCCACCTTCACACTTTACCCTTCATCCCTTCATCTCCCTCCTCCAATTGCAAAAATACTCCATACTCCATACCCCAAACTCTATACGCAACTGCCAACTGTCCAATTCCCATCTCCCCAGAAAGAGATGAGACGACAGCTCGACACGAGACGATCAGCGCTGCATCACCTCTCTATTGTGCATCTTACTCTGCATCTGCATACCCTGGATCCTCTTGCGCATCTTCCTGTACGCACTACTACTATATAGTCGTGCATCCTGTACCAGCACTACCGTACGGAGTATATTCCTCGAAGCCGATCATCATCCCACCTATTTTCCGCTCATCTTGCCCATCTTTGGCCATCTTGGAGGTCTTCCAATTCCAGCATCCCAGGATCAGGATTTCCCAGGACAGGCATCATCAACAGTGCCAGGTACTCTTCTTTACCACTCTACAATACTCTACATCCTCTACATCCTCTACATCCTCTACATCCTCTACATCCTCTACATCCTCTACATACTTCTACATACTCTCTCCAACAACCGACAAGGATATCCTCTGTTGGCTCTTATTGCCGGTATCACTCTACAGGGCAAGCACGCGGGATACCACGGTCGATCCCTCCACAGCCGATCACTTGCGACCGACAGCCCTGGGATACTTTTAGCCCTGGCTGGGAATACTTTCCGACTCCACGATACTTACACCCCAGTCCACTCTCCAGCCCACTCTGCAGCCCAACTGCATGAAGTGACGCCCCTTCCCTACCTTCCCTACATTCCCGACCTCGAAGCCTTACAGAGCAAGCACATGCAGTAATACTACTGCACATATACACATATAACCACCGAAATAAGACGCCAGTGCTGTTACCAGACATTACCACGCACACCGTCCCAGCGCGCGTCACTTATCAACTTGCGCCCGCCGCACTTTCCCAGAACTCGAACTTTCTTCCCTCAATCCTCACACCACATCTCGACTCTCTCCCTTCAACGACACTTCCGAACTTCACATTCGCCCCCCGACTCGCGTCCAATCCACCTTCCACATACAAATACGAATCCCCCCTCTCAAACTTCTACATCTGCCGACGCCGCGCCGGGCAAGTTCCGAAGGATCGAAACCCGCCAGATCGCCGGGTCAGGAAAGTGGATAAGCCCAGCCGCGGCACTACTCGGTCCAGGCCCCGCCCACCCAAACCAACCCTCTTCGTCACCCGGTCTTGTCCATCATCACTAAGCCTGGGGCAAAAGAAATCACGCTGACGATATACAACCCATCCACACCCGCCCTCCCCCTCCGCCCTCCGTCTCTCCATCGGTCTGCCCGCCACCACTTACCACACCACCGCTCCGCGATCTACATAATAAGGTGCTGAGAGGGCGCCCGCCGCAACCTTCACTCGACGGTGCGATAGCGACTGTACTCGTACTGCTCGTACTATACTATATACACTCACACACACGACACGCACACGAGACAACGAGAACCACCCTCCCTCACACGCGCTGGCTGGCCTTAGCGACGACGAGTGAGACAGGTGTGCACACCCAAAGCAGGACTCGACGCTCTGCCTAAGCAGCAGACAACAAACATACACACACAACCAGCAGCAGTCATGACTTCCATAGTAAGCCAGCCCATACCGTCTCCCTTTCCCTGCATATCCAGCCGCCTTCATTTTTGCGATCTTCAACACCCCACATCCACATCCACATCCCCCCATACGCTCCCTCACTCAACGCTCCCTCCCCCTTTACAATTTCCAAATCTCAGCCAGACCTCAGTCAGACCTCAGCCAAACCTAACTAACACCCTCTCTCCAGCTCTGCCTCGCGCACTACTGCGACACCCACGGCCCAACCCCCCTAATGGTGACCGAAGAGCTCCCCGTCCCCTGCACAACCTGCCTCGACCCCCCCACCTACCCCGACACCCCCCTCCCCTCCGCCTCCCTCTCCCGCAACCCCTCCGGCTCCTTCAGCTCCCCAACCTCCATCCAGCTCTCTCGCCCTCACCCCCCCTCACCCACCCCCTCCACCCCCCCCGCCTCCCCTCGCATGGCACCGCGCATGCACCGCCGGGACTCCTCCTTCCGAAAAACCTACGATGAAGCAGATCGCAAGCGCGCTATCCCCTGCGAGAACTGCGCCCTCACTCTCCCGAGAAAGGTCTTCCCTTTCCCCTCAACCTCTGCCTCGAACTCCCCATCCATACCCCCACCCCCTTCAGCAGCACAAGACGACTCCACCTCCCCCATCCTACGAACTCGCAAACCCTTCGCCCTCATCTCCTCCGCCTCCTCAACACCAAAACACTCCCCCTCCGACTCCGACGAGCCGGACTCCGCCCCCGCCCCCTCCCGCCGCAGACGCTCTATACCGCGCTCGGTGGCATCAGCGAGTGATTCACAAAAACACACGCACTACCTCGACTACACATCCTCCCACGACCCCTCCTCCAGCACCACATTCTCCCTCCTCCGCGCAGCATGCCTGCGCACACTATCCTGCGAGACGCTCCCGCCTTCGTCGCCGACACCACAACCCGCTGGCGGCCCACTATTCTTCGGTGACCCGTTGGCGGGGTATACGACTGCGTTTTTGTTTCGCATTCCTGATCCCTGGGCTAGGGGGAGGAGACGCGTATATGCGTTTTTATGTCTTAGTGTGCTGAGTGAGCGCAAAGCCATGCGGGTGTTCGGCTTCCTCGCCGGCGCATTCCGTGAACTAGCGGGGTGGATACAAGGTCTCGCCGAGGCGGGGAATTCGGAGAGTGGGATTGGTGAGGGGATTGATGAGGATGGTGGTGGTGGTGGTGCTGGTGGTGCTGGTGCTGGGAGAGGAGGAGAGGGGGAGAGGAGGGTGAGGAGTAGCTTTTTGGGGAGCAGGGGGGATGAGAGGGGGAGGGGGGTTAGGGCGAGGGGGTTGGCGGAGGTTGTGGGACGGCCGGACTTTTTTATTGAGTTGCATGTTCGGTTTGTGGCGTTGGCGGCGCAGTTGAGGTTTTTGGTTGAGGGGGGGCAGTAGGGGTGGGAGGGGGCTGCGGTTCTAGGTGGATGAGAGATGAGAGATGAGAGGTGGATGAGAGATGGATGAGAGGAGATGAGATGACGACGACCTCAACGAGCGATGAGATGAGCGATTAGACAGCCCTGTCAGGCCAAGACGGCCCGAGACGCTGTGTGTGTGTATTTTTATATGTACGGAAGCGGGAAAACGGTATCTGAGCTACGGGGATTATTATAGAAACAAGGCCATTGCTCCGCCTTCGGTATGGGGTGTTTTTTGTTTTGTTTTTTGTTAGGCATTTTGTTTGGTTTTTGGCGCGCGGGGAGCGGGAAAGGGAGCGGGGGAGCGGGTTTTGTGTTTTTGAAAGAGAGGGGTTAAAGAGGGGGATGGGGGGGATGATACCTGGGGGTGGGATGGGTGATAGATATGGTGTGGAGAGGAGTGTATTATATGTGTTTATGGGTGATGGTGATCAGTGTTCATATATGGAATAGATGGTTTACAGAATGGACTTTTGTATGCTTTACTCTGGTTATTCGTGCTTTCCAGTGCCGCCGATGAACAGCTACGGGGATAGAAGAGATGGAAATGTATTTTATACATTCCTCCCTGGTTTATATGCTCGCGTGTTGGGGGGTTGGTAGGGGGCGTGATCTGTGATGTGAGAAAGCCGTGTCCAACAACGTCCCTCTCATATCCTATCCTGCTAGCGGTGAATGAATTGAGGGAATAAATGGTATTTTTTTGGCTTTTAACATTTATCACCTTCGGGTGAGGATGGATGTTTAAAAAAGATTTTTGATATATTGTGAGCTGTTATTATAGAATTATAGAAGTTAGTTATTTTTATTTATCTAGTTTTTTTGTAATTCGTATTGGAGAATATATTTATTATTTTATAAAGGGGTTTTTTCCCTACTGACTTTCTGAGACCTTATACACGCAAAAAATAAATGTTGACTCTGCCTATAACCCCTTTTCTACGTCGTATTTCCTCAATATTCCGCCCCTAGGGCGGTGTTTGCCAGCGTTGTATGTGAGAAAGCTGTGCACAACACCCCTCCCATCCCATCACACCTCTCACCCCTCTCCGGTACTGGGAAATAATAATGCCTACCCTACCATTTAACTTTAAACATCTTACTTTAGCTCTATAGATATATTAATTAACACATAATTTTTTTTTGCCTGAAAATCAATAGTTCCACGCACACATCGTATTTGCTTGGCTGCCCACGACGCCGATGACGACGCGCATTCTGCACTGACATCTCCCACCCCACCACCATCTTATATCCCCTCCCCTCCCCCACCGCCCCTCCATAGCTCACAACCCACATTCTCCACATCCATCCTCCCCTCCTTTCCTCCCCTCCCTCACAATGACCGACTCCGACTCCGACAAAACCTTCGCCATAGAATATGTCTGCGCCTCGCGCATGCATCGATCGTTTACGATTCCAGGGACAGAGACAAGAAAGCCACTGAAGGTCACATACGCCATCGCGGGGTTAGAAAATGATGATGCGCCCACGGTGGTCTTTATATCGGGGATGTATGGGATGAGATGGGTTGCGCTTCTCTGGCATGCTGTGGCGCTTAGGGTGGGGGTTAGGTTGGTTTGTGTTGATCGGTTCGTGTTTCCATTTATTACGCTTCCTATTCCCATCTCCTTAGAATAACCCTATTTTCCTTGGACTCGAGTATCTATCTAGTAGCTACCCCCCCCCCCAAGACCCGTACTTACGCACCCTACAGACCGTCATTTGGAGGCAGCACCCCCGTCCCACTATCCGAAAGGATAGACGCCTGGCTTCTCACTCTGCCGGCTCTCGTGGAACACCTGGGCTGCACACACATCGTCCCCCTCGCCGCCTCAGCCGGGACAATCTACCTCCTCAACACCCTGCACTCCCTCCCTCACCTCCTCCCCCCCTCCTCCCCCTACGCCGCCATCCTAACACCGTGGGTCCACCCCCGCGATTCGGGAGCCGGGATAATGTCCTTCGTCGCCTCAGACTGGATGCCTAAATTCCTCGTCGCCAACCACTGGGACGCCCTCAGCGGGTTCATAGCCACAAAACTCCTCCCCGGCTTCGCGGCTAGCGGAGGCGTGATGGAAGGCCTCGCCGCTCTAGGAGGGAGTTTATCCAACCCCGCCGGTGCGCGGGTGAAGAAGGAGGATGAGGGGGATGAGGCAAGCTCGATGAAGGCGTTTGGGATGACGCGCGCGCGAAAAAGCGAAGTCCAGAAATTAGGTCTAAAACTAATGTTCACCGAAGAAACCAGCGGCGCCAACGCCGAAGCCCTTCTCTGCTCGCAAAAAGGCCCTCCCGCCGAGGTAAGCTGGGGCGTATGCAACGATTACCGGATTTTCGTACCTGCTTTGGGCGAGCAGTGGGAGGCGAGGGGGGGGGGGATGGTGAAGTTGAAGGTTAGGGCGTTTTTTGCGGAGGATGATGCGATGATTGGGGAGGGGGGGAGGGGGTTTTGGGAGGAGTGTTGGGGGGGGATGGGAGGTGAGGGTGGGGGTGGAATTGAGTATGGAGGGAGGGTGGTGGGGGGGACGACGCATGATAGTATTGGGGATCCCGAGAATGGGGTGCTGGAGGAGGTGCTGAGGGAGGCGAGGAGGGCGTTGGGGGGTGGTGAGGTGGGGGGTGAGGTAAGGGGTGAGTGAGGTTTTGGGGGTGGGGGGACGACGGATGGATCGAGGTTCTGAGGAAGTGAGAGAACTGCAGTATATAAACGGGCTTTATGTCATTTGCCCGAAGGGGTGGAATCTAAGAGTTTTGGACACTTGATCCAACACGAAGCGGGCCTCTATATATTCTGACGGACGTTATGTGATGCAATCCCATACAGCGCCAACGCTAACGTGCCTCCTTCAAGATGTTCTGCGAGAATGGTCCCGTGGATATTGGCGGTGGTGACGAGAAGCGGCGACAGCGGTAGGCAGACGGTGACAGGAGTGATGGCAGACGGTGGTGACAGGGAGTAACGACAGCGACAGACCAGGCGGGGATCGCGGAATGTCGCCATGGGGGTAGTAATATGCCACTATTAGGCTGATGCTACCATCGCCATCCAATTCTCCAATCGCCATAATCATGGCTGGATAAAAATACGTTTCCGACTCAAGACGCTCGAGTTGCACGAAGATGTCTGACCCGATTCGATATGGTTGTTCGCCAGCCCAGGTGATGCCATCCGCATTTTTAAGGTTGAACTCCTCCAGGATTTTATGATTGTGTGGTAATGCAAATCTAGTCCAGCCGTCCCATGCGACAGGGATCTCGCGCTCGAACGTGGTCTTCTGTACCGGGGACGATATAGTTAAACTCAGGGCTGTGGTCTTGCAGCATCAGGCAGTCGAAATTTGTTCACGTCAACAACCAGATTGTGACACCTCCCCCTTCCCCAATTTTGATCTATTCGCTTTCCATCTACCACCAACCACTCTTATGCATCTGGACTGCGGCCTCGCTAATCTCCTTCCTACACCACTGGCTAAAACGGCTTGCCTGTACCCTCCCGTCCTATGACATCAAAGATACCAGTGGAAATAGACAAAACTTTCATTTAACCCCCGATTTATATACGCCCTTTGCGCCGGGTTTTAGTAGTTATATATCAACAGTAGAAGCGTCCCACAGAGCACCCACCCCCTATTTCTTCACCTTCTTCTCCTTCCTCTCCTTCTTTTCCCTCCTCTCCTTCTCCTTCTCCCCCTCCTCTACCTCCCCACTCTTCTTATGCTTCTTAAACACCGGCCTCTCCACCTCCTCCCCCTCCGCCTCCCCAATCTCCCCACACTCCCCCTCCTCTCCAAACCCAATCGGGCGAAACCTCATCCTCAACCCCCCCGGCTGCTTCCTCGCCTCCTTCTTCCTCTCCACATACTGTTCCCCACCCACCACATTCACCCTCTGCAAATGCAGCGTCCTCCCCACCGGCGCCTCCACCACCCTATACCCCCCCCGTCCCGGCAACAGAACACGCATCGTATCCGCCGTCGCCGCCGCAAGCGCAACACTGTATTCACCACCCGGCAACGAAATCGTCGGGGCGTCCTCCTCGTCCGCGCCGCCGGTGCCGGCGGGGAGACTGAGGTTCTTGAGGCTGGCGAGAGAGAGGGAGGCGGGGGCGGTGATGTGCCAGATTTGCTTGTTGGCTAAAGCGGCGGGGGTGAGGAGTTTGTTGGTCGAGGAGGAGGCGGGGAGGGGGGTGTAGCCCTTGGGGGGGGCGAAGGGCGTGGGGCGCGTGGAGGTGTGTTGGGTGACGGCGGGGGTTGGGGCGGGAGTTGGGGCGGGAGAGGGGTTTTTGCTGCGTTTTGGGAGGGTGGTTCTGGGGTGTGTTAGCTTTGGTGTTTGGTTTTTTGAAGGGATTGGGGGATTGGGAGGTTTTTTGGGGGGGGGGATGGGGGACTTACGTAGGTGCCGTCACTTTCACAGGTAATTCCTCGTCGCTCTCACTCTCACTCTCACTTCCACTCCCGCCCTCACTCTCGCTGCCGCTGCTACTCGTCTCCTCATCCGGCCCAGCTGCAGACCCAGCCTCCTCATTCGAATCGCTCCCCTCCTCGCTCGTCGCATCATCCATGTCAATATCGCTATCAGCGATGCGCTCCGTGCTCTTCTCCGCCTCCTTCTTCTTCGCCGCCGTTTTCGACACCTTGGCTGGTTTGACCGCTACGGCCTTCTTAGACTCCTTCTTGGAAGGTTTTGAGGACGCCATTGTGTGTGCGTGTGGGTGGTGGGCGGAGCGATTGGGTCTGATTTGAGGTTGAGGCTGGGAGTGGTGGTTGATAGCTTTTTTTTTGGCGGAGGTCGGTAATTTTTGCGATAAGCCTTGCGCTGGGCGATTAGGGGAAGCGATAAGAGAATCCGCGATTGGCGGTCTTTCGAACAACTCTTTCAACGACGACAACTCGATCGGTACGGGATTTTTTTTTAGGACGACGAGAGATGTCGTCGAATAAGAGGAGGAAATTGAACGCCGATGTCGAAACGAAGAGTAAGACCCCTTCCACCCGCGCGGTGGTAGCCAGTATGTACAGATATCTAACACCAACACAGGTATAAGCGCCTTCGCAGCACGCCGGCAGCTTAAACTCGCCACCGTAGCAGGCGCAGCAGTCGGCGCCGCAGAAGCAGTTCTCGAAGGCGAAGGCCCCGATGAGCTGAACGGCGCGTCGTTTGTGGAGGCCGGGAAGACGTCGAGGGTGTTTCGGCTCGGGATCGAGGGGACGGGAGAGGCGAAGGCAGCGGAGGAGGGGGAGTTCTCGGATTCTTCGCCTTATGAGGGACGGGATGAGGTGAGGGGATCGGGGTGCGTTATTCTGTGAATGGGGGGGTGAGGGTATTGTGCTGATTGATTGATGTGTAGGAAGAAGTCACGTGGGACGAATACGCCGTCGGAGCAGCTGGTGGTGGAGTTTACGACTGTAAAGGCTAGGGGGGATCGGATTGTGCGTGATAAGGGTGGTGAGGTGAGCGTTAAGATTGCGCCTGGAGAGGTATGTTTGTGGTATTTTGTGGTGATCAGGGGCTGACTCTTCACAGCGGGTGGTGGTTCTGGGAGAGTATCGTCTTGCAGTTCGTAAAGGACGGGCTACGCTGTTAGGCGCTACATTGTCGCCTGATAGCACAAGGCCATATGTTGATGTTTATGCCCCTTCTTCTCACTCTCTGCCTGTCATAAGGTATTTGGAGTCTGAGGACAGCGAGGTCATAATCAGCTTGGGCCAGCTTAAGTCTGGGTTGAGGCCCTTGAAGAAGCTGTCGCCGTTGTTTTCTAGGTTGTGGAATGAAAGTGCGACGGTCTTAGATGGTGATGTGGGCTCAGATGAAAGGAGTTCTTTCCAAATTGTATGTACTACAGCCTATTCTATGAGTTTAAAGCTAACCCTGTGCAGCTATTCTCTACTGCGGATGGCCCGCGGAAGATACCCTTGCACAAAGTCTATTCACCACCGGAATGGAATGAGACATTTGCAGCAGTGTCTTCTGGTAAATGGAACCGCGAGAGCATATCAAGCACAATGATCTGCGGTCCAAAATCGTCTGGGAAATCTACATTTGCCAAGCTTCTCGTCAACCGTCTGTTGACCTTACCTCCACCACCCAAGTCCCGGTCGAAAAGGCCAGCTGGTGTATTACTTCTTGACCTCGACCCAGGACAACCAGAGTACTCGCCTCCAGGGCAACTATCTCTAGTCCACCTCCTAAAACCGAACTTCGGACCACCATATACACATCCCGATGCCGACAGTGGCGGTTGCACCGTTATACGAGCCCATCCAGTCTGCGCCATATCCCCATCAGCCGACTCGGATCATTACATGGCATGCGTCTCTGATTTACTCAGCCATTACCGGCACTACATATCTTCACATGCAGAGTGCCCCCTGATAATCAACACACCGGGATGGATTCTCGGGACAGGACTCGAGCTGCTCATCGAGCTTATCAAAAAGGCGAAACCCACGGTTGTCATATACATGTCCACCGAAGGACCTATAGACGTTGTCAAGAGCCTGCGAGAAGAGGCGAGGCAGACGCCAGTTATAGAGTTACCATCACAGATTAGCGAGTATACGACTAGGACGGCGGCGCAGCTGAGGATTATGCAGACGATGTCGTACTTCCATCTAAATAGGCATGATAAAGTAGCGCCGTGGAACTGGAGTCCATTGACGTCGATGCCACCTTGGATGGTTAAGTACTCGGGGCCGGGGTCGGGAATAGTGGGGGTTATGTGTATCGGGGAGCAGCCGGCGCCGCAGTTTCTTCACGATGCTATCAACGGAAGCGTAGTGGCTGTGGTCGTGGTGGACGACGACCTTGCCATCCGTGGATCTCAGGAAGAGGGAGCAGGAAATAGAGATGGCTTCTCATCAGATAATAACCCGACAATGGCAACCAATACGGCAAACGAACACCTACCCTACCTCGAGCCTGGACCTAATGGCTACCCCGACCCCAAGCACTGCCACTCAATCGGCTTCGCATTAGTCCGCGGTATCGACACCAAATCCAAGTGTCTCCAGCTCCTCACATCCATACCCCACAGGACCATCAGAGAGCTAGCCATCTCCGAGAAGTCGCTTGTCCTTGTTAGCGGCAAGCTCGAGACGCCAGGCTGGGCATATACGGAGGAACTACATCAGAAAGCCGTTGTGGCGCTGAATCGGCGGAAGAAAGAGCTCGGTGGACAGGTGGACGATGAGGAGTCCGATGAGAAGGAGATGGATGTGGATGAGGACTATATGGATGGGTTTGAGAATGCGCCTTGGGTTGAGCGGCTGGAGGGGCATCAGGGGAGGGGCGCTGGCGAGAGAGTGTGGAAGGTTAGGAGGGATTTGGGAAGGAGTGGTGATGGTGGTTGAGCAGTCGGGATCTGGGACACAGTGGTGATGGTGGTTGAGCTGTTAGGATCTAGAATAAACCGCCAAATACTATGATATATGCCACATATATTATATCCGTACGAGTGGCCGGAATCTTCTGCCAAGATAATGAATTAGACCTATAGTAGCGTACCACACTACAATTCTCACTATACTGAACGCATATCTTCGCCTGTCACACGTGACCACCTTCCCCCTTCAGGAACCGTCCACACTATTCCTAAAACAGCTAAGCGTCACGCAAACCTGTCACTACTTTACAGTGACTAATGTACTCCGCGTCATCGCTAGGTAAGCCCAAGTAGCCAAGCAGTCTAGCCAACCAGTGGTATCGCTCCGCCTTGATTCGCCCTCTCCGCCCTCACACCCGGCTTGGTTCGTTGCCTTGCAGCAACGCCTCCCCATCCAACGTCCGTCCCTCCATCTCTCCTCCTCTTACACCATCCCAATCGTCCTTCTTTCCAATACCATCATATCATATCATAACAACAATACTACAACGACTGTGCGCCATAAACATATATACTGCGAATTGTTAACCTCCACCAAACCCGTCGATACAGCTTCCTGGTCGCAATCATGAAGGGCGCACTCTTCACGGCGGCTATGCTGCTGGGCTCGGCGTCGGCTGGTGTCCACAAGATGAAGCTCCAGAAGATCCCTCTTGCTGAGCAGCTGGTGAGTTCTCCCTTATCCAGGTTGGAGCAGACCGTATTCGATGATCGTCGCTGACTTCTTGCGCTGTAGGAGTTCGCCAATGTCGAGACCCATGCGAGGAGTCTCGGCCAGAAGTACATGGGCATCCGCCCGCAAACCCACGTCGATGCCGTCTTCCAAGAGTCATCGTCCGTTAAGCAGGGCGGTCACCTCGTCCCCGTCAGCAACTTCCTAAACGCACAGTGTAAGCCATATCCAAATCCTGACGTACCGTTCCTTGGCTAATCTAATCCGATTAGACTTCTCCGAGATCACCATCGGCAGCCCACCACAGACATTCAAGGTCGTCCTCGACACCGGCAGCTCCAACCTCTGGGTCCCATCCCAGTCCTGCGGCTCCATCGCCTGCTACCTCCACAGCAAGTACGACTCGAGCGAGTCCACCAGCTACGAGAAGAACGGCACCGAGTTCGCCATCCAGTACGGCTCCGGCAGCGTCAGCGGCTTCATCTCCCAAGACCAGGTCACCATCGGCGACTTGGTGATCAAGGACCAGCTCTTTGGCGAGGCCGTTGAGGAGCCCGGACTCGCCTTCGCCTTCGGTCGCTTCGACGGCATCCTAGGTCTCGGCTTCGACACCATCTCCGTCAACAAGGTCGTCCCCCCCTTCTACAGCATGATCGAGCAGGGCCTCCTCGACGAGAAGGTCTTCTCCTTCTACCTCGCCGACGACAAGTCCCAGTCCGAAGCTATCTTCGGCGGAATCGACAAGTCCCACTACACCGGCGACCTGACCTACATCCCCCTCCGCCGCAAGGCCTACTGGGAAGTCGACTTCGACGCCATCTCCTTCGGCGACGTCAAGGCGGACCTCGACAACACCGGCGTCATACTCGACACCGGAACCTCCCTCAACACCCTCCCCTCCTCCCTGGCTGAGCTCCTCAACAAGGAGATCGGCGCCGAGAAGGGCTACAACGGGCAGTACAGCATTGACTGCAAGAAGCGTGATGATCTCCCAGATATCACCTTCACCCTCGGTGGCCATGACTTCGCCCTCGGCGCTCATGATTATATCCTTGAGATGGGCGGAAGCTGCGTGTCTACCTTTATGGGAATGGATATGCCCGAGCCAGTTGGCCCGTTGGCTATCCTCGGTGATGCGTTCTTGAGGAGGTGGTACAGCGTGTATGATCTCGAGAAGGGTGCTGTTGGCCTGGCTGCTGCGAAATAGATGGGGACATATAAGAAGCTAGAGAGAGCTAGAGAAGGTCGGAAGAGGTTGATATAGTGGATTGGATGGGGATAAGAGAGTGCAGTTTTGTGACATTGTGGTCGTCTTTACTTGCCTGTTTTTTTCCTTTTCCTTTCGCATTCTCTTGCGTCTCTTCTCCTTCTGTGAGAACACAGCATGCTGCGTTTTTTTTGTGAACTTTTTTTTGGATCTGAGATTCGAGAAGGGGGTTAATTCAAGCAAATGCATATTGTCAACCATCTACCTACTCTTGTATTTGAGCATACGTAACTATGGCCGTGACTGTGATACATGATATTGACTTGATAGTACTGTAGAATGACTTTCTATTGTGAACACGGGCACGAACCCACAACCCGGGTGGTAGGATTTTCACCTCCCAAATGCCCCCTCTCCTTCCTGTCAATACTACCTTCATATGGCATACCTCCACATCTCTAAGGATGACATATCCCACAGTAGCACTATTCGGCAACCCTCGCCGGATCCCCATTCCACCTGGTACCACCACACCATCACGCGCTTCTTGCCTCTCTCTCACATCCACCCGTCTGTTCCCGCTCGTAGCTGAGATAATGCGGAGAAGGTGGAGGCAGTAGCAGTCACTTCTTGCAAAGAAAGTCTCTTACGCGTAACCCCACAGTTGAATCCCACGACATTCAGTAGTGATCATGACACTACCCCCCACACAGTCCACGAAAACCTGGAGTAAACCCCAGAAAATGCCCGATAGTGGAGTAACTAGCGGCCTGAACACCGGAACGAAATATGGCAAGGTAGAATCTTATTGATCAGCTATTCCCCACTGGCATCTCGCCCGCTACTATTCTACTATTCTCATAATTCTCGTTTTGAACAACTAACTCGTCACTTCTGCTCACTTCATAATTTACAAAGTGATACATTATAAAAAACAAATGGCTACCGAGGGACCAATTAATTCTTAAAATTCATATTAAAAATTCGTCTCCTGAACCCCACTCTTGGAAAGCATCTAGTTTAGAGCTGTCATCGACCATGATACTATAGTCTATGAATTCTTCCCAGTAGTTAAACCCCAAGTCTTCGGCCATTCTCTTATCCTCAAGAAGAGACTTGTGATAGCCAGGTAAAGGTTTGCTCGGAAGCATCGCACCGTCGTGGGCATTAGTGGCCTCGGCCGCCAGAATCCAGGAATGATGCTCAAATTCATCTGCTGAGGGCGATGGCATATCCGTGGTCATGGAATACACTGAGCTTGGTAGACTCGGAGTCAAACATTCTGATGATATGAGCTCTGGGAGAGAAGCCTCTTCGTTGGTTGATGTTATGGATGAAGGGGTAATGGTATTCGCAGATGTTGGTGAAAGTGGCCAATTATTTGATTGTGACTCCCCAAACTGATACTGTTGAAGATTGGGAGATGTGGCAGAAAAAATCGTCTCTGTCTTCGATAGGTTGCAGTCTTCTTCACATCGTCGTTTAAAAGGAGGCCGTATTGAAGGTGAGTCCATCGAGAAAGCATCCGCATCTCTATTTTTCTCACAGCCCTTGTCCCATTGGCAAGTGTCGCAACTTAGTGGACGGACACGCGAATGTGCTTTATCACTCTCGTCATCTTTCCAATCCTCAGAAAAGACAGCAGTGAACCCGGAAATTATTTCCCCGCTGTCAGCAAACCTCCGCCGCCGTGATTGACGATCCTTGGAGTTAAAGGACCATTTCCAATTATCAGAGAAGACGGCCGTGACGCACGGGACTCCTTGGCGGTTATTGATCCCCGGCGTTGAGGGGGATGCACATCCCCAGCAAAACCGGCACGCTTTCGGCATATTTAAACAAATGTGTTTCCAGGAGTATATTTATTGTGTGAAAGGTAGAGACAGCAGTCACATTCTATGGCCGGCTTTGTCTCAGATTCCTCTACTGTTATAAATATACGTTGCGTGTTCTGGGTGACGAAAAGCCAATCGGACACTGTGTTGATAATATCCCTCTTTCGTGCGCAAGGTGTAGATTCTCTGAATAAATGAGTCCCATCATGATCTGGAGCAACTGTCCCCCATCGTAATCCTGAGAAACTGCTGCATGGCTTAAGTAGTCTGGGGTATGTCCACCGGAATCGCTAACTGATATGCAGCTAGTGTCCTTGACAGTTCCACCGGAATTTGTAGCCAATAAGCAATCGGCCACTGTTAACTTGGCAACTTCAACCGGAGCTTCCACCGGAGCTGATGGTTGAGTTATTATTCTAAAAGTGGAGATTTGGAAATGCAAAGAACATCTTCGGTGTGTCTCCAAAGCGGATTTTTACTTTGAAGTTTTGTAGTTATTTTTGATTTTCTAATGTAGGTGGGAGAGGTGCGTTGCCACCGGGACTATCTTGAGCCGATCATGCCGAGGAACGTCGGGTAACCGCCCGTAGAGCGGCCGGTAGAGCGGCTTTGTCCATACAACACCTTGTTACAAAGTTAAGGTTGGCTCAGCCTTCGATTGAAGTATACAGGATGTGAGCCCGCACTTCTGTAAGATGGCGACCTAATTGGAATCGTAGTTGATTTACCACCGGACAACGGCAACTAAGTATAGCACTCAAAAATAGTCGCAGAAGGATATCATCCTCATAGTCGTCTGTTGTGTATATACTTCTTCATTCCGTTGCCGTCAAGCCGTCAAGCCGTCAACAAATCTACTGCAGTAAGTGCCACCGGAAAAGGCTACAAGGATTTGAGTATTCTACATACGCTTCAATGTGGATATCAGCAAGGTTTAGACGACTGAGAAGAAAGTCAAGTGACAAAGACTACTTCAACTGAGACTATTGACATACATGACTTCGTCTGCTCTTAAAAGTGCCTGATGTCTTTCAATCCTTAATAATATAACTCTTTGAGAATTGATCTTATCCTGTTTCTATGTTATCTTAATATCGCGAACAGTATTATCCTTGAAAAATTTATCATTAGAATCAAGGGATCATGGTTACTTCGGAGACTGTTGTCCGCCGAGATGGTTTGTCGATCATATATCACTCCAAGGAAGATCTGAAAATCCCAAGCATGGATCTCCTGAGTTTTCTCTTCGGTACCGTCTCTAAACCCATAAACTACAGAATAAAATCTTATTATTGAATAGATTCAGAGCATTGCGCAGCCAAAGAAAATACAGTCCTTCACCATGACGCCGCAAATCCTAGCCTGGCAATCACAAAAGCGGAAATGCGCACTTTTATCTAGCAAATCGCTTTTACCATTCGAAACAAACTCGGTGTTGGCAAGGGCCATCATGTCACTTGTATATCGTCCAGGAGCTTCTTAGCATCCGCTGTTTTCTTCGGCTGTGTAGCAGCTGGGGCAATTTTTTGTCCTCCGAGCCCATCTTCTACTGTTTCTGAACTTGTTCGGGCCCTTCGAATTTCAGAGAGCAGTCCGATAATTTGTAATGACGATACACTCGGAATTGCTCTCAAAGCAGGAACGGAATGTTTAATACCACGGGACAGAATCCTTATTATCGACAAAAAGAACAAGGCTCTAAGGTCCTATGCAACCGGTATCAACATCATTCAAAATGAAGTATTGCAATGGGGGAAGTCTTTTGACGAGGGGTACCTCAATTCCACCGCAGTGTGCTTAATATTCTCATCTGGAACAACAGTTTTACCAAAAGGTTTGATCTGCTATAACTGTTTTAATGGCTGTTAACGCTAATCTTCATTCAAGGCACTCCTATTTCTCACAGTAACATGGTTACGCAAGCAGTTTGTGCATGGGGCACTGGGATTGCGGAAGTAAGGGCTCAGTCTCCGGATTTTGAGTACTCTACCCTAGCCCATCTACCTTTCGCGCATATTGCAGGAATCTCCTCGTACTTTATAGCTCCTTTCATTATGGGTGGTACAGTCTTCTGGATGCCAAATTTCAACTACCCGGCGTTCCTAGAGTATCATCGGCGACTCAAAATAAGCTTTTGCTTAACGGTGCCCCCGATATGTCTTCTTATTGCCAACGATTCTAATGTTAGAGATCATTTCAATGATTTAAAATTTGCTATCGCAGGTGCTGCGCCGATGGGCCCAGAACTCCAAGATGCGGTCAGTGCAAAATTCGGACATGGTAAAACCATGGTCACTCAGACTTATGGTATGAGTGAGGTTGCTGGTAGTACGACATGTTTGGCATACGGTGAAAAGGACATGACAGCCAGTGTTGGGAGATTACTTCAAAACCTGGACGCAAGGTTAATATGACTACTACCTACTGGCATGAAAAAGGCTAATTTGTATTCAATAGGATCGTAAACGAAAACGATATTGATGTTGAGCCAGGCCAGGAAGGAGAATTACTCTTGAATGGTCTTACGGTGTTTAAAGGATACCACAAGGCCCCCCCTTCTTCTGATGTATTCGATAGTAATGGCTGGTTCCGCACAGGTGATATCGTGCGGTTCGAGAAGGGGCTATTCTACCTTGTGGACCGTAAGAAGGAACTGATCAAATACAAAGGTAACCAAGTCGCTCTAGCCGAGTTGGAGGGTTTCCTTCTATCCCACCCCCAAATTTTAGATGCAGCCGTGATAGGGGTTGCATCAAAAGGAACCGAAGTACCGAAGGGTTATGTAGTGGCGAGAGATGGGGATGTCTCGGCTGAACATATCTTGAGCTTTATAAAAGAGCGCGTTTCGAATCACAAGCAGCTAAGGAGTGGAGTTGTTTTTGTTGATCAAATTCCGAAGTCGCCTTCTGGCAAGATTCTTCGACGAGTGCTAAAAGATATGTCAAGGGCTGATTCAAAAGCGAAAGGTGCAAAGCTATAGACATATTTTAAATAAAGCCAAGATTTATACTTAGTCATAAGTGTATATAACTTGTGTTTAACACTCTGTTTCACGTATACGTTCAGTCGTTGATGCGGTGACCATAATGCCTCGAGAAAATAAGGAGGTTAACTTAGCTGTGGTTATAGTACGGCGCGATAAGTATTCGTACGTCTGTGCACGAATAGGTGTAAAATCCGCTTTATTCCCTGGAATTGGCCCATAAGAATACTTGTAGCGCTTTATAGCGCTGCGCTGCATGTCCTAGAAGCTTAAAAGGCACCTTCCCCGCACTCGATAATATATTGCTGGGGTACGGGGCAAAAGACCCAACTACATTGATTCCTTTCAAGTCCGCACTTTCTCATTAACTATTATGCTCATTTGAAAGCCATTAAATTAAACTCGCAGTGTGCAATGCTATAATACGAGCAAATGAGATATCGTGATGGAACAGAGGAGAGTACGCCGCGCATGCGCGAGGTGTAAGCGGCAAAAGTTGAAGGTTCAAACTGCCAATATTTTCTATCAAGCAGCTCTAATTCGGGTTTCAGTGCGATGAACAACGACCTTGTCAGCTATGCCTTCGCTCAAAGGCTGTATGCGCTGATGGTGATCACTCGAGACATCGTCCTCTCAGGGTCAATATAGTCATTCTACTTTCCAGCTCGTGCAGCATGTAAGTAGAAACCGGAATGTGCGGCCCATAGCTAATATCTTTATTTAGATCTTTAAGTCACACGGCATCAGGCCCAGTGAATCTAGAATTGCTGATGCTATCCCAGATGGTAGCCCCTCTCAAAGAGGGAATTCAAACGACGAGGAAATAATGATACCAATATCAGACCTAGTTGGTATAGAGTTTCCATCGAAGGCTCTAGCATTGATGCTATACGAGGCTTACTTAAAATCAATGAGCTGGTACATGGTGTTATTCCATGAGCCCACGATGCGAAAGATGATCAAACAGTCTGCCGCTTCTGGAGTGGTTCGTCGATCTGAGATGCCCTAGGTCTTGCTAATGTTGATCATAATAGTCATTGGTGCCCGCTTTGCGACCATTAGCCAGGTACAGCGGGAATGCCCGAGTACTGATCTGCCCTCAATAGTTGAGGGGATGGTAAGAACTATTGAGGAGAAATATCTTTCCTGCATTGAGATTCTTACAGTGGACTCAGTAATGTTTGCTTACTTATTGTCCGTTCACTACTTATCTACGCGCTGCACTAAACGCGCATTTCTTGTCAAGGCCACGGGATTGAGGGCAGGACAAGCTATGGAACTTCATCAAGAGTCAAGGTGGGGAGACATTGACCCCATCGAGCGGCAAGTCCGTAGGAGAGTATGGTGGATGCTGTTTGTATCGGACGGGTAGGTTATCTCACATTATCTACTTCATGCTAGAAAAACCGTCAAGGTTGACACAGGAATAGTTATTCATCACAAGTGTACGGCAAACCAAGCGTTATCGGTCCCGATGATTTTCACGTTGCATTACCTGGAAATATTGACGACAATTCAGCAACATGCCCTAGGCTCACTTCAGTTGAGCTACAAAATAGATCCTCCTACCCAGTCACGACCATGTCGTATCATAGATACAAATCGAAACTATATATTATAGCAGCGCCAATAACTCGGGACCTATATCTTCACAAACGGAAGAACCCAAAAACTATGGTGCATATCGTCAAAGATATTCATGTTCAGCTCACGGAGTGGGAAAATTCACTTCCTCCCGAGCTTAAATCAGACTCATGGAACAAACAAGCCATGGAAAAAATACAAAATAGCACATCACATATTTTTGCTATGCAAGCTTTGACGCGGCAGGAGGTCACTTATTATTGCTGTGCCAATGAGCAGGGTTAGTTTTCAAGAAACTCCATCTCCGCTGCCTCACTCTACAAGGTTGCGTAGAGTCCTGGTTGGCGTCTCGGAGTTGTGGGACAGATAGTGGACTTTCGGAGATGCGGCTCGGACTTGCTGGGATGGGAATGGTGGGGCGTACTTCCCCAGAATCATGGACCATCTGTGGCATTGTGCTAGGAGACTATATCTCTCCGCATTGTTAGATCTACAGTCGAACCTGTCAAAGCTCGCCCAACACGATGAATCAAAGATAAGAGACTGACCTCTTCCAGTAAGAGTGTCCGAGTGGCCTGCGCTTATATCCCTCAAAAGGTACATCAGAGATTTGATTTCTCTAGAAGACTGTCGAATGGAGAAGTTCCTGCACAAAGGGAGCCACAATAGATGAAAACGACATTGCGTCGTACTTTTAGGTCTCCGGTGCTATCCAGACCTTCATGGGACTCCTCGCTGGTGATTGCATGATGTTTCTCCATTAATGCGCGCTCACTATACATTAGTATGTGAGTGATCAAACAAGCAGTAGAAAAGAACACAAATCATGCTTTAGGCAAGAGCTAGAGTAGATTTTCGGGGAAAGTGGAGATCGGAGCTTTGGACTCGTATAAGCAACAAAAGAGCCTCAATAAATTACAAATCGCGGATATCCACTATTTTCGTAAGTATAGAAGCTGTTCTTATTACACTCACAGATAACAAGCAAACGATCGTTGTTGATAAGTCGAGGCCCCTGACGTTATCTGTCGTAAGCTTTTGGCGAATACGCAGTCACAGCTTAGCCGCACATAAGAATTGAGTACGCAGTTACAGGAGAGGTGTCGGTACAGGGCTCAGGTGGATTTAAAGGTTAAATTAACCTTCTAGCCTGTGTTGTGTTTCTCAATTCCAAATAACTCCTAAGCGAGTCGTACTGTTCTTCATCCAAATCCAAATCCAACCACGCCATCATAACCAAACCTACAATAAAAATCCATCCCACATATTCGGATGGTGACCTAAAATCCCGTCACACAGTACTCCTTGTCATCATTTCGATCCCAGTTTTGCGGCCTTGTATCCCGTCTCGTGACCATGCCGTTGTATCTCGGCGGTGGGCTGCTGGGGGTATTCTGCTGATATTGATACTGGTATGGCACCACCCGCTGCTCGAAACGGCCATCGTTGTCTGTAGTATACCGCTCATCGTGCGTCGGATCATGCCTATCCCTTGGATGAAACCGTTCGCCAGACGGTGCGCCGTCGTAAGAATAGTCAAGTTGCGGATCTTCTTGCCAATCATACACTTCTTCCGGATTCTGCCTCGTACCATGCGGAGATCGGGGTTCACGAGAGGCGATGTCGGATGTAGGGTTGTTGACGATCATCAGATATAGCACATCTGAATTCGCCCCAATGCTCTTAATGGACTTCAAAAGGCCCTGGTCCTTCCTATTTGCTGTGGATGAGCTAGAGCCATTCACGATACCCCGCACACCTGATATAAGTCGAGGGTCCCCACGTCCGAAACTTCCGCCATGACCGGACCTCTCCGCTAGATTTGAAACAAGTCCGTGTATAAGGTGCCCACGTTCGTTTCCATTATCCTTTGGCCCTCTACGGCCTTCCTTTTGAGCGTTTCGTTCCTCTTTTCTCGATCTTTTGCTCGTTTCTTTGTCACTCTGTCGGTCGTTTCCAGATATTGTCGATAGTAAGCTGCCGTTATTGTTGGCCGAAGTCGGGTCAGCGAAGCGGTTACCGAACTTTGGAGCTGGTCCGGCAAGGGGTGAGCCTGGATTACCTTGCGCCTAATGATATGTTAGACGACCTGCTACTTAGTCCACGGAGTAAACACTTACAAATCGTGCCCGTGCTCGACGGTCATGGTAGTCAGAGATAAAATTGGTGATCTTGTCAAGGCGATTGGATGGTTGATCAGTGGGAAGAGATCCGGCCTCGAAAAAAATTAGAGGAGACGCCTCGGGCATTTGGAATCCTTGGGTTCGAATATTTTCTGGATTTTCGAACCTGTTTGCTGCAGTGTCTTGCAATTGCGAAGAAGAAATTGAATTAGTATTGACAATCGTGCTGGGTTGCTCTGGCTTGTATGTCATAACCATAGCAAACAATCCATGGGGGACGAAGAGCTCTTCGTTCATTCTATCCAAGTATGTCTTTGTTCTGAACGAAAATTAAGTCATCAGTATGGGTGTCTAGATCTTTCGAACACCAAGTAGGCTTACTTATGATTGGTCTGAGATTGTTTTGCATATTGTACAGCAATTGGCAGAGCAGTTGAAATGACGATGGGCGCGATTCCTGGAGCAAATCCCACTCCAAGCGCTGCCACGTTGACAGCATCCAGGTAAGGAGAAGACTGTTAATCAAATGCTAGTAAGCGTTGATCGGTTATGGAACGAAATTCGCCACCGGGCATGAAATGAGATTAACAGACCTGACTCTCTCTGTTAAATGACTCAATGAACGACAGAAATGTTTCTTGATCAATGCCGCAACCTTCGAGGGCGGGAGCATACGCCCTGGACCAACCACGACTTTTATTTTCTGGCCTGCGCTGAGGGATAACAACGGGATATGAGAGACCTCCTTGAGTTAAAAGCTGTTCTGAGCAAAATTGTTGCCCGTCGTAAATTTCGTTGCCGGTCTCATTGAACTCTGTTCGTGCATAGTTCTCGTCACTAAAGTGCGCAAGTTGAGACTGCTGAAACCCATCCAGGCTTCTCGAATGGTGGTTCGCTCCTTCTTATTTCAGTATTTGGGAATTTGAAGTTGTCCTGTGGCAGAGAACGTACTTTCGTATCTTGAAGAGTCGTAGACCCTGGGGGGTTGTGAACTCTGGGCCGAAGCAGCTTCCATGGCAAGGCCAATGCCTGATGATAGGAGACCTCTCAGTTTCCCCATGGCTCCTGATACAGGCAGAGTCTCTTTGATGAGGAAAGATATAGGTTGGCGTATCCAAAAATACGACGTAAATTAAAATAGTAGATAGGTAAAATGTGTGAATATAAGGAACACCTGAGGAAGCACCTACAGCAATACCCACTGTTTTATAGAATGGAATTGTGTACTGTCGCGAATATTTGCATTTGCTAAGCCTCTACGAACACCAGTTCCGAATGGGGACATTAAGACGTAGCAATGCCACAAAAATGATTACTCAAGAACATCATAGCAGAAGCCCAAAATGGAAACAAGTTCGTTGAGGTAGCTCCGAGGTCTTGGCTTCTAGATTCCTCTCCAGCTTGGCACCTGAAGGTACGCTATTGCCCACATGCAAAACAAGAAAAGCTGGGAGTCATCAGAGGAAATACGCAATAGAACCGGTAGGAAGAACTCTATTGCGTGCACTTTGTTTGGTATGTCCCACGACTCCGTGTTACGTATGAGGCATTCGTTCTGGACTACGAGCCTCTAGCCTTAAATGGCATAACGGCATGGATGCAAGGCACTAGCGTAGCCAAGTCGCACACTGCGAGCCTCTAGCCTTAAATGGCATAACGCAGGGCTACTACTCGCTAGCCTAAATGTTTTAGCGCCTTCCTTCAATATTGCCTAGTATCTTCCAGCCTTTTCATCCGCCCTCGAAGCTACAACTGACTGATGACAAACCGCGCCCCTTAACGGGTTGCTGAGTCCGTAATGATACACCATATCGTCAATGAAATTGTTTTCAGGCTCTGAGCTCAATCATATGTCCTAATGAGCTCCACAGATCTGTTTAAATCCCTAGTGTGTGATTTTGCAATGTGCACATTTGAAGGTATTCGCAACTGTTGTAATTGCTAGGTTTTACTACGTGGTCCCGTTGTAAGACTTCTAGTTATTATCTAGTCCGGTTTCAATTTCGTCAGAGTAGAGCAAATAAAACCAGGTGAAGCCCTTTAAAGGCCTCCCGGAATCATTTTGATGTTTGAAAGTACCAAGTTGTAATATTAGAGTAAAATAAAATTATATGACATTGAAATCTATAAGCGTATATTAAGTTTATACCTTAATGCTAATCCCGTCTAAAGCGCCATGAAGCTAAAGGAAATCAACCCTGTCTAGCTAAGTCTACAGCTAATATTTATTTTGTGGCGAGGAGTAACAATTACCTCATCTTCCGCAGAAGCACAACCTCCATAGTATCCCTCTCATTTCGAGGTATCCCTCTCATTTCGAGATAGTGAGCCCAACAATAGTATACATTACCACCACGACAAACTCCTCAACGAGAGCCATGCAGAGCTCAACGACAGTATTTCCCCCAGCTGCAGAGAAAGACTTGAACGTCGTAAAGACAGACAGAATACTCCAAAGTAGCCTCACTGCTATAAAAGGGAGCGCAACAGCAACAGCAATGTAGACACGGCGCTCCCCAGCTGGTGCTCTGTGCACATCCCGAGCGGTGATGAGGGTCAAGAACACCAGAAGCAAGTAGACAACAATAAATATCGCAATGCCGATCTTGAAGTATTTGGGACCGTCGCTGCGGCTTGACGGGTCAGATGAAGCCTCATCTGTGCCGCCGACGATACAGAGGATAAGAGCGATTGTTGTGGGCAATTGTGCGATTTGAATGATACGGCTTCGGCGGGAAATGGCGGTAGCGCGTTTGGTAATGATACCGCTCCTGTGACGGTGTGTCAGTTCAAGCGTGGGCTAACAGTGGAGGAGTAACATACACTTTTCCAATAGCACCAGCACTAGCCAGACTGTTCATGTACCCTGACGACGAATTGGACGGTATGGTGAGGGAGACTTCATCGGTTCTAAAGTCGAAGTCAGCGTATATTCGTCGCTCAAGGTTCCGTCGTAACTCACATTCTCTTCAGGAGACCCAGTGTGGCCATAAGTAACGGACTGAGACCAACGGATTGGAGAATAGCCGACCACTCCTGATCCGTCTCATTGTTGGGGTTCGCCTCACTAGCAATTCTGAAGCCGGCACCTGCGCATCGGACGCCGCAGAATATCACTAGGTAGATCCATCCAAGCTGTCTGCGGAAGCCATGGCGGAAAACGACAAAGGCGGCGAGGAAGAATATAGGGACATAGACGCAGAGTTCTATGATGGCGATGACTTTTTGACTCGGGCCCATCTTGATTGATAAACGATGTACAGCTGGGGGATTGAGGAAATGAGAATGAAATGTGGGAGCGATGATATAACGACGTCGATGAAGCGATGAATATGATTCTGAGTGATAGAAGGAATTAAAAGAGAGTCTGTTCACTTAATCTTATACTCCTATCTCGTGTGCGGTTACCCTGACAATACTGAAGACATTTGTACCTCCGCGAAATGTTGCGAATTGTCGATCTTCGACGTAGCATTACAAACACTTTTGCGAGGCATGGTCCCCAAGTAGCAAGCGGGATCGTAGTGCTCACCTTGCGACAGCCCCCTCTCGCGACTGTAGGGTCGTTTTAGGCAACCTGCACCGTGGACCCCAACAAGCATCGCCGGTACTGCATGTGGTTGATTTGCTGCGGACAGCGGAGTTGCGGGTACGCAGTTGAGTGGCTGGGCTGAGAGAGCTTATCGGCTTATGCTAACCTCTTCTTCACTTTACAGTCTCTTCTTCACTTTACAGTGAAGAAGAGGTTAGCATAAGTCGATAATCTAAACAAAAGGCACGATATTGTGTATATTGGGGTTTGTATGTAAAAAAGATGGATCCCGTAAAATATATCGAGATATCATAAATACCGGGTAAACGCGTATTGACTTAACGGATTATGACTGTAGTGGTTAAAGTTCCAGGTTGGGGGCGAAGGAATTCTCGTATTTCCCGTGGTTGTTGAGCGGTTTGGGCGTCGGTGTGTGAAGACCACGCTACGAGCTTCCTTCCAGAAGAGCACTAGTGGCCCGATCGTCACAACCCAAAAGCTTGTCATCTTTGGCGCTAGGGTCAAACGGGTCCGCCCCTAATTGTTAATACTATTTTTGCCACTTCCAGTTCCAGCTCATCTACTCCGTTACTGATAGATGGACCTTATAGTCACCATTAGCCCTACTCTACCACAAGTTTCACTACCGCTGGCGGGTAAGACTTGGCGTTTTCGTCTTTGTTGAGTCATCCCTTTTGACTGACAACGACGAGGCTTATATCATCCACTTGGCAGGTCCAGACTTCCGATTTCTACGCATGCTACGACAGCCTAACCTCGGAACACCCCTATAGTATGAGTTTCGCTGTGAAGCAAAGTAAAGGATGCGCACCGTGTCGAGCAAAGAGGACCAAGGTTAGTAGCTTAGTCTTAACCTTCGCTTCCCTCTTGGAAGTCGAGACGGACGCTAACTTTGAGTACTACAGTGTGATCAAGCAAGGCCATCCTGCAGTCAATGTATCCGGGCTAGACGCAGCTGTCATGGATACAAGGATCTGTCAGAACATCGATTCGTTGATCAGACCCAGAAATTCGTCCGCCAAGGTCGTGCTAAATCGTCACCAACCCCAACTAGTTATGGCTTCATTTCTAGCGAGACCTCATCCCGTCGTTCATGTCCTGAGTCTGCCAGTTATGGCTTCGCTTTCAGCCAAAGTTCATCTCGCCATTCAAGTCCTGAGTCTAAGGTCTTAGCTGAAATAATATCCCCAGCTTTGCGCGATTCCCTAGATTTCCAGGCCACGTGCTATTTCTTGAGAAACTATTCCTGGGAAGGAAGTCAATCTGCCAAGGGCTTTTTCAATTACATCCCAGACGTTATAAACTGCCAAGGGACCGTGGGAAGTGCTTTGACCGACGTGGTTATATCCCTTGGCATGGTTGGTATATCACATACCAAAAGCAACAATTCGAGTGTTATGTATGCAGCCAAAGTAAAGTATAATCGTGCAGTGAGCGCTACGAACAGGGCATTATGCACTCAAGATGCCAAAGCCGATCAAACACTCATTACAGTGATGTTATTAGGATTATTTGAAGTAAGTGTTATGACGCGCTCTAAATCACATCTAACATAATATGGTAGACAAATACATGCAATACTCCAAGGTCAATGAAATCTTGGACCCAGCACGTTAATGGCGCCGCACAGATCTTATATCTTCGCGGTAAAGAACAGCTTCAAACAGAGACAGGCCGCCAAATATTCCGCTACTTGCGGACCCAAATTGTAAGCGCCTCTTTCTGCGGAGCTTCAGCACCTAGTATTAACATTCGCAAAGGTAATCAACTCTATGCAAAGGCGTGCAGCAATTCCCGAAACCATCACCTCCTGGTCACTCTTATCCCTCCCTTATGAAAGCGGCGAAGACCTCACTGCAAGCAAACTCTCCTTTCTGGTCATCGAATTCTGCAACCTACGCTCCCTCATGACTTCAATGCATGACTTCACCAACTCTGCTGCCATTGTATCCGCCGCGTTGATGATCGAAGCTTCTCTTGCTGCCTGGGCGGCGGAAAGTCCATACCGCTACAACATCGTACCTCTCATGGCCCGCTCCGATGCCGTATTCGCGGATTATTATCACACATACTCTAGCATTTTGACTGCCACCTCTTGGAATAGCTACCGCAGCGTCCGTATTTTACTGAATGAACTTCTCATCGTCCAGTTGAGCCATCTATGCCAGTCCGAATTCCAGTACGAAGATGAGGATGAGGAATTCCCGAATCTAGCCGAGGACAGCCAATTCTTATTGCAACAGCAGTACCAATCTCAGATATCCCACAGCCGCGCTGTCATTGTCCAACTTACACAGGATATATGCGCGAGCGTGCCCTACTACCTCTGCGACGCGCCTTCCGGGAGCTATCTACTCACCGAACATCCACAATCAGAGCAGCTACCCCGTGCCGCCTGCGGCAATTTGCTACTCTGGCCACTATTTACAGCCGCGTGCACGAATATGGTGTCGAATGTGATGAGGGCATGGGTAGTACAGCGGCTGGAAAAGATTGCGAATGTTATGGGCATTCAGCAGGCGAGGGCGTTGGCGATTTTACTGTGTTTGAGAAAAGATCCGCCTACGTGGCATGACACGGAGCTAACGATACAAGAAAATGAGACGACTGACGAGTGGTAATCGTAGTATATTATGAGATATTAGATTTTGAGACTTGGAAATATAGACAGGTTGAATGACAGCTATGCAGGCATAGTATTGTATAAAAAGGAATAACGTACATGCATAGCGAGCGGGCCACTCCATTTTACACGTTAAATTAGTAGTTTTGCCCGGGAACAGTCAAGGGTGCCTGCTTTCAAAGGTACCTGCTAAATCAAATGTCGTCGATCAGGTTATTGTAATAACCTGATCGAGGATTCTTGGGAAACACGTTACCTTTATATACACCGACTGCTTCCGAATAATAGTCGCCGTTGCAACGAACTGCCTAGGCGCAAAGTATGACTCCGTCGTACGATTTGATTTGATTGGCTTCGCCATGGTGATCAGGATGTATGTCTTGAACACATTAGTGAGACGTTCTACTACTTCTAAGTAAGATAGCTGTTGTGTAGTATTTGCTTAGTCACTACAAACAAGAATAGCCGAGCGGTGTCATTATGGCCTAAGCTCCAACCGTAGTTTTAGAAATTCAATCATCATCGCCTTATTAAATACAGCCCCTACCCGAATGCGTGACACTGTTAACTAAGTGGGCTGGAAAAAAGGCAACTTACCTGCTAAAACAAATACCTTAGGGGAGTAGGCCCATTTTTTGACAGACTAGTAGCAGGCTCTAATAGGATCTAAGTAGATCTCTAAAATGAGATGTGCAAGGTTAGGCACTAACCCTATATAGTTCTAGGACTAGTTGCCCCTAAAAATCTACTATTATAGGTTAGGATTAAAAACTATAACCTAATCTTAAAAGGTTTTATACATAACATATTATACATATAACATAATTTAAGAGAATGTCATTACTCTATCATTACTCTTTTAAAAAATGTATTTAATGTACCTTATTATTCTTTATTATTATCTACCCTTTATAATAACTTATAGCATAATATAACATATATATCTTCTTAGCTACTATATATATATAACGTATTTCATGGGCAAAGTAATTACATAGGTGAAGCAATTACTAACAACACTAAAATTTGACTATTACTACTACTACTATACCACCACCCTACATAATAACCCTTATTTAATTATAATTAATTCCTAGCACCTCTTGCACGTATGGGTATTATGTCCTATTTTCTCACATTAGCCATAGCGCTTCTGTTAGCCCTTAGAGCCCACCTGCTAACTACTCTCACTTGCTACCTCCATATAGACTTAAGCTTTAACCTTAGCACTTTAAATAATATCCTCCCCCTCTTGTATAGAGAGACTACCCCCTTGCATTATATACCTCTTATGCTTCCTTTCCCTCCTCTTTTTCTATTCATTTGCTACTTATAGAGCCTTAACTTCTGCCTTAAGTAGAATAGTAGAATGCATTATAACCTAAGCTCCTTTTATAAGCTAGCTTAGTATGTTATTAATTAAGCTAGGAGAGCTATTCTAATGCTATATAACATAGTTCTTAATATGCTCTATTTGAAAATTAAGCTCCCTTATAGTTTAAGGAGTCTTTAAAGTCTAATTATTACTCTTAACTATTAGAGTAGAAGTCCTTAAGTATAGATTTAAGTAAGAGAGAACATTCTATAGCTCATATAGAACTAGCCTTATAGCTT
>KV454586.1:223009-330427 GCA_001662585.1 Pseudogymnoascus sp. WSF 3629
TACCCTACTAGCCCCTACATTCATAGTAACACTCTATAGTAATACATTTATAACACTACCCCCTTCTTTCTTTAGCTAGATCTCCTAATCGTAGTAAAACAGTCTTTAGCTTATGTAGGTATTAATGATAGAATACTTATGTCACCTTAAGTACATAGGTGAAGTTCTCTACTAGGTACCATTCTAGATCTATAGGGTAATCCTTTCATTAAACTCTATAGTATAGCTTTTTCTAGAGTAGCTTTAAATCTAGGATGTATTCCACTTCCCATTCATCTTCACCATTTATTACAATAGGTAATAGAGGCTTAGTGTATTATCCTTATAGTACATTATTAGGATCTAGACGTAGAAGATTACTATGAAAGATAGGGTGGATATTCATGCTCTAAGGTAGCTCTAGCTTATAAGATGTAACTCCTACTTGTTCTAATATTATAAAAGGTCCTATCTACTTAAAATTAAGCTTCTTTAAGGGCCTCTAAGTGTATATATTCTAAGTAGATAGCTAGACTTTGTCTCTAATTTAGTAGTATAGTAGTGGTTTCTATGTTTAATTTATAGATTCTTCTATCTAGGATTAGGAGAGCATGGTTTGATCTTATAGAAATTCCTAAATCCATTCTATTTATAATGTTATATCTATAGGCTCTTAGTCATTCTAATGCTCTATTAAATCAAAGCTCATTTAAGGTTCAAACCCTCTATTAGTAAAGAATGGACTTATAGTTGTTGTTAAAGATAGTAGGGCATTTGATGTAAATTCTACTATGCATAAGTATTACACCTAATTATCTTATAAGTAATCTACATAAGTATGAAGGTAGCATTTTATTTCTCTATTAAGCCTTTTAGTTTGTCCATCTATTTCTAGATGAAAAGCTATTAAGAGTCTTGTTTGGATTTTTAATGTTCTATAGAGTCCTTTCTAAACTAATGTAACAAACTATAGTCCTTAATCTAATATAATGGTGTCTAGTAATCTATAGTGTTTCTAAACATGTTATAATAAGAGCTAGGCTATAGCTTCTATAGTAGTGCCTTCATTTCCTATAAAGTAGGGGATATAGTGCTGTTATTTAGTAAGTTAACATACTACTACTAATATAGCATTATTCCCTTTAGATAATGGTAATCTTATGACAAAGTCCATTAATATATTCTTCTATAGGTGCTATGGTATTAGTAATGGCTATAGTAATCTATTATAAGTATCTTATAAAGGCTTAGTTCATTAATAGATATAATAGTTTAAGATGTTTATTTTATTATCCTTTCTATGCCTAGCTAGTAGTAGTGCTCCCTTATAATGCAAAGTGTCTTTCCTATTCCTAGGTGGCTAGTTAATGGTTTATCATATACCTCTTATAATAGCTTAACGTGTATAGCTTCTAGTATCTAAACTTTAGCCTTGTATTCTAAGAGCCTATGCCTATCTATGCCATAATACTATAGATAGTAAGGTATTATGCTATAGTATACTGTTACGAGGTAATAGGAAAGCTAGATAACTATAGGGTAAGAGGGGTTAAGGCTACATAAATAGCAACCCTAAACCCTAAGGGTATAGTAGTAGTTAGATAACCTAGGAGCTAGCAATAGATCCTAGTCACCTAACCATTAGCTAACGCATCACATGACGTTAGCTAACGTGTTACATGACGTTAGCTAACGCATTATGTAATGGACTTAGGGGAGTCTAGTAGGAGTCCTTAGACTCTAGGAGTCCTAGGACTTAGGAAGGAGTCTATGAACTCCATTAGCATGACGCTACTATATAAGTAGATAGTTAGTTCTTAGATAGGAGCTTTGTGCTTAACTTAATATAGTATTTCATATATACTAGTAACGTGCTATAACTTAAGAACGAAGCCTTTATAAATGATCCCCTGCCTTACTAACTAACCTAACGTAAGTTAAAGCCTTTATGAGTCTAACACTAGGACATAGCATTACATATACTATATATAATAATTTAGAAACTAATAGCATTAATATAGAATGAAATAGTAATAGTACTACTCATTATCATTAATCTAAGAATTAGTCAAAAGATTTAGCCATGACTTTAAACACTCTAAATACTTAATAGTATTAACCCCTAATTAGTTCCTTTAATCTATAATTATGATCTTTACCCCTAAGAATAAACGTTTAGGCTTAGCACTTATTGTAGGTATTAATAAGATATTAAGAGCCATCTTTTAGAGGTTTAGATATGCTATCTACTAAGCACCTTCCATCTACTAACCCTAAGCATTACATTTAGGGGTAACTAGAGCTTAGTAGTATTTTAAATACTCATCTTAAATAGCTAGTTAATGGCGTTTTTGTGTAGCCTACTCCTTAAATGCACTCTTCTTATTTTAAGGTTGAATTGTAGCTATAATTAATGGTTTAATTGTTAGCTTATAATGCTCATCCTATAGTGATTAAATAGCTATCTTTACTAGTGTTACCTAGTTAATAGGCTAATTCTCTTCGTAATACTTCCATTTTTGACTTAGAATGAGTATTCTAGTAGTAATATACATAGAAGACCTATAAAGTGTTAGTACTATAGACTATTAATAGTACTATTACATACTACTTAGTTAGTGCATAATACTTGTCTATAACCTTCTAAGCTAAGTTGAAACATGGGCTAAGTATTATATCATCTTGAAATTGTTGTTTGCCTTTCTCTAATTACTTAAGAAGGAATTCCATAGATAATAATACCCATTCTAGTATAGCTTCTTAGCCTTCTATAGCTAACATCGCTTTATGAAAGAACTAGAGGTAGTTATGAATGTGTGATAGTATTATCTAATCACTCTCTGTTAATTCATCTTAGCTTAGGTCGTAGTACTCCTTATAATAGTATCCATTAATAGCTTTCTTTATATTATCATTAAGAGCATTATAAAGCATCAAGTACCATGAGTTCCATTAAGTCTTGTTATCCTAAGCAAGCCTTTTACCATTACTATACTTCTTAAACGTTACCTAGCGTTAGGGAGAACGTTAAATATACACTATAATATTATGTAGCTTCCCTAGTAGGCCTACATTCCTCTATGTTTCAACCTATACTTATAATGCTTCTTAAGAGTTGTTATCCATAGAAAGAGCATCCCTATATAGAAATAAGAATGCTTATGCTACTAGGTTAATGATATAGCTATTATAACGAAGTTAGTAGTGTTAAGCATTATATTTAACACCTTAGAGTAATAGTACTATATAGTAGAAGTTAGAATTTTATAGTACTATCATTTTTTATAATAATACTAACGATTTAAAAGGCTTATTATTATAGTATCATTATTTAATGCATTATCTATTATGAAATACCTAACTTTTGATAATATACCATACTCTTTAAGTATAGTATATATTAATTAGGCTTAATTATTACTTATATGCTATCCTTCTAGCTCTTGTAGTAATAGTACTAACTATTAAAGCCCTTTATTCTCCCTAATGTAGTGTGTAATTAGACCTATTAATGCCTTTATGTTTAGAGATGTCCATAAGTTAACGGTAAGATGGATCTTTAACTAAGATGACTACAAAGCTTGCTAAATCTTAACCCTCTCTTGCTTGTATCTTTAAACTACCCATTCTTGTATAGTACTATGGCTTTAAGGTAAAGACTCTTTACTATTAACATTTAAGAAATGTATTAAGTCTCGGAATTTAGGGTGTTAGACAATTATGAATGATAATGAGCATCTAGCAATAAGTTAGATAAGTAGCTACTTAAACGTTAGAGCATTAAAGTTAGTATCTTGTTGCCATTTATATAGGTTACTTATTCTACTTAAGAAGGCGCTTGAAATACTCATCTGCATGTTCTTAACTCGTAACTCCTTTAGAGTATCTATCACTTAGTATAAATCTGTTAAGTGCTTTGCTAGAGTAGCTATACCACCTAACCCTTTGTATTATTTAGTATAATATAAGCATTACTAAATGCACTTGTTAGCATCCTCTATTAATAAAGGGCTCTTATTATGTTACTAAACCCATGAGGTTCGTACTCGTTAGGTTATTAATGAAATTAAAGGTACTATAGTACTATTAAGGTCTAGTTATAAGGACTATAACTAGAACACATTAGCATTGTCTTAGAAGCTACTAGTATTAAGAGAAGATAAATTACTAGAATCTGCATTTGTTAAAGCCATAGTACTACTATATAATAGTAATAGTACTACACGTGTAGAGTTTTTAACGGCACTTATCTACTAGCTTCATAGCTATATTTAACATCATTATCGTCACGTGTATTATAATAAGCGATATTGTTTATAACGTACATCATCATCGAGTCGCGCACCTCATTGAGTCGCGCACTTTTCTAGACTACCCGACTTGCAACCCCTACAACGCCACGAAAAAATGCTTAATTAGACTCTACTAAGTCGGAATCTGATGAACTATCTACATCTGCAGCCTCTAGGCAGGTCCTTGTGTTATGGCTAGGTTTGCGGCAAATGCCACAGAGCTACGCACCCGTCTTGCGCCACTTTGACGACCCCTCCCCTACACCTTCGTCGCGTCCTTCCTGCTCAACCACGCCCTTTTCCACTAAAAGCTGGCTAGCTTCCTCACTAGTAAGGGGTCCCGAATCTTGCAATCAGGTCCTTTTAGCCCTCTGGCGCTTCGAGAGGGCGTTGTTGGCCTCTTGAAGTGCCTTGACCTCGCTAGTTAGAAGTGTCAGCTGGTGGCTAACAGCCACCGTAGCCTTTGCCAATTGGTCAACAGAGGTTAAAATTGGCGTTAGGGAGCTTCCTTGGTGTCTAGCCACTCGATCCTTAATCAGAGTCGACTGTGAAAAGGCTTTAGCAGCAGTCTAGGGCGTCTGGGAGACCTAAGGTTGGGGTGGGCCGTCAGAGGTCCTAGGGGGTGTTGGCGTCTGCAACTTCACATCCAGCTTCGAAATCACGGCTTCTAGGTTAAATGGGACTAGGCCAGCCCCTCGGAAGCCGCCTTCGACGTTTTTTTCTATGAAAATCGCTTCAAAGGCGGCTTTAAATGCAGGGAAGAAGTCGTCCTTAGTGATGTGCGTAATGTTAGCCCGGGCAAGAAACGAGATCTTAGCGCCATACGCCTTTTTTAACGGGCCAAAAACACTGACGTCAAGCGGCTAGGTAAGATGCAAGGAATGGGGAGGTAGACAAAGCGGTACAATGTTATTAGCCTTGTAGTATTCGTCGAATTCAGCGTTAACGTGGCTCTCGTGGCCGTCTAGCACTAGCATCCGCTAAGCACCCTTTTGACGGGCCCTCGTGTGCTAATCGAAGTGCTTAAGCCATTCGAGACCTGTATCGTGGTTGGTCTAGCCGTTTTGGGTCGTTTTAACGACCTAGTTGCTTGGAATGTGGCCGCTAGAGTACTAGGCGGCGAGGTGGAATCAGCCCGCGACGCAGAGGAAAGGCGGCACTACATGACCATCTGCCGCAATGCTGTAAATCGCCGTTGCCCATTCTCGATTGCCTGGCTAGATGGCCTTTGGTTTGCCAACCCTATCAGAGCGTGTAACTACCATCCTAGGCCGAATTGTGCCCATTATAAAGCCCGTCTCGTCAAAGTTGTAGAAGTCACAGTCCTGGATGGCGTACTTTGCGCGTATGTTAGCGACTAGACGGAACCATGCGTTTAACGTGTTAGGATCTTCTTGCAATGCCCTCTGGTAGTCATAGGCGCGAGAAAAATGTGTACTGAGCTCTGGTCGTCGCTTGATAAAGCGGTCAGTCCAGCACTTCCCGACGCGTCGCGCGCTACGTTTGGCCATTAGTAGATTGGCCATATCTTCCACGTCAGCCCTCCGGGGCGAAAACCCTCGCAGATCTAGATCGAGTACATATCGAACAATCGCATCCTCCTCGGCCTTCGTCAATTTCGCGCGCCCGTTCTCGGAATCGGCCCTAGGAGGTTTGCTAGCCATTCTGTCGCGGATTGTAGTCGCAGGAACCTCGTAGAATGTTGCAGCACGGCGAATACTAAAACGAGGGTTAGATCGAACCGCATTGATGGCTAGTAGCAGGCGACACTCTTTTGAGAGGTCGTGCATCGTTTTTAGTGGAAAAAACGCGTCTAGAAGTTGGGGTAGCGGTGGTGGAAAAAAGTGCGCGACTCGATGAGGTGCGCGACTCGATGATGATGTACGTTATTGTTTATATTAGCAATATAATGTGGGGCATATCATATTGCCAAGGAATGAAGGAAGGCCATATCATATTGCCAAGCATATTGTTTATATTGCCAAGACTCATATTGCGATATATATCGCAATATACTGCCAAGAACCAATATACTACTGGCAACACTGCTACCACCGACGGAAACAAAATTCTCATGACAAATTTGTTCCACAGTATCATTATCCACGCGACTATCAAACCCTCAACTAGAAGCTGCACTGGTCTCAGATCGACGACTCAAAAGTATATCAGAATAGCGTTTGAATATGACAACTAGAAAATCTAGAAGACCTCATTTATCAACTGCGCATTGCTTCACGAGACATGCTCTGGAGCTTGGATGCCTCGAATCTCTTACACAGATGTAGTGCTGAATAACCTGGCTATCCATAATGTCTTGGAACTCATGGTAAGTCTTGCCCAGCTGCTCCAAGGACGCCCCAATACTCTCGGGAAGGGCTGTGCCGCTCGTAGGGAAGTGCTCCACAGTCAAACCCGTGTCCGGCCACAGCAGCGGCTCTTCGTTGAGGCAGCCAACATCTACGTAGATGGGATATCCGTTCTTCGAAACCCACACAAAGCTCGCAGGCAAATCGGAGTCTGCCCCCAAGACGATGCCGTTGACAACTTGACTGTAAGGCAAACACTCAATTTTTACGCTACTGTCAAGGGCCTCAAGGACGTTAGCGGAAACGTGCAAAAAGTTCTCAGTGCGCTTAATATTAACTCGTTTGAAACAACGACGGTCACGGCACTGAGCGGTGGCACGAGAAGAAAGTTATCAGTTGCCATTGCACTACTTGGTAATCCACAAGTTCTCCTACTCGACGAACCGTCGACCGGTCAAGACGCAGGTGCAAAGCGAATTCTCTGGAAAGCGCTCCAGGAAATCTCCAACAATCGCGCCATCCTTCTCACCACCCACAGCATGGAAGAAGCCGAAGCGCTAGCAACAAATGTAGCAATCATGGGGACCAGGATGCTCGCAACAGGAACGCTTGCCTCGCTCCAGGAATCTCACGGAGGCGCATATAGTATCCGGGCCGTGCGTGAGCACGGCACCGACGTTGCAGAGGTGGAAGATACCGTCAAGAAGAGCTTTGATGGCAAGGTTTCTAATTTTATAGAGAGCTATGGACAGATTAGATTTAATATCCCTCATGACAGGTCGGCGCTAGGAAGTATCATGAGGATCATGGAGGGTTTAAAGGGTAATGTTGTGGAAGATCAGGAACAGGCGACAAGAAACGACGTGGGCGAGGGCAGTTCTACAGGATATAACCAGGGTAGTAGGAAGTTGCTGAGCGATTATACGATTACGGGACCTACTCTCGAGGAAGTATTCATGAATATCGCCAAGGAATCAGGGGTTTCTAGGGGTGTCTGATATTTATCCTCTTGTTTTTTTTGTGGAGGATCACTTGTGCTTTGAGAGGAGTTCGATAAGTGTTTGTGACTTTAGTCCAGATACCTTCGAGGCTTATAATCTCTCAAAGAAACTAGTAGCTGTGTGACAAATTGTGAAGACTGAATGTGAAGCCGTGCAAATACAAAGGAGCCGCTCTAGGAACGCACTAGCAAGTTGTCCCTTCTCTAGAATGGCAAGAATTTTAGGACGAGCCAGTGCTAGTCTGTACGAAGCAGTGCAGAGACAGTTCTTGCCCTTGTCATCTTTCTCCCGTTTAATCCTTAGTCTAATAGCCGTCGATTTGCGTCTAGTGCTCACCATGTGGCCGCAATAATGACTGCGAGCATCACAGCATGTTGTACAGAATCTCGATTCACTAGGCTTGAATCACGCGTCCCTATGTCGACATCCGCAGCTAACTGATCGCTAAAGTGTCGCTGTTTTTCCAAGATCAAGGAAAGAGGAATCAGGAAAACCGGCATTAGGGGCCTCGAGACGAGCTGGCAACGATGGCCATGAAGCTGCCGTTGTGATCGAAGACACAAGATGCGGCCGTTCGAGCGGCCTGAGGCAGACATCACAATCGACCAACCATCTGTTGTAATATAACCGACTACAAGAACTACAGCAGAAGTGGATTGATTCACTTTTGCTAGTTCAACACCATCCCACCTTTCCATGAAGCTGTCGTCTCGTGACAGGGTGCGTCTCTAGAGTCGGGGATAAACGTTAGTCAACGTTACAGAATTTGTATCATGACCTGATAATTCAATCACATAAACAAGCCAGTAATGAGCGCTAAATCACAAGGACTTATAAAATAGCTTAACCTAAAAAGACCATCAGAATATCCTGCTATTACTCATTAGGTGCTCTGATCCAGGACCAGGCCGAAGCTAAAGAATATTCTTCTCATTCCGTGCGATCTCAACCTATAGAAGATAGTGCGTGCCCTTCGAGAGTCTCGACGATCAAATTGTGCCCTTTCATTAAAGCTTTTGCGAGAGGCATCACGCCATCATTGTCCGGTATATGAAGGTCCGCATTTTTGCATAGTAGCCACGCCACAGCTTCGTCATGTCCATTCGCTGATGCCCACCAAAGAGGCGTACGACCGGTCAGATCTTGAGAGTTCACATTTACGCCTAGCTTAAAGAGGGTGGCTAGGACAGGGACATGGCCTTCTCTTGCAGCTAGCGCGAATGGAGTTTGACCAGAACAATCTGCAAAATCTAGCTCCTTACGGCACTGCGCCAACAGAAGAGAAACAATCGCAACATCCCCGTTATACGCTGCTGTATGTAGGGCGTATTTAAACCAGCCACAAGGGACATCTGTCCTCATCCCGTTGCCAAGTGCCAACTTAACTATATACTCATTGTGTGCTTCCACTCCCTCGTGGAATGCCTTGATCTGAGCTCCACGGTCGAGTAGAACTTGCGCCTTTGCGTTAATATTCAGCGACAGTATATGTTGGATGGCCGTGAAGAATTGATTAAGAAGGTTGACATCGGCTCTCGCCTCGAGCAGCTGCGTGACAACGGCAGCGTGCCCTCTATACGCTGCCGCCTGCAGAGCATTGTCGTATTGTCCTCCCTGTGCGTTGACATTAGCTCCTGCCTTAAGCAGCTGCGTGACGACAGCCGCGTGCCCTCTATACGCTGCCGCCTGCAGAGCGTTGCCGTANNTGCTGCTGCCTGTAGAGCGTTGCCGTAGTGTCCGCCCTGTGCGTTGACGTTAGCTCCTGCCTTCAGCAGCTGCGTGATGACGGCAGCGTGCCCTATAGACGCCGCCGCCTGTAGAGCGTTGCTGTAGTGTCTGCCCTGCGCGTTGACGTCAGCTCCTGCCTTCAGCAGCTGCGTGATGACGGCAGCCTGCCCTATAGACGCCGCCGCCTGCAGAGCGTTGCCGTAGTGTCCGCCTTGCGCATTAACATTAGCTCCTGCCTTAAGCAGCTGCGTGACGACCGCAGCATGCCCTCTATACGCTGCTGCTGCTGCCTGTAGAGAGTTGCCGTATTCTCCGCCCTGCGCATTGACGTCAGCTCCTGCCTTAAGCAGCTGCGTGACGACAGCCGCGTGCCCTCTATACGCTGCCGCCTGCAGAGCGTTGCCGTACTGTCCGCTATGCGCGTTGACATTAGCTCCTGTCTTAAGCAGCTGCGTGACGATAGTAGCGTGCCCTTCATATGCTGCTGCCTGTAGAGCGTTGCTGTAGTGTCTGCCCTGCGCGTTGACGTCAGCTCCTGCCTTCAGCAGCTGCGTGATGACGGCAGCCTGCCCTATAGACGCCGCCGCCTGCAGAGCGTTGCCGTAGTGTCCGCCTTGCGCATTAACATTAGCTCCTGCCTTAAGCAGCTGCGTGACGACCGCAGCATGCCGTCCATACGCCGCTGCTGCCTGTAGAGCGTTGCCGTAGTGTCCGCCCTGCGCGTTAACGTCAGCTCCCACCTCAAGCAGCTGCGTGACAACGGCAGCATGCCTTTTATACGCCGCCGCCTGCAGAGCGTTGCCGTATTCTCCGCCCTGCGCATTGACGTCAGCTCCTGCCTCAAGCAGCTGCGTGACGACGGCAGCATGCCCTCTATACGCTGCCGCCTGCAGAGCGTTGCCGTATGCTCCGCCCTGCGCGTTAACGTGAGCTCCCGCCTCAAGTAGCTGCGTGACGACGGCAGCATGCCCTCCATACGCTGCTGCTGCTGCCTGTAGAGCGTTGCCGTAGTGTCCGCCCTGTGCGTTGACGTTAGCTCCTGCCTTCAGCAGCTGCGTGATGACGGCAGCGTGCCCTATAGACGCCGCCGTCTGCAGAGCGTTGCCGTAGTGTCCGCCTTGCGCATTAACATTAGCTCCTGCCTTAAGCAGCTGCGTGACGACCGCAGCATGCCCTCCATACGCCGCCGCCTGCAGAGCGTTGCCGTAGTGTCCGCCCTGCGCGTTAACGTCAGCTCCCACCTCAAGCAGCTGCGTGACAACGGCAGCATGCCTTTTATACGCCGCCGCCTGCAGAGCGTTGCCGTATTCTCCGCCCTGCGCATTGACGTGAGCTCCCGCCTCAAGCAGCTGCGTGACCATGGCAGCGTGCCCTATAGACGACGCCGCCTGCAGAGCGTTGCCGTAGTGTCTGCCCTGCGCGTTGACGTCAGCTCCTGCCTCAAGCAGCTGCGTGACGACGGCAGCATGCCCTCCATACGCCGCCGCCTGCAGAGCGTTGCCGTATTCTCCGCCCTGCGCATTGACGTCAGCTCCTGCCTCAAGCAGCTGCGTGACGACGGCAGCATGCCCTTCATATGCTGCTGCATGTAGAGCGTTGCCGTAGTGTCCGCCCTGTGCGTTGACGTCGGCTCCTGCCTCAAGCAGCATATTAACCAATATCCTATTTCCTTTTGTAGCAGCTGCTTGAAGGGCATTCCCCGATGCTCCTGTGCTCTCATTAACATCGGCACCGCGATGTAATAAAAGTCGTAACATCTCTTCATGCCCATTTCCAGCTGCGCACTCTAGCGCTGTACTGTCGTTCCTACTCTTTGCCCCTATATCAGCGCCAGCATCAATCAAAATTTCAGCCAAGACTTTGTGGCCCCAGCGTGAAGCATAGTGCAATGCTCGATTACCAGCATCATCTTTCCCATTTATATTTACATTATCACGTTGGAGGATTTGAACGACGCTTCGAAGATTTGAGCTAGATGCAATGTGTAATAGGGTAGAGCCAAGCTGGGGGCATTTTGCGTTTCTTTCGAAATCTATTTTCCTATAGATTTTTACCCAGGTCTGAAAAGCTGGTCCTGGAGGGGATCCGAGTTGCTGCACCAAGTCCTGTTGTGAAGTTCCAAAACTTTCGGCCTTTTCCGCATGCAAGAACCAAAACTTTGTGGCATACTCCAGAAATGGAAGATTCTCTAAACGTGACGATACATTCGTGAGGTCGAAGCCTTTATGGTCAGCCAATTCTGAGCCACCAACAAGGACTTCCTCCAACCTCAGATAGTTAATACATGACCTGGACAGCCGACCCTGACTTTGGCCGATAATATCATCCGTCGATGAGGCGAGTTCCTTTAGACCGCCAGATAGGAGGAAATCGTTGACTGATTGATGGATAAATTGTACGGTGGTTTTGGACATATGATGCTTAACCTCGACAAGGCCACCAGACAGGCTTGTGATCAGTCTCTCCATACGCGCATCGGTGTCCACAAAGTCCTTTGCTTCTTTACAAGATTCTCGTGCTGGATGAATATACAGGTCATCTGAGGCTATCGCAAACCGTAGCTCTGTCACTGAGAGTGGTAGCTCAGCTAGGCAAATCCACTGCATCAGATGCAATGTTCTTGTGCGATTCCGACGATCGATGACCTCCCTAAAGATGTGTTCGTAAACGTCGCCCAGGTCTGTTGGTACCTTGCTTAACTCTTTGTAGATATACTGTAATGACTCTCCTTGCTGATTGAGATCAACGACTAGTGGAACAACAAGACGTGCCCACTGGAATACTCCTGAAGCTCGCGTCACGATAGTTCCTTCAAGTGCTTGGAATTCGTCAATTGAAAGGCCCACCATTTTCATTCCTTGAATTCCAGAGTTGAGCCTGTGCTTAACGTACTTTGTAATGTCGTCGTGATTTTCGTCTTCAACACAGATTTCTAAACTGTTGTTGGCCGCTACTATCGGATAATGACGACATGAGATGCAGATTCTTGAAGAGCCTTTCTTAGCTGCAAGTTTATCGTTTAAGTCGTGGAAGTACATAGCAAGATCTCGCGCAACAATGCTGCCAGCCTCATCTAGTGCGTCCACGAAGATAGTTATCTTCCATAACTTAGCGGCGTTAATGAGAGCGTTCGAGAAAAGGTCCTGCAATTCTTTGCACTGCCATTCCCAACTAGTTCCAACCTCGCCAAAGCTCTTTTTCTCTTTAAAGGCAGTCTGTATTAGCAATCTCACTATTGGAATCTTTGTGTATATTTGATATAAAAGGGATCGAAACATGCCGATTGGAGTTTTTTGTAGCGCGGCACCCCGCCCATGGAAGAAGAACTCAAGACGTATGCGTTGGTTTAAGAGAAAATCGTCCTGGGATGCCTGGAATTCCTGATAGAGGAACGCCATCAAGGTAGACTTCCCTGCGCCAGGCTTTCCTTTTATCCAAAGAAGTTCACGTTCCTTGCTTATCCACTTTGTATAGGACCTATGTTGCAATATCCACTCACATGTATGTGAATGAGCTTGGTCTGCCTCCTGCCGTCGGTAGGTAATCTCAGGAAAAGCGAACGACTTGAGGCAATCTTTCTAGGGTTAGAATTACAGCTCCTGTGATGTAACGGAAGGTCGAAGCATACCATCATCTTCGGAAGTCATGTCCTCCTTCTCTAGGTTGATAAATTATTCAGTAAATTCCTGTAGCATAGATCCAATTTCACGGGCGATCAAGGAGACATAGTTATTTATCGTTACCTTTGGTGGAAAATGTCACCCGAGGAATTACTAAGACAGCAACAGACATCATTCGCTTCAGCACAGCGAGAACCCTTTCATAGTCCTCATCGTTACTGGAGAACTTGACCAACTCTGAATGACTTCTTTTCAGTGCCAAACAGTGATGCGCTTCATTCTCCCATGGGCGGCCGTGCCTTGCGGATGAGCTATCGACCAAGATGCTAAGCGGCCCCGTCATCTTCCATTCCTCTCCATCCTAGAAGAAATCGTTAGAAGAAACCAACACTTAGAACATCGTGCTTACCTTAGCTGCAGTTGGCGACATATCAGTTTCAAAGAAGCAGATTATTTCTGAGTCTCGATAGCTAAAGGCTTTGGGGAAATCTCTGCACTGGTTGCGCAGAATCTGTGATTCTTTTCCGAGCGAATGTAACAGAACTTGGTTAGGTTGATCTTTGACTAATGGAATAAGCGAAGTAATCTCCATTCCCTGACTTGGTACACCGAAAAAAAGCGCACCATATATAGAATCAAGCAAAGCATGGTGATTCTTGTCGCGCTTCATTTGTATTATAGCTTCTTTGACTATGAGGCCCCCAAGACTGTGGGCAACAAATATCAATGGTACTGTCTTAGGCTTAGTATGTTTGGAGTCTTGTGTAGTTAGGGTCTGAAGATCTGATCGTAACAGGCTCCCCAGTGCTTCAAGGTCTTGAAAAGTGTGACTGTCATGCAATTGGGTGTCATAGCCGTAGATCATGACTCGGGCGCCGGTAAGATCGGAGGGAAGTGAATCGCGCAACCACATATGTGGTCCTGCTCGCTCTTTGAAGGACCCAAAAGCGTGCCCGCCAAGGCCCGAGATCGCAACGCAGCTGACTCTGTCAGCCATGTAATTCCCGCCAAGTATGCAAAGATACCTACTCGATCTTGTGCTCTGCGACATTCTTGAAGGATCGAAGTATTGTGATGCCTCTGAAGTGGCTATCGATTGTAATCGTAGGTGCCTTGGGAATGATATCGTCATCGTCGTCGTTCTCAGCATCGCTGTTGTCGACATCAGGGATCTCAAAAGACCACTCCTTTCGGCCTGATGACAGACAAGGAGGTGGGTTTTGGAAATTGACGGTGGCCATCTTAGTCTTCTGGTTAGGACTGATGGCTATCGACTTGACTTGAACCGTGCCCCGAGCTGCATCAAGGCCCAAGACTGATCGAAGCAATTCCTGGACCCGTCGCATCTTATATTCCAGTGGTATTCCTCGCACCCGATATGTAACCTGCGATATTTTTGCATCTGAGATAGCCGGCGGGTAAGCTATGGATGTCTTGATGTACTCATAGATTAGACTCAACATGAGTTTCTTGATATGGTGTTAGACTTACAGACTCAAAGTCGTTCAGCTTCCGTTTTTTTGATTCATGGCTATACTGAGTCGCATAGCTAGCCATATTGTCAAATTATGAGAAGATCATAGAGCTAGGTTTGAATCTGCGTTTCGAACTGTCTTCGAAGTTTCAAAACTGAATCGAGAGTAGTTCTTGTAAGGTACTTTTTGGTGCGCTTAAGGCTGAGGCTATATTCTCCACGACGTGTCAAAGGGTTGGCGCTTCAGCCCCATCCCAAGATCTATTTATAGATACCACTAACAACTGACTTAACTGGATCTACCCTTATCAAGTGACTTCCTTGAGCGCTTAATTTGGAGGTACCTACCCATGTGGCGACGTTGTATGGCACAAAACTCCCTAGTCACCACAAGGCTGAAAATGATTTGTCAGCATCGTGGTGAGGCTCGGAAACCTAGATCAAAGTGTTCTATGAGTTAAAAGACGCAAAGAGCTCGTGGTGATGCTACAGGTCGAGGGGTTCTATTATACTTCGAATTGACGCCCTCCGCAATTAGGTGCGACGGCATAATCGTAAATTTCAAAGTAGCTGGGGTTTGAACTATTCAAGAGTAGTCACATAACATGACTAACACAAAAATGCTGGAATTTTCAATGGATTCACAAATTTAGAATCAATTGAATTCAAAGTACCAATGGTTCGTCTCGAATCGTTAATTTGGCACAGCAAGTAATCGAAGATACAGGATGCGGCCATTCGAGAGGCCCGAGGCAGATTTGGTAAATCGACCAACCATCCCCCGTTTCTATGAAGCTGTCGTCGTGATCAAAAATCTAGGATGCGGCTTGAGGCAGTTTTAGGAAATCGACCAACAATTCCCCGTTCTCATGAAGCTGCCGCCGTAATGCGGCCTTTGGAAAAGCCCCGAGACAGTTTTGGGAAATCAACCAACCATCCCCCGTTTCCACAAAGCTGCTGTTGTGATCGATGCGACCTTTCGAGATGCCCTAGGCAGAATTGAGCATCGACCAATCATTATGAGGTTTTTATGGGCTCTTAGGCCGCAACAAGTGGAGAAGTGCAAGGCAGCCTCAGCTAGCCAATTGTATGTGCTACGTAAGCGCTTATAAATCTATTATTTCCGAGCGTAGGGGCTACAGCCACACAGAGGACGGGAAGCAAGAAACTGTGTTCAGGGGCTTGTAGGCCCCACGCCACAGAGGACGGGAAGCAAGAAGCCGTATTGTGCATAATTCTAAAAACAGTCTTTTGTGCCAACGAGAAACTGAACTCGGGAATCGGAGAATGACAAAACCCGATTCCGAAGCCAGGCATCAACTTTTGGGTTGCTAGCTCCGGAAAAACTGACGAAAAGCAGCACCAGTTCTTGTAACCCGTTAGGGGTTTACCGTTCAAAGTCTTTGATGGTCTAACGGTCATGATTTCCGCTTGTCATATGGCAAAGCGCGGGAGACCGGGGTTCGACTCCCCGTCAGAGAGAATTTCCTCTCTGAGCTCATGCTCAGAAACTTCTTTATAAGCATCAGTGGTTTAGTGGTAAAATCCATCGTTGCCATCGATGGGCCCCGTGTTCGATTCACGGCTGATGCACAATGAACAGTCTCCAATTCGGAGATATATATTTTTTTACTTGCGGGACTTTGACCCGGGTGCTACGTTTTTACTATAAAAATGGAGAGGCGGCAGAAAGGTGGATCAACTCCACCGTCGGAGCTCTCGGTGGCAACACACCTCTCCTACCAATACGGAAACTAAAAAACAACTACAACGCTTCCTTGAATAGGTCATCAACCTCATGGACTCTTGTGAAAAATCAAACCGAGCTAAAACCGTGCGTTAAAAGTCCAAAATGAACCAACAGAATGATAGCGGGGGCGTATAATAAGAGAGATGGAGGGTTCGCGTTTAGCTCATTGTCAAACAGATCAAACTTCCCCAACCTCGGAGCGTAGCCGAGTACTAATGCGATTGAACCGAAGGGCAGCAGTTGTATCCAAGAAAGCATTCTCGCATCCAGTAGCTCCTCCTAAATTTCTATACTACGGGGCTGCTCGGAGATGTCACCTGTCACTAAAATAACGACACAAGGTAGCCGTAACGGGGCGAGGTAACCGTGACGGGGACCATCAAAATAACCAAACGATGTCTTAGCTTCGGAAACAATGTGGCTAATTTACAGTACTTCGGCAGTTGGCGCTACTTGTGTCTGGGGAAAGTTGTGATGGTGACTGTTCGGTTTCCCCGCATGGATTTCCCCGCACTATTGCCTCGAGCCGATAAAATCCTATCTCTAACACAACCCTGATAAAGTTAAGCCTGCTCGTCGGAAACGCGTCCCTATTGCCACACTCCTCCCGAACGTGCCCATGGGGAAACCTGGGGAACTTGATAAGTCTTGCTTCAAGAATTGTATATAAACTTGGCATCCTTTCACTTGTGGGCATCTTTATGTTCTGTCTTATATTTATAGTCGATCAATACAGCTATTATCTTATTCTATTTTGGATTTAGGGTCAAATTCGCATTTGGCCTGTCATCGACACGAGGTTTTATCTCCTCCAACTAAAGAGTTAACTGCCAGAGTGATATCATGGTTGGGGTCTCTAATGAGGCGAGTAGCTCGCGGATGCAGCAGCTTACCCAGGGCCGCAGATTAGGCTTTCGAGGCCTGCTTGGCGCCAATCGTTACCTCCTTTTCTCATCCCTCTTTGCCTGCATTGGATCATTCATGTACGGCACTGATCAGGGAATTCTTTCCAACCTCTTAACGGGTCAGAATTTTGGCTCCAAGTTCCCAAACGTTTATAGTGATCCTGTGCTCAAGGGGTGGGTTGTGTCCGTTTTGCAGCTAGGAGCATGGCTGGGAGCCTTGGTCAACGGCCCGTTAGCCAACGCCATCTCTAGAAAATACAGCCTAACAGTGGCTGCATTTGTAAGTTTATCAATCTTACTTTTCTCATGCCCAACTAAGAATATTATCTAGCTCTTCACCCTCGGCAGCGCCATATGTGCCGGTGCACAAAACGTCACTTACCTCTTTGTGGGTCGTATCATTGCTGGGATTGCTGTAGGGCAGATCTCTCACGTCGTACCCTTATACATGGCAGAGATCTCACCTTCCGAGTTCCGAGGAGCACTTGTTTCTTTACAGCAGCTGGGTATTAGTAAGTAAAGTATCCTTTCTTAGGTCTTCGATACCTAGACTAATGCTTTCTTAGCTGCTGGAATCATGGTTTCATATTGGCTTTGTTATGGCACAAGTTTCGCCGGTGGCCAAGCCTGTGATGCAAACGAATCGGCGCCTTTCGGCAGTTCGGCAGCGTGGAGTCCGTATACTGATGTTCCGGAAGGAGGATGCACTGGACAGACTGAACTCGCATGGCGATTGCCTTTAGCGTTACAAGTAGCTCCTGCTCTTGTTCTACTCTTGGGCGCCCCATTCCTACCATTCAGTCCGAGATGGCTGATGTCAAAGGGGCGCGATGAGGCATGTCGCGCTGCTATTAGCGAACTCCGGTCACTACCTCTGGATGACCCGATCGTCGAGACCGAGTATCTTGAAATAAAAGCTGCGGTTCTCTTTGATGAGCGTACAGCTGCAGAATTACACCCTGGCAAAAGTGGAATTTCTCTTACTTTCGCGAAAGTTGGCATGCTTTTTACGAATACGGGACTTTTTAAACGTCTGGCAACGGGATGTATCATCATGTTTTTCCAACAATTCACCGGCATCAATGCTATCATATAGTAAGTTCACACACACCTTGGTTTCCAATTAACATCCTAATCTCAAAATGATAGTTATGCACCTACAGTTTTTGGCAGTCTCGGACTTAACGCATCTACTACATCTTTACTAGCTACCGGTGTCCTTGGTGTCGTCGATTTTGTATTCACATTCCCCGCAATCTTTTGGGTTGACCGTTGGGGCCGCCGTAAATTTTTCATGGCTGGTGCTCTTGGAATGATGGTTTCTCACGTCGTTGTCGCTGCCATTGTTGGCCATTATGACGGGAACTTTAGTGTCCCTGGTGGCAAAGCTGCTGGATGGGTTGGAGTTGTCTTCATCTACGTAAGGCTACCCGTTGCAATGTTCAAAGAATTTTACTAACCAGAGTTCAGATGATGGGCGCTAACTTCTCTTACTCGTGGGGCCCTGTTGCATGGCTTGTGCCCGCTGAGATCTTCTCCCCAGGCCATCGCAGCCAGGCTGTCAGTATTATTATTAGCTGCAACTACATGATGAATGTAAGTTCTCATAAGTTTCCCTCAAAACGCGTTTTATCTAACAAATCATTCTAGTTCGTCGTAGGACAAGTGACACCCAACATGCTCGACAAGTTAAAGTACGGGACTTACATATTATTCGCCAGCTTCTGTCTGCTCATGTTCCTCTGGGTATTTTTCTTCCTGCCAGAGACCCGCTACAAAACGCTCGAGGAGATGGATGAAGTGTTTGGCGACAATTCTGCTACGGTAGATCGTGAGCGGATGCAAGAAATTATGGGAGAGATTGGCCTCGAGCAGACTCCACACCAAATTGGTGAGAGGTTGAGCGATGAAAAAGACAGAGAGGAGTACATGGAGAACACGAAAAATGTATGAACATTAGCTATATGATAGATATCTTCTTAGTATAGAGGGCTCAAATATATTCTCAGTTCGGCCGTATACCATAGCTTATGCTTAGGTGCTCATGTTAATTGCGTTTAGATGACAGTGAGGAGGAAAGCATGGAGCAGACTCCTAAAAATGAAACGGGCAGTTGAAGGTACTTGGAGACAATCCAGAATCTAGATTCGCGTATAAAGAGGATGGGGCCAGAAACTGCCCCTTATGAGATCAGCAAGGGTAATCCATCATGCAATACGGGAATCACCTACGTAGAGGATGGGGGCCAGGGATGCCCCATTTTTTGCAGAGAGTGGATATAATTCCAAAAGCTAAAACAGTCTTCTTACGATAAGCGGACTCAGGCATGAAATATATCAAAATGTTTCTCCATAGCATCCTAAAGCCATTGTCGCAACTCTATTGATTATAGAAATTTATTGGGTTTTATACAAATTAATGCGTCTTGCCCTCAACAGCGCCCTGGGTTCCCTCTAGATCACTATATAATCTCCATTGATAGTCTAGGCTGGGATCATTGAACCTTGCCTTGATATCCAGCTCAGCAATTTTCTCCATGTCTTCAGCTTCCATCTCGAAGTCGGCCTCCAAGTTTTGCTGGATCTGCCAGTCGATGACACTCTTAGGAATAGCTGAGCGGCCACTGTTCACAGCCCAAGCTAGAACAATTTGCACAGGGGTCTTTCCATATTTCTTTCCGATCTCTTGTAGAACAGGTTGGTCAGTCACTCGGGTCATGTGCGAGACCTCCTTGCTCCAACCGGTGTTTCGGTAGAAATCGTTCATGTTGCCAAGGGGGCTAAATTGGACGACATGGATTCCCTTGCTTTGAAGCCATACGTTGAAGTCTTTTTGCTGGAGATATGGGTGAACTTCCATCTGATGGACGGCTGGTACCTTTGAATGGGGAGTCAGTAAAGTTATATTTGTGGGTGATTGACGGAGTTTGTTATTATTACTCACTGTATCAGATTGATCGAGTAATTGTTGGATTTCTCCCTTGCTGAAATTGGACACCCCGATAGCCTTGGTCTTCCCCGTCTTCACAAGCTTCTCCATCGCCTTCCATGTCTCTACAAAACTTGTCTTTCCCATAATCATCTTTCCATCCGCGTCGCGAGGGAAACGGTCTTCCCCGCGGGCAAATGTGCACGGATAGTGCATCATCAACAAATCAACATACGGCGTGTCAAGATCCCGCAGAGAATCGTCAAGAGCGCTCTCAACATCATCGGGATGGAAGTTGTTGCACCACAATTTGGTGCCGACGAAGACCTCCTCGCGAGCAACGCCGCTCTCTTTGATGCCTTGCCCCACCTGCTTCTCGACGTCGTAGACGCGTGCTGTGTCGATTAGGCGGCAGCCTGCTTTCAGCGCCCGACTGACAGCATCGACTTGTGCATCGGCGTCTTGGAATGTACCAAACCCAATCGCTGGGATTTTAGCTCCTGTATTAAGCGTATGCCGGGTCGACCTCGTTGATGCAGCACGGCGGGCATTTCGTGAATGGGAAGACAGCACCGTTCGTACCTGGGTCCTCTTCAAAAAAGTGTTCAAAACACTCGATGTCCGCACATGTAGAACGAATATAGAAGGCATAATGTTGCAAGTCGAAGGATACAATAGCTGGTAGGACTGCGTTGTATTGTATCACTATTCGAGCTATTAATGTTTCGTTGCCAGCAAAAGACCCCGTGAATATCGAAACCCTTATAAAAGTGCTATTCGTATTATTATTAAGCTCAAGTATGAGACTCAATGGATAGGATATAATAATATACACTTCGTTGAGACCGTCGTCGCTAGACTCGGGGTATTGCGCACATGCCCCGTAACCCCGCCTTCGTTCCCCGCGGTGACAGTGTACTCCCCGTAACGAGGCACAACGCCAACGCGGGAGCTTACGGAGTACAGTGCTCCATCAACCTCAGCAAAGCTAGTGTTGTAGCAGTAACTACCACTTTCTCAAAGTACGCTCCTCCAACTGTCCATTTACGGAGCACAATGCTCCATCAGCTTCAGCAAAGCTAGTGCTGTGACAGTTACCAGCACGTTTTCGGAGTACGCTCCCCCATCCGTCTATAGAAATAGTACTGTTGCGGCAATATACGATTCTTTCTTGGATTACTCTGTGCTAATTGTAACCTGGCTCAAGATCGCATTGTAATCTGTAGTCGTTTCAAAATAATCCGATCTCTTGTCAGATTTGAGAAACTACGAAATATTGGGACCACAAGAAGAAAATGATCTAAATTATACTGCTTAAATGAAGTAATGAGGCATAGACTCTATTGTTTTGTTACCATTAAATATAAATACTAGATATGGTCTATTTTAAGGAAGTGTAAACCCTCCATCGATAATAATATTCGACCCTGTCATATAGCAAGCAGCATCGCTGGCTAGGAAAACGTAGAGCTGTAGAACCTAGTTAGTGTCCATTACAATGAAACTAGAAAAAATACACTTACGCCTTTTAGCTCCTCGGGGTTGCACACACGCCCTGCGGGAATCATAGACAGCCATTTATCTATGAGTTCTTTTGGTTGTCTTGTCAACACTACCAGAATGAGTTAGTCTCCATGATATCGGGCGATATGGGTAAACATACTTTCAGTCATGATATATCCTGGTGAAACACAATTCACTCTTGCAAAATCGACCCATTCTACAGCAAGACTCTTCCCAAGTTGTAGAGCACCGGCCTTCGAGGAATTGTATGCAGCCTGAGTCTGCGGGACGTTTACAAGATTGGCACTGACAGATGCCGTGATAATCAGGTTCCCTCGTCCTTGTTTCTTGAAGATTCGCCCAGCTGCTACTGCGGTCCACATAACGCCATCATAGTTGACACTATTCATATAATTCCAGGTGTCTTCATCGTATTCAAGAGATGGGACGTTTTGGCACACCCCTGCGTTCGCGATGACAATGTCGAGGCGGCCATGGCCAAATTCGGTGGCTATTTGCTGAATCGTGTTTGCTATCGTTTCTCGTTTTGTTACGTCGGATTGAAAGGCCTGAACTCGTGTTCCAGTTTTTTCAGCAATCTTGGCTGCGATCTCGTGAGCATCGGCCGCTTTATGGTAGATAATTGCAACGTCGGCTCCAGCCTCGGCGAGACCAGTAACGACTTGACGACCGATACCCCCTGAGCCACCTGTAACCAGTGCTATTTTTCCCTTGAGAGAGAACTGTGATAACACAGGCGTATTCAGGTCAGCCGGCTGATAGAGAGGCATAATTGAAAGATTGATCAAAGGATGTTCTAGAATAAAAATGGAGGTCGAATAGGACGAACTGAGTGGAAAATGCGGAAGAACACTGTTGGGAGGGAATTGCTTCTTTATTACAGGACGCGAGACAATTCTCCCGCTGTTCCTAAGCCATTCTTTATAGCCCACGCAAGCATATTTCCCGGTAAGTAAATACACGCTACATAAAGATTATATCAAATCCTCTGTCAATTTGTTGTTCGTTGAATTGTGTAACTACTCTTCGGAAGCTGGTGTTGATGGGCAGTTCCCGGAAGCGATTGGAATCCCTCGGGACGAGACATGCTCGTAACGAGGTCTCTCGCTATCAGGGTTCAATTCGCAATCAAAATCAATTTCCGGGTCAGCACATGTCTACAACCTGAAAAGTGGATTTGCCACGCGCCAATTCCCCATGGGGCCCCGCGGATTTGACAGGGCTTAGAGCGACTACCGTCCCCAGGATCGGGATTGCGTTTATCATTAATGCATCACCTTGTGTCCAATTTCCGGAACACATATAACTACTCATGGCTCTCTGATTTCTCACAGCAATCTCGTAGACTGGACAATATATATATACACCAGCTACATACCATATGCGCTGGTCTAGCAAGTTGTTTTTATTTAATATCGACATAACTTTCTAGAACCTTGCTTTACTTTTTGTTATATCCCCTCGCAAGCAAGATGGGGTTCTTCTCCTTGGATCAGCACCAAGGGTGGATGGTACACTCAAAATTATCAAAAGGTCATCTTCTGTTTGCGGCCAACTGCCTGGCTGGCATGTCCATATTCTTCTTCGGTAAGTCTACTCCTAATCAAATACTGATTGAGAGCAGTCAATACTAAGACTATGCAGGTTATGACCAGGGAATGATGGGTGGTGTCAATCAAAGCCCGGACTATATCAACCTCATGAAATTCGGCTATGTCGACGATGCAGGCGTTCCTGTTGTCACAGATACCCTCTTACAGGGAGGCATCATGGCGGTTTTCTATCTTGGAACGCTCGCTGGCTGCATATTCGGCGGCTACTTCGGTGATAAATACGGAAGAATCAACACTATCGGTCTGGGTGCTGCCTGGGGAATTTTTGGAGCTGCTCTCCAATGCTCCGCTATGAACTCTAACTGGATGATCGGCGCCAGGCTCGTCAACGGCATCGGCACGGGTATCTTGAATGGAATCGTTCCGGCCTGGGCATCCGAACTATCTGATTATACTACTCGTGGAACATTCATCGCTATGGAGTTTACTCTCAATATTTTCGGTGTTGTCGTCGCATATTGGTTGGCATACGGAGTCAGTTTCATTGATGGTGGAGAGTCAGCATTCCGTTGGCGTTTTCCGATTGCCTTTCAGATAATTCCACTCCTGTGTCTCCTTGCTACTTGCTGGGCATTCCCAGAATCCCCTCGCTGGTTATCTAAAGTTGGAAGAAATGAAGAGGCCCTCTACATTCTCCAGAGACTCCGAGGCACAGAGGGAGAAGACGCCGGCGTCGCTGAAGCCGAACTTAATTCCATTAAATCCGTCATCGAACTCGAACAACACGCCGAAGGTACTACTTATATCCAGATGTTTTTCGGTCTCAAAGACGGCAAACTACACACAGCCCGTCGTGTGCAGTTGGTCATCTGGCTGCAAATCATTCAATGTTGGACTGGTATCGCCGGTGTTACCATGTATGGACCGACTATCTTTCATATAGCTGGCTTTGGGCCCGAGAAGTCGCAGTGGATCTCCGGTTTGAACAATATCTTCTACATGTTCTCGACACTCATCTGTGTTTTCACGATTGACCGCATCGGGCGCCGCTGGACTCTATACTGGGGCTCCGTGGGCCAAGGCATTGCTATGTTTCTTGTTGGTGGCCTTTCTAGAGGTGGATTGGACGCAAGAAACGCTGGAAATATCAACAATGCAAACCAGTGGGGTGCTGCAGCGGCCACAATGATCTATGTATATACATTTATTTTTGGAGCGACTTGGCTGACGGTGCCTTGGCTGTATCCTGCCGAAATTTTTCCTCTTCAGGTTCGTGCCAAAGGAAATGCATGGGGTGTTGTGGGATGGTCAATTGGAAACGGTAAGTGAATACAAGCCCGTATCCCTGAGAACTATGGCTGACTATTCTCAGCCACACTCACTTTGGTGCTTCCATATATCGTTAATGCGATTAACGAAAAGATGTTTTACATTTTTGGAGTTGTCAATGCTCTCAGTATTCCTATTGGTATGTCTTCGACTACAATTCCGTTCTATTATGTGGCTGAGAACTAATATGAAACAGTTTGGGCACTATATCCAGAATCCAACCAACGAACGCTTGAAGAGATGGATCTTTTGTTTGCTGCTGACGCACCTTGGACCTGGTCTGCTGAAAAGAAATTCAAAGAGCTTAAGGAGGAGCGCGACGCAGCAGGTCTGGATGCCAGCTCCCATCCGCAGTTCGGTGATTTCGAGGCGAAAGCTGCACACACAACGAGGCATGTTGAAGACAATAAGGTGTGAGAAGAACTATTGTAGCTCTAGGGGAAAGATTTTATTAAAGATGTTTGATACGTCGTTTCATAAGTTTCTCTTTGTTTCTTCCCGTCCCACGACGATGAAGTGGTGGCATAGAGCGAAGCTTGCAGAGGAGAGATCGCTAGTTTTTGGGTTGAACAACTTTATCTATTCTAGAACAAATACAATAATCGTTCTCATCAGCTTTGAAAATCTATATTGGATTGTGCTATTGTTTGTTGTTTGTTCTATCTATTCTACCTTACCAGAATATACCTGTTTTAGATAGCTACCGTATACGGGTCCTACGGCGGTTGAGGGGTCAATTCTGAGTTGCGAGCGAGGGTCTTTTCGGATCACCGCTATACGACCCCTGTTAGAGGCCGGAGACCGTCTTACGCCCGCAAATTGAGCTGGACCGCAATACAATCAGCATATGACGACTCCCAATTTGTATGGTGCGCCGATAAGGTAGTCAGAAGTCCGCCGAGCGTGTCCGTAGACCCTGGGCTTGGCGGGGGCCGGGTCCGGGGCGATGGGTGGGATTTGGGTTCGCCAATGGGAACCCAATGGCGGAGTTGTGGGGTGTTGGTTGGTTGTGTGGGGTGCCAGGATTCCCCGGAGACTCGTGCCCTGGAAAGCATCCTGGTACGTGGCTGCCACATTTGTGGCACATGAATCCCTGTCGTCCTCGTTACGAGGCAGGTGTGCCGAGACGAGGTGATGGGGATCATCGCGTTATGGGAAGGGACGAGATGCGACAACGGACAGCCTGAGGGCATATATAAATGATTTCGTCAGCTTTGACCACGGATATCACTTTTGGAAATCAATACATCGTTAATTATCAGCATTGTCATCTCCCGAAATCTACTTTTTCGATATACAGCATTCAACCGATATTATGGGCAGCGAAGTAACTACTGTGGCGGCCTCGCACCTCCCCGTCCAAATGCAAGTCAATCTTGGGGGGAAAATAATTGCCAGTATGCATGCATTCTTCCGTTGCTCTGTCCACCTCAACATTTTCTAACGAGTTTACCCAACTACTAGTAACCGGCGCAAACCGTGGCATTGGTCTCGGCATCGCTGAGTGCTGTTTAGCCAACGGGGCCTCAAAAGTATACAGCATCGACTACGCGGACGACGTTGGAGACGACTTCAAAACCCTCTCAAAAGTGTATCCGGGCCAGTTATTTGCTCTGAAGGCGGATGTGACGAAGGAGCAGAGTATTACGGAAGCTATCGACAAGGTGCTTGAAGAGGCGGGCGCATTGCACGGTGTCGTGGTCAATGCAGGACGAACAAATCACAAGAGCGCGCTTGATTTCACAACTGAAGAGATTGAGGCCTTGTTCGCTGTCAACGTGAGCTCCCTTCCCACCCCTCTCTCAATTTTCTTACATGTTCCCCCACTCCGTGTCAAAAAATTACCAATGCTAACGCGAAAGACAGCTTTTCGGAGCCTTCTACACTGCCCGAGTCGCCGCTCGCGCCTTTATCAAACAAAACGTCAAGGGAAGCATTGTATTTACAGCATCCATGGCTAGTTACCGCCCCAACAAAGTCGTCCCCTCAACACCATACGGTGCCTCGAAGGGTGGAGTTCGCAACATGACACATACGTTAGCCATGGAATGGGCACAGTACGGCATCCGAGTGAACTCTGTCTCTCCCGGTCTCGTGAAGACGGCTATGACCTATTGGGTTGAGAAACAGGAAGATTGGGAGACGCAATTGAAGTACTACCGCGGCATCCCAAGGCTTGCAGAGGTGCAGGAGTTGGGTGGAGCATATGTTTATCTGTTGAGTGATTCGGCGAGTTACACAACTAGCATTGACATCCCCGTGAACGGTGTTATTGGCAGTAAGTCTCCTCCATTCTGCTCTGTCTAAACTACTGTAACCATGACTGACAACTTTCTAGTCTGCTAAACGATTTACATAGAACGTCATGAATTAATAGAAATAGAGTATATAAAATGCAAAAGTAAATGATTTCTTATATGCTATGGTACATCATTGTGATTGTTTGATATTTGTGAGATTGCGGGCCGATTCGTATTGCCAATGTCTAGTATAACACTCCTGACCTGCGTTCTGAAGAGGTTTTTGTAGTTGTGGTGGCAATAGGATCAATCTGCCATGGGGTATATAAATGGTTCACATACGGCTGCTACCACGGTTCAAGAGCCACAGGGAGTAAAATGAACTAGTCTGGCTGGTGCTGTTGCTGGAAATCGATGATTGACTTTATATTTCTTGGAGCTAGAACAAGAAAAACTGTCTTTCCTGCTTTCACAACCCAAGCAAATCTCCTTTCAGCTCCGGGTTTAACTGTGCCCTCCACATCTTCCGCTCATTCAATAAAAACATCTCCCCTCCCTTCCCAAAGCAAAAGTTCGCACATCCACCAGGAACATAAACCTTTCCAATCAACATTCCTCCAGGGCTCCAGACGTGCACTCCATCTCCACATCCACTGTATACGTTCCCCTCTGTGTCGCATTTGATGCCATCAGGGATACCCGCATCAGCAAAGGCGAACAGTCGCTTATTGGCGAGGAATGGAGAACCATGGCGTGTTATAATGTCAAATGCATATCTGTGAAGAGTTGTCAATTGGACGTATTCGTTTTACGGGCGAATGGTATACTTACATGGAGGCAGCCTTCGCTGGAGAATAAATTCCGGTACTGTGTGTACAGCCAGCCATGCCTGCAGTGTCCGTAATGTACAGAGTCAGCTGGTCTGGAGAGAAACACAGTCCATTTGGTTTCGTGAGGCTGTCATCCATCGCCTTGATATCTCCGGTTCCGGGATCGTATCGGTATGTCTGTGGGGGTAATTGTGGCAATGGTCGAATACCCTGTTCATGCCCGTATGCCGGATCCGTAAACCAGATACTCCCGTCCTTGTGAATGACCACATCATTAACCGAATTAAATTGTCGTCCGTGATAATCACTTATGATCATTTCAGTCTTATACGGCTCCTCTGGCTTCATGTAGACCAGACCGCCAGGCTCAGTGAGAGAGCCTTGCTCACAGAACAAGATGCCTTCCCGATAATTGACGCCGCCATTAGCTAAAACAATGCCCGGTTCGATACTATCGACATGATAGCCTTTCGAATCGTTGTAAACTCTCGAAATCTGGACATATTTCTCCCCAGCGTGGCGTAGATGGTTGCTCGTGATGTATACTTCTCCCGTGGCAGGCATATACACACCTGCCTCATGAGCAAATGGTTCAATTTGTTCTGCGATGACTTCGATCGTGGGGTTGCTGCCCAGTATCTGAGAGAAGCGTTCATCGTGAATGACAAAGCCCCCTTCCGGGAGACAGCCCTTGGCGAATGGTTCTCGGAAGTATTGTTTACGAATTGAAGCGAGCTCCTTGCGAGGATAGACGATGCAGGACTCCGAGACAGACATTTTTGCTGTAGAGGTCTTTTTAGAGCACAAGTCAGAAATTTGGAGGAGCCGGGTTGAAGGTAAAGGTGGGGTGGGGGGCCATGACCGAAATATATATAGTTTTGTTAAGCGCGTCTCGTTTATCACGCAACCACCCGCAAACCGTCAGAACAAATTACACAAAGCCATGTGTAAAGTGGATAATAATATATGCGCCTGTTTTCCCCTTTTTGAATCTCTTGTCAAAGCTTTTTTTAATGGTTATTAAACATGACATTTATAGGAGAATGGAAAGTGTCGTCATTATTGATAATTGTAGTTTATGAATCTTGTAACCATAAGATTGTCGTTCATTAATAACCAATTTATTACATGAATTCAGACGAGAGCCATGATCATTACCAAAATTATCCTACACGATGTGGACTTTTTGGCATTGACATAGTTGTTTCATTATACTCGTACAATTGGTATTAACAAACTGTGTATCCACCATCAACCTTTATTTCTTGCCCAGTGATATACCTCGATGCATCAGAAGACAAGAACGCAACAGTTCCCATGAGTTCTTCTGGCGCCCCCATCTTGCCTTGCGGGATTTTCGATTCCCACTCTATCTTTAATCCAGGGTTCTCGACAAGAATTTGAGCGTCCCTAATGCGGAGTCAGTATCGAGGAGAATGCAGAATAAAAGAATATGATATCGACTCACATCGCAATTTCAGTAAGCATGTACCCTGGGCTTAGACAATTCACGCGGATATCCTTATTCGCCCACTCGACCGCTAAACTCGCCGCCAAATGCCTGACAGCCGCTTTGCTTGCATTGTACAAGGCCTGTGGCTGCGGCACATTCACAATGCTGCCAGAGATACTTCCGATAAAAACCATGTTTCCGGCTATTTGGCGTTCCATCATGTGCTTTGCGACGCCTGTTGCGAAATAATAGGTACCTTCGACATTTACGCCCAACATCCGCTTGATCCGTTCTGGCTGGAAATCAATGGCGTCGCAATTCTCACAGAAGCCTGCACAAGTTACCAGATTTGTGATCTGGGAGTGTTGCCCAAGGATTTCGGCAATGGCAGAGTCGACATCGGATTTCGCGGAGACGTCAGCATAGTGTGCTGTCACTTTGGGAACCCTTTTTGGACACTGGTTAGGGTACGAGATATTCGGAGGAAACGGATGGTTCACTTTTGATTGGGGTATGTCTCTGAAAACAATCTCGCAATGGCAACCGCTTGCTTTTCTGCTTCATCTTCTGTTCATGAATTAGTATGGCGATATATGGCCATGGAGGGTAGATTTTAACTTGCTGTTTATGTCGACAATTGCTAAATTAGCTCCGCTTATGACGAGTGCCTTGCTCATCGCGAGGCCAAGTCCTCTTGCTCCACCAGTAATTACTGCCGTCTTTCCTGTGAGCGAGAAGAAGGGCAATGTTGGATTGAAAGCTGACGTAGTAGTGCCTGCATTCTCTCGACCATTCTTAGACATTGTGGCCGCTTTGATTGACCCGTCTACTGGTGATATTTGCTGGAGCTTTGTGTAATTTTGGAAGGTTCTTATTGGAGTCGGGCTCGTACGCGGAATGCTTACCCGCGGCCAACGGCGCAAAGCTATTCTTGTATTTGAAAGGGTTCGTAGGGAAGACATGATGTAAAAAATATTTGCAGAAGTTCACGGTGCTATGAACATAAGTTAAAGCAGATACATAGCATCACAAAAACTTCATCATATCATCAAGTCGTCGGAAAGTTTATGGTAATGCGGGGTGAACGAGCAAGACAAAATGAGACCCACAAGAACGACACTAGCTCTGACCTCGAGACGAGGCACAATCTTGGTCGTGGTGCGGGGAAGGCTAAACTAGATCAGGCCCTGGAAACGAACCCGCTCCGCTATCGACAAAAGGCGGGGATCAACCATATCTCGGAAGTTAGTCGGCAGCCATCTATTGAACACTTCATGCAGCATGGACGTAAAAGGGAGTAGAGCACGCCTGCATTTATCCTCGTTCCGACACTTCTTCATTTCGGTGTGGATATCCACGTGGAGCTATGGACACAACACAGCGTCTCCCGAGTGAGGCACCACCTCGAAAGAAACGAAAAACCCGCGGCCGCGGGCTCCGCAAATCTACAGGATGGTAATTCATCTTTCTCTCCGAGCATCGACAGTTTAGCCCTAGCTGACATGAATCAACTAGTATCACCTGTAAACGACGTCACTTGAAGTGCGATGAAGCTACCCCAGACTGTGGACCTTGCTCAAAGAGCCGACAAGTCTGCCTCTATGCAGTCTCTACTCAGATGCAAGGCTCCCTTAAAACGGGGCAAGATAGTGCAGATGTAGATGCTCATAGCCCGTCTACGTCGCAGTGGCATTCCACATACCCGGATCCCGATCGTGAGCAAGCTGCAAGTGGTTTGTTGCGATTAACCGCCGAGGGTGCAGCGGCCTCATCGTCGTTGCCAATAGATGCAATATCCCCGCCGACCGACACGCCGTACTTACAACCCTCTGTTCAAGAGCAATTTGAAACAGATACGGAAATAGCACTCACTCCTCCGGATGCTGCTTTCTATAGATGGTTTAACCTGCTCGCTAGTGATCTCACTTCAGAAAAGGCAGGTGGAACACGTCTTTGGACATCTTTGACAGGCGTCCCAGAGACAAGTGCGCCAGAAACGAGCGCAGTAGATACAATCGATAGTTTACATTTGCCGGTATCTTCACATCAAACATCTACAGATAGTCTCTTAGTTCAGGATGTTTCTCTCCTGGCATCCCCCGTTCCGAATGCGTCCACATCTTTCCCATCAAGAGCACCGTATACCAAACCGCTAGAGCAAGATGCATGGCAAGGGTCTGAACCAGCAAAGTTATCAGATCAGGAACATGACCTTTTCGAAAATTTCGTGACTAAACTAAGTGCTTGGGTGAATCTACCCCGGATTATTTACCCTTTGCATGGACTGACAATTGCTATTCAGATCGATCTTTATGACCCGACAAGGGGTTTTGCTATTTTAGTACCACACCTGGCAGTAAGTGGATGTCTCTGAGACAGGCTAAGAGACAAGCCTCACTATCTCACTCACTAACGAAACCTTAGATGCATGATGCCGGCTTAATGAATGCCATCTTGGCACTATCGGCGCGGCAACTATCAATAAATATCAATACCACAGAGACGCAACGAGACCGCAATATTGGATTGCAATACTACTACGAGACCCTCCATTACGTGCAACAAGCTATGCATTACGATACATACACTGTTAGCCGTGAGCTCTTAGCAACAGCACTTATAATCTCTACGTATGAAATGCTGGATGATTTCCGAAGCGGCTGGGAGCGACATCTGAAGGGTGTCTTCTGGATTCAAAGAAGTCAAGTCATCCACGGAGACTCAGGGGGGCTGCAGCAAGCCATATGGTGGGCGTGGCTGCGTCAGGATATATGGGCGGCCTTCCGCGAGCGTCGCAAGACTTTGAGTTTCTGGACTCCAGCAAAGCCCTATACTGCTATGACTTCTTATGAAGTGGCTACCCGCATTTTATGGATATTCGCAAAGGTTGTTGACTACTGCTCGGAAGAAGCAATCCAAGCTGGCGAAGGAAATCTGCAACTGAGAATAGACAAAGCAGGAAGCATATTTGAAATGCTAGATGAGTGGCAGAATAATCTTTCTGTTGAGTTTGCCCCTTTAGCTGGAAGGAAGGGCAACCCATCCGATGTTTTCGAACCAATCTGGATACATCCGCCAGCGTTCGGTAAGCTACTCGATTTAATCAATGTATATATGCTATGCTGACCTGTAAAAAAGGCAATTCTATCCAGGTCCATTCTGCTGCTCGTATTCTTATCCTCCTCCATAAACCTTCTCTTAAAGGTATGCGAGAATACATGGCAAATCAGAAGCTATTAGCAAAGGCCGCGGAAACTGTTTGTGGGATTGCCATGACTTTAACCGATGCTGCGTCGAGCCTCGTGTCGTCTCAGTGCTTGTACATTGGTATGTTGAATTTATGTCTACACAGACTGCGGATGCTAAAATCAGTGATAGCTGGATTATGTATTCAAGACTCTCGACAAAGGGAGGCCGTAATATCCCTCATTGATGCCTGCCACCGAAGGACGGGTTGGCCGACTCGGTCTCTAAGTCATGATCTCAGAGAGGAATGGCAACAGTCAGATGTCGAATGATGGAACGTCTTGTGGACAATAAAGGTTCCAAGTATGCACGCTTATGAATTATGAGTTACGAATTATAAAGATGGGCATAGTCGATAGCCTATCATGGATAACAAATATAATTTATCTGGGATGAAGTAATTAACTGTTTTTATTCTTGGGCCTTATTCTATATACTTGAGCCCCTTTAAGATAAAAACGAAGCCTTCTATTCCCGTTAATTATCTGTGGCCATTAATAGCATTGGATCGGAGTCTAATCTGCCGAATTGTGTCTCGAGGTTAGTGAGGTAAGAGGCGGCCATTACCCGAGCGGCCCGTCTCGAGGCCACCACCGATAACCGGACTACAGCAATCCGTGAAGCTCAACATCAATAAAATAGTTATGTATCAACTAAAAAAGGCTTCTGCCTTCCTTGTCATAAAATAAATATTGTCCAGCACATCTTTTATATTTCACCACTTTTAACAGCTATGGCTCCTCCACCGAACTGGAAATTATCAAACAAGAGCAATGTAGTGCTCACCGCCGCCGAGAAGGGCAGATATGGCGTTATCGCAGCTATAGCATACAACATCGAACATATCATCGGCTTCATAAAAGCGGCGGAGGTCGCCAAGTCACCCATAATCATCCAATTCTTTCCCTGGGCGGTGACATATTCGTCTGGATTACTCATTCGAACCGCTGCAGATGCCATATCTCGCTCGCCCTTACGAGACCATATTGTACTACATATGGACCATGCGCAGGATTATAACTTGATCAAAGATTGCGCCGACAATTTACCGTTCGATAGTATAATGGTTGATATGAGCCACTACGAAAAAGAAGAAAATTTACGCAAAACGCGCGAGTTGGTGGCATATTGTCAGGAGAAGTGTATAGCGACTGAAGCCGAGCCTGGTCGTATAGAAGGAGGCGAAGACGGCGTCGTGGACACGGAAGGTCTTGAAGGAAGCAAAACTACTCCTGAGGAGGTCGATGAGTTTGTAGATACAGGAGTTGATGCTCTTGCACCGGCGTTTGGAAACATGCACGGAGAATATTGGAGTATTGGGCCACAATTGGATTTCCTTCGGTATGTAACATATCTCCAAGCTACTCGATTATCTACACTGCAGTGCCAATGCTAACACTTTGGTGCTCCTCTTTCAGCCTTGGCCAGATCCGCAAAAACATTAATGGCAGAGTTCGAATTGCTCTACACGGTACCAATGGCTTCCAGGAAAATCTCCTGAAGAAATGCATCGCGGAGGGATGTTCTAAGATTAACGTGAACCGACTCGTTCTGGATGATTACTACGACCACTTAAAACAAAATGCGCCCACTATCTCACAGACACAGCTTATGACCGAGGGGACGCAAAAGGTAGTCGACCTCACAGTGAAGTGGATGGAGATCTGCGGTAGTGCTGGGAAAGCAGTTTAATGATACATTCTCGGAAGTTATAAAAGCATACCTACAATTGAATCCTTCCGAATCCACGTTCCATAACCATTGGTGCTTTGCCTAATTGCCCACTCGAGTGCAGGGGAGTAAGCACTGTTCTAGCATGTGCGCGGCCCCACTTCGGACTGACCCTCATGACATCCTCGCTGACCTCTTCTTTCACCCCATACCCGCACGGAAAGGGCGTCGCTAGCTTCTGGCTAACCTATATGTACAGTCCCATACAGATCATGACGATGAGAATTGTCTTCAGCGCATTGTTTATAGTTGTTAGTCCAGCAATCTCAGTGTTTACAAGTGATAATTGTACTCGTCAACATACCAGATAACGGGCCGATTGCCCCAGAAATCCAACACAAAATACGTAAAGTCCTGTGAAAACAAAGGAGAGGAAAGACCGTGAACAATCTTAGTCTCTCTTGTTAGTGACTGTGTTGGTATACTCGAACAATTAATATCCACTTGCATGCATCCACAAAGCTTGTTGGGGCTAAGGCACAAAGCTTGTTAGTGCCAAGGCAATTAGTTTTACCAGGGTCGTGGAGGGTATTTAGATCTTTTGCCCTTTTGCAATTCCAACTGCATTAATTGCAAAAGATCTACATACCCGGCACGACCCTGGAAAGATTCATTTGCCCTGTAAAAAAATAAAAGATCTATATGCCCAATTGCCGTGATACCCGTAGTCCTAAAACCTAAAGGTCCTCATACCCTCACTGTCGCCCTCGCTCTCGCCCTTACCATTACTCTCGCTGTCGCCCTTACCCTTACTATCACATATTCTATATACTCTACTACATAAATTAGTTATTATGTTCTATGCTGTTAAAATATTCCTAATAAGGCTATAACAAGGGTAGAGAGAACGATAAATAGTAAGGATAATAGTAATAGCAAGGGCAACAGCGACGGCAACAGCGAGGGCAATAGCAAGGGCGACAGCGAGGGCAATAACGAGGGCGACAGCGAGGGCAATAGCAAGGGCAAGTCGTAGAAACACTATTAATAGTAACTGCCTAGTAAATGAATCTTTACCAGGGATGTGCAGGGTATTTAGATCTTTTGTATGGCCCCATACTTTCAACTACATTAACAACTACGTGATCTTTGGCTTTCCGCCTCCCATTGGAGAGGCACTCTCCCATAAACCCACCGCTAGTACAGCTGACAGCTGGATATAATTTAGTCTGGCATCTCCGACGGTCGGAGGATATAAAAGAAGCAATTGATATTGCAATCAGGCTGTATGTGCCTTGGATCCGAGGCTATTCGTTGGTGATTCGTTACGCCGTTCCAAATGTAGCCAACAATAGCGGCTACCTAGCACTATCGGAGAGCGTTCTAGACGTGGTAAACGTGGGGGCGGGAAGGAGGGAATTAAATTAGCCACTATGAACTAGGTTATGTATGATGTATTTCGTGCTTTACACTTTCAAGCAAGCAAGGCTTTCTGTTCACCACTAACGATCCTTGACCAACTTCTCCCTCGCAATCTATCGCTGCCGACTGTACCCGTTTCAAAGGAAAAGTAAGATCCCCAACATCGCTATAGCAGTCGGCCAAGCCACGTAAAGCACATAGTCAAACCACATCCCATCCCCATGCCTCCCCCAGAACACCCCAGTCGCCAATCCGGCATTCGCCGCCCAGAGAATAAGTAAAACAGAGCGTGTCAAAAAGGTATTTGAGACGTGGCTTGCATCTTCGATAAAGAGGGATATGCTAATAAAGAATGGGAATAGAAGAGTAAAGCCGATGAGCCCTAGCGTTTCTGCAGGCCCTAGGCTAGCTGAAGGCTGGTGACCTTGGGAGGAGCCTTTCTTTTCATTCTGGTCGTCTAGCAGTGGTTGGGTTTGAGAATCGAGTTTTGAATGAAGAGATGCCACAGAACCGCTTATTTGCAGCATTGTATCTGAGAGGTCTGAAAGTCTCGATTGTATGTCGACACAGTTTAGATCGCAAATCGAGTCCTGGAGGGGGCGTAGTGATGGCGATTGGGAAGCCGTGTTAGGGCTAGGAAACATAATGTTGCAACCGGCTTGGAAGGCAAGAATGCTCAGGGTCATAATCAATAAACCTAATATAGCTTGGGGCCGGGCTCGGAGAGCTTTGAGAAGCATTGTGGTTGCCGGAGAAGACTTCGACCTGAACAATGACTGCGGGGTTGATGCCAAGGATGATTAGGAGGAGCTTTAGGTAAGTAACAGCGGTCTGATAGAAAGTGCGGAATGCCAACGACGAGGTTTCTTACAATAACACAACGGATCAAAGATGATGCAATAGAGTTCGCTAAAAATAAGTTTTCTCAACGCATATTATCCAAGCGACATCGCTGGAGACTAGCTAGGGACCCTCGTACTACCTGCATTGCCATACCAAATGTAAGCAACCCGAAGAGTGTACTTCAGGCAGCAATTAGTGCATCAATCCACATCGAATCCTTAGAATCCCCTTTCCTGTATCTGTTGGTTTCCAAATCAACCGCATGGATGTAGTTGGCAAAAACGACCTATGTTGCGAAAGGGAAGTATGCTCTCATAGTCGATGTCACATACATATAAAGGCCAACTGTGCTCCCTGAGAAACTCACATTACACCTAACACATATCATCCTCTGAAAGCCATCAAGGGTGATTTTTCCAAGATGCTGTTTTTAAAAGCTATTACCGGCGCCGCATTTCTCGTCTGCTATGCTTACTCCCTCTCTATCCCGTCAAAAGATGTCGCCATAGTTTCTCGCGACGTGGTTGTTACTTCTCCCGAAACATCTCTCTCAGTGCGGGTCACAACGGATCTTTCTCCCCGTTTAGCAGGTGCTCCAGCAGTTGTTCTTGCTGCAATTAGCGGTACTGTTGCCGTTGGGTCTGCTGCTTGCATTTTTGGCCAAGTTGTTGGCTGTGCCGCTGCTGCGATTGCATTAGGGGTTCAGTCTGTCGTCGCGACCTTCTTTTACCTTTACAAAGTCTTCCAAAAAAACGATCCATCATTGCTTCCTACGCGAAGCATTGGGGCAGGCACATTCCACCTCCACGCTGAATATAAATGCTCGTATAATTAGAACCTATTACCTTCTTATTCTTAACGGACATAAAAGCTACCTCTCTACTTAATTTTAACACTACTATATAGAACAGAAGATAATTACCCTCTATATGCTACTATACTCGTTATACATTCTTTAACGTAGTTGCATAGCGAACGGACCACCATAGCAAGTGGACCACTTTTTCCTACGTATACATTATAAAATAGCCGTACGAACACCAACCACATTAAATTAATTAAAACTACTCGGAATCGTCTTCTTTAGATGCAACTACTACTACTTGACAGGTTCGCGCATTATGGCCAGTGTTGCTGCATATGCCACAGCGTCGCGTGCGTGGTTCAGCTACCTCCGTACGACGACTACCACGATGTGTTTCCTCCCTAATCTGCTTATCCACCTCATTCTCAGCTACTAAGTCTTTAGTTTCTTGGAAACTAAGTGACCCTCCTTGCCGTAAACGTGCTTTTTTAGCCCTCTGGCGCTTGCTAAGCACCTCATTAGCAGCTCGTATGTCCTTTAGCTCTACCCGTAGTAACACTAGCTCATGTGCCATTTTTAACATACCTTGAGCTTAGGCATTAATCATAGTGTACATATGGGTTAGAGAGCTATCTTAGTGCTTAGCAATCTTGTTTTTAATAGTTGTAGACTGCTAATTAACCTTGTATGCTATCTGAGGTGTCCTTGTAACCTAGGAGTTAGGGGTTCCTAAGCGAGAGGTTAGAGGAGATGGCGTAATAAGCTTTGGGTCTAGGCGAGTAATTACTAACTTAGGGTCGTATAGAAGAAGACTAGTAGCCTTAAAGCCTGCTTATATGTTCTTTTTAGTCATAGAAGCGTTAAAAGCTTCTAAAAATGTAGCAAAGAAGTCGTCCTTAGTAATGTGGGTAATCTACATCTACATCATTTTCTTAATTTGCTTGCTATACGAGGTCTTAAGTAGGCTAAAACACCTAACATCAAGAGGCTAGAGGAAATGAGACGAGTGAGGAGGCATGTAAAGCGTGATAATGTTGTTCTCTTAGCAGTAGTCCTTAAAGTTAGAGGAGTAGTAGCTTTCGTGACCATTAAGGACTAAGAGGTGATAAACACCCTTTGTACGAGCTTTAGTATGCTAATTAAAGTGTTTTATCTAATCTAGGCTAATCTCATTTATAGTCTAACTGTTTTCGCTCATATGAATCCTCTAATCCTTTAGGAATTAGCCGTTTTAGTACTAGGGTAGGAGGTGATATTTGCCTTTAACAACCACGTACAAAGGTACTGCCTAGCTAGTCACGCATATACCCTAGATTACTATAACCCATTCCTAATTGCCTAGCTGCTTCGTACGAGGCTTGCTACATCGTTTAGAGCTTATAACCACCTTTGTGCTTAAGAGCATGCCCATTAAAAACCCAGTCTCGTTAAAGTTATAGATATCTGCCTCTTAGATGCCATACTTAGTAATAACATTCCGTATAAGCATAAACTAGGCTCGTATGACATTAGGACCTTTGCATTTAGCCCTCTAGTAGTTAATTTGACGTTAAAAAGCCATAGTAAGCTTAGGGTGGTGCTTAACAAAGTTCTCTGCCTATCGTGATCTAACGCGTGACGCGTTACAGTCCATACGAAGATAATCAGCCATTTCTTAAACATCGCTTTGCTAGGGCTGAAATCCTCTTGAGTCTAGGTTAAGTATACGTCAAAGAATTACAGATTCTTCAAGATTAGTTAATTTTCTAGAGTTAGCAGAGATATCACGTTATGACTTCTTGCCATCACGTTGTCATAAAAGTATCATATAAGGGACTTCATAGATCTTTGCTATAGCTCAGCTAGTAAGATTTTAGTCATTTTCAAGTGCTTTAAGGGCAGGGATTATACGACATTTAATTGAAGAAGATTCCATTATAGTTCGTTAAGAAAAGTCGCGTTAAAGGTAGGAGGTAGTAGATGTAAGGAAAAGTGGTCCACTTGCTATGGTGGTCCGTTTGCTATGCAACTACGTTAGCTACTTAATGTTAGCTACATTACTCTACTAAAGCTTTTGTATAGACATTAGATTAAAACCTTCGTATAGAACAGGCTAAATCACATTATAAAGCTTGAGTTTCTCTCTGCATTTAAAGAGGCACTTAAAGCTACATTTATAGAGCAGAACATTAAGAGTAGGTTCTAAGCTATAGGAGTAGTTCTATATAAGCTGTAGAATGTCCTCTCTTACTTGAATCTATACTTAAGGACTCTAACTCCTCCTATAGTTAAGAGTAACAATTGGACTTCAAAGACCCCTCAAACTATAAGGGAGCTTGATTTTCAAACAGAGCATATTAAGAACCATGTTATATGACATTAGAATAGCTCTCCTAGCTCAATTAATGATGCACTAAGCTAGCTTGCTAAAGGAGCTTAGGTTATGATGCATTCTGCTATTCTACTTAAGGCAGAAGTTAAGGCTCTACAAGCAGCAAATGAACAGAAAAAGAGGAGGGAAAGGAAGCGTAAGAGGCGTATAATGCAAGGGGGTAGTCTCTCCATACAGGAGGGAGAGGATATCCTTTAGACTGCTGAGGTTGATGCTTAAGTCCAAACGGAGGCTGCTCGGCAGGTGGGCTCTAAGGGCCGACAGAAGCGTTGTGGCTTGTGTGCTATTATAGGCCATAATTCCCGTACGTGCGAGAGGCATGAGGAATCAATTACAATTGAATAAGGGTCATTATGTAGGGTGGTGGTATAGTAGTAGGCAGTAATAGTCAATTTTGGTGTTTTGGTGGGCAACTCGCTTGTGTGGGCAACTCGTTTGTGAAATACGTTATCTGCATAGTAAATATTATTCTGGGGAGTTAAGATCATTTATTGAAACTCCACACTGTGTTTGCTCTCGTAGCTATCTGTGCTTTTCGTTGTGCGAGTGAGGCTGTTCACCACATAAATATATCACCTTCCTAATATCGAAGATATCCTTGTCATACTTGACGAGGATAGCAGGCGGACTCGTGATTCGTCAATTTGGACGTGGTCTTGCGTGCTCAACGCTGCATCCCTGACGGACGCGGTGGTGCTTAGCTAACATGTGGAGAAAAACTAAAAATGTCACTTTGAAGGATTCGAGACTATTTTGCTGAAATTATATAGTAAATATAAGGAAATTTTCTTGACTGAAGCGATCCGTAAATTCGCACAACCGTGCCGCCTTGTTTATCCCTCCCACGTCTCTCCCACGCCGCGCTGTTGTGGGGGTATTTCCAGTACGGTCCATCATGGAAGCTGTCAAGGAGTTGAGCGAGGATACCACGGAATCAAAGGACACAGAGAGATGTAATGAGGCAGAATGCGGGCAGGAGACAGATAGTGGTCTCGATGGAGGGTTTGCAGCGTGGTCTGTGGTATTTGGCGCGTGGTGCTGCCTTTTCTGCGCATTTGGTTGGGTTAACGGTATGACTGTAGCCGCGTTGAAGACCTACATGCGACGAATCTCTAACAAATTGGAATCTCATAGCTAGTGGTAATTTCCAAGAGTATTATGAGACTCATCAGCTACGCGACTATTCTTCTTCCAGCATTTCATGGATCCTTTCGCTAGAGCCTTCTGTCCTCTTCGCCACTGGTCTCGTTGTTGGCAAGGTGAATGATACGCATCCCTATATACGACCATACGAATAAGCTGAGACATAAATAGGTATTTGACAACTATGGGCCTCGATGGCTCCTTATCACTGGGACATTCCTACATGTGTTCGGTCTAATGATGACTTCGATCTCCTCTGAGTACTATCAATTTGTACTGGCCCAAGGCATCTGTAGCCCCCTTGGAGCAAGCTTTGTTTTCTACGCCGGGCTATCTTGCACAGCAACTTGGTTCCAGGAGCGCCGCGCCCTTGCCTTTGGAATTGTGGCGAGCGGCTCGTCTCTAGGTGGGATTGTGTTTCCGATCTTGTTAACCCGACTGCTGCCGACGGTGGGCTTCGGATGGTCGTTGCGGATTTCAGGGTTTGTGATTCTGGCTCTGCTTATCATAGCCAACCTCATGGTTCGCTCGAGGATAACGCCCGTTCCGAGGCCCTTCACCCTCAACGACTACACCGACCCCTTTTCAGAACCAGCATTTGTACTACTCATGTTGTCAGCTACCTGTGGCTTTTTTGCCATGTTTATCCCAATCAACTACATCGTGCTCGAGGCAGTGAAGAATGGTATAGACGCCGACGACTTATCGGGCTACTTACTTGCAATTTTGAACGCTGGAAGGTCCGATTTACTCCTTGTCCCTATTTCAGAATCTGTTCAGTGCTGACATCTTGGATAGTTTGCCAGGCCGTATCCTACCAGGATACTACGGAGATAAGCTTGGTCGGTTCAACGTTATGATTGCCATGTGCACCTTTTCAGCACTAATATTGCTTGTGATGTGGCTCCCTGGAACTCTGGTTGCCCCCCGCTCCGCAGCAGTTTACGTTGTCACCAGTCTCCTATACGGCTTTGCGTCCGGAGCCTTTGTAGGGATGGTGCCGGCACTCCTAGGCCAGATCTCCCCTGACATCACGAAGATCGGTGTGAGGCAGGGGGTCCTCTTCACGTGTATCAGCGTCGCGACGCTGACAGGCAGTCCTATCGCCGGTGCAATCCTCAGTCAACAACACGGCAGCTTTTGGGGACTGCAGGTCTTTGCGGGTGTAATGATGGTAGCATGCGTTCTGTTTCTGATTCTCGCACGGATAACTCTGGTCGGCTTTGCTTTGAGGGTCAAGGTGTAGACTATCAAGTTGGATTATAAAAGGGGTTAAAATGGCCATACGGGAAGAGGCGCAGGTCATAAAGACGAGTGTACTATGGGTTAGGCGGTGTTTTCCGTATATACTGTGTAATATGTATCCTGATTCCAGCCTGATCTTGACTGGGGATTGATATCAGCCGTTTAACCTGATAGACTTTTGAACGGCTGGATAACATATCATGTTTTATTGCGAGACTAATGAAATTAGCACCAGTCGACCCAAATGTTGGCAAAACTGCCTCGCATAGAACTTCCAGCAACCACATCATGGTCTAGCTCCCTCAATATGAAGTTCTTTTCTGCCATACCGTTCGTCGGACGGCTATCGCCACGCCTTTTAAATCGCACAGGAAACCTTGTTTAGCACGTCCATCGCCACAAAGTCATGTCAATAGTATACGTTCATCGGCCGATGTACTTAATCTCAAGTGTTCTCAGAAGAGGGTACGATATTAGCACGGAGATCAATGTAAGCTCATCGCCCACGTCTCCGCCATATTGGCCAATCTTCTTTGCAACAGGAGCGATGTACTAAAACAACATTAGTGGACGAGTATATCAGGAAAATCAAACGACTAACCCAGGTCTGAGCCATTCCAAGGAAAGAAAATCCGATTCCAATGAGGAGGGACCCGGTTCCAGCCAAACCCCAAGGCATGCGCTTCTGGTCTTGCCAAGCACTCAAGTCGTAACCCCCAAGGCGTGGGCGGAACCAGAAATGTTCGATGAATAGTATCTCGGCAAATGCCAGGGTCCAATAGCCTAGTATGGACAGAAGATTGTTAATAATCTCTTCGAGGACGTTACGGCCACCGTACGCGAGGGCGAAGGTAACGGCAGACAGTAGTGTACACCAAACGAAACGAGGGACGGCGATGAAATGCTTCCCAAGCAGTTGGATCGAAAGGGCGCTGGAGTAGATGTTGACAATGACGTTACCCACTGCCTGTGGTTAGATCGTGCATTGTCAGGTGCTGTTAGAGGCGCACTCACCAAATGACAGGGCGAAAACTATGCACGCAAACTTTCCCCAAGACGCCGGGGGTGACATGATTGCGAGGATAAGGCCGCCTACGCCGCTATCATGATAGATAGCAGCGAGATCCTTGTTTGCGGCAATTATGCCTCCAAAGTAATTACCTAGGACTCCGATAAAGATAGTTGGGATCATCAGGCCAAGGTATGTGAGTCCGAACACCAGCCATTTGCTCGTGTTAACAGGATAGTGGACATAATAATCACCAACAATGGGACACCATGAAGAGCATACTCCAAAGATAATGGCAAAGTAGGATAAACAGCCCCCGCTGTAGTCCAGTCCAACGGCTAAGTTGAAACCGGGAGTTGGAGTGAAGTGTTTAGATGCCTGCCCGTATAGGACGCACAGTAAGACAGCGGCAAGTATCCAGGCATATCGCTCGTAGTGGTGGATAATGGCGATGCCGAAAAACGAGACAACGAAAGAAATAATGACGACGATGACTATCCCGACAACGAGGGAAAGACTGCCACCAGATACCGCACGCAACAACTCACCTCCAATGATGCTGGAAATAGTCGCGTAGCCAATGTTAACAATGATGTTGAGTATACTACACAGTTTAGCTCCCCAGATACCCAAAGAGTAACGAGCTACTGCAATTTGGCGCAAACCGGTGGGCGGACAAAGCGTGGCTGTAAATGCTGGGAGAGTGGATCCAGTCACTGTCGCGAATATAGTGAGGATGATTGAAGTGTTGACCGATAGGCCAAAGATGGGCCCCAGCATGCCGATCTGGATAAGAATGGGGCTGCAGAGCAGGGAAAACCAAAACAGCATCATCTACTCGACAGTCAGACACAGTTTCCAATGCAGCAATCCAAGGACTCCTCCCGCTTCACCGGTGAGTTTTTGGATACGAGACGAATATGGGGTCATTGACATTGAGTTTTTGGGGAGGACTTCGTTTGTCCTCGGGAATGCGCTCCACCCCCATGGCTTCGAATTTCGTGCGCCCATCTATACGCTTCTCAACGTTGACGAGGAATCGTAATATGGTATTTCCCTCGCGAATGGTGCGAACTTGCGCCTCGTCTGGATTTTCAGGAGGGGCAGTGTCCCTATCGCTAGATGTGGCAGCAGAGTCATCGTCTATCTGCGTATGAGGGGGCTGGTTCTGTTTCTCAACGTCCACTAAAGTCGTCATGGCGAGTGAAAGGCTCTGTAAAGAAAATAGAGACAAGATAATCGTACAGAAGATTGTGTTAGTGACGAGAAAGGAGAATGGAACAGAAAGGGAACAGAAAGGAAAAGAAACACCTGAGTAGCCCACGAAATTACACCCCGATGCCAAAGAGAGACAGGGTGACACTAATGCACACACAAATGCTTGACATTACCGTTTTGGACTAAAATGCGTGCCTGCAGCTGCATTGCAGCATTATAGAAGCACAAGCATTGTTATACCTCACTTTGGTTGACCATTGAATCCGCCAGCTCGCTTCGTCGCCGGTCTCGGCTACTCACCGAAATTGTTCGCGGATAAGCACGGGAACACAGAATATTATCTACACCATTTAAACGGCGGATAAGGTTCAAATCGTGCTTATAGATGCGTTGTATTCCGAATCTATAATCGGCGTAGGTTATCGGGGACATGCGGCTAAGGCGGGCGGGCCGATCGAGTAACGATGTACGTAAGTGGGCGGGTTTCATACTATCAGTAGCAAACATCCACAGCTACAGTATGCCCGAATCTAGCCTTTACCTGCAAACGCCTAATTTCAGATAAGCTCGCCGCTCCCAGCTTGCCTAGCTGCGACAACACTCCATGTTGTAGACCGAGAAAGTGAGTTTTCGGCCTTGAACTTTCAGGGGCTAGAACCACTGTGATCCCTCATCGACTATCACTAGCGCCCGTTTTTACTCCGCTTGTCGCGCTAGCTGTGGTGTCAACGACGACAACATCCACAGCTGTGTCGTATTGTCTATTGTTTGAGCGATCCGGACACTAAAACGTACGGCACAATGCTTAAGAATACAGTTCAACGCTCACATCATGGATGCGCTAGATGTAAAAAGCGGCGGCAGAAATGCGATGAGTTACGACCTTGTTGCGGCCGATGCATGGATGCAGGCACCCAGTGCAGCTATGCTAAGACGTTAAAGTGGCTAGTGGCTCCTCGGAGAGTGGGAAAGAAGACGGTAGAATTAAGTACAGGTGAGCAATGTTGTGGCGGTATAACGCAACATGAGCCTATTCACAAGCGCTCGCTAACATCTTTGCTTTTACCAGAGCAATCAAACGCTATAGCACCAATTGCCCCATTGATTTGCTCAAGGGCAACAGAGGCGGGGCCATCATCCTGTTTAAAACCCCCAGAGCAAGGGTATGGGGTACCGCTAATTGAAACGACGTTGAGTAAAGAAATCGATGCACTGTCATGGCTACCTCTATCCAGTCGTTCGTTGCTTCACCATTTCGTAAACAAGGCGTCCCACATTACAGCTTGTCACGCCCATATTCAGACAAGAATATGCCGTCTTATTGTTCCCATGGCACTCCAGACACCGTCGTTACTTTATGCTACAATGGCACTGTCCGCACTACATCGTTCAACGCTCATAGATGGTATGCCGACGAATTTCGATCTTGATGCACAGGTGTCATCATTCATGGCATCGAGCCTCCAGAACCTTCGTCACGAACTCCAGTCAAAGGAGGGTGTCTCGAAGTACGCTCTTTTGGCAACTATCAGAACACTCTGCGTGTGCGAGATTCATTCTGGCAGAGCAGATGCCAGATCTTGGCGTGTCCACGTTGAAGGTGCGATAGCATTGTTAGGATCAACAGCGGCCATGTCGGGTATTGGTCCTGTCGACGATGGCGAGTCGCAATGGCTCATAGGAAGCTGGTATGCGTCTATTGAGTCTCTAATGGCGCTTACCACCCGTCGAGGACTACCAGGAGCTCAAACGGAACAGCTTGGCCCAAGAGCATTGCTACGTGAAACCCATGCAGAAAATCGATATTTAGATATATACAGCGCTTACTCAACGGACCTCAATGACACCTTTAAAACGATTAGAGCAGCCGCCTGGGAACGTCGGCAGCTAAATGCCAATGGAGACAGAGCCATTGTTCCATCAAACTGGGATATAGACAAAGAAGCAGATTCGCTGGAAGGTTCAATTCGATCCATGATCGGAAAGTCATCATTTCGACCAAACGACCTACAAGTCCTTTCGCAGCACGAAGCTCAACAATTCGAAGCATGTAACGAGACGTATTATCACACTGCTCTCATTCATATTCTACGGCGTGTAAGGCAGCTTCCTCGATCAGATTCACGTGTGCAGGCATCCGTGAAACGAATCATCGAATGCTGCCTTAAGATCTCGCCCGCGGATGGGCTATCCCCTTGGGTGATGCTAACTACGCCTCTTTTCACAGCGGGTTGTGAGGCACTTGGGGAAGACCGTGATATGGTTCGACAATTACTTCAAAGCATGTACGACTCGCTCAGGATCCGAAACATCCAACGATCACTCGGGATACTAGAAACAAGCTGGAGCAATGAAGAAGAAAACGATGACTGGGACAGTCTTCTTGGTAAGAAATTCGTGGACAATTCTGCTACAACTTTATAAGATATCTAACTCCATGTGAAGGCCAAGATGATATTGATTTCATCCCTTATTGAGCAAGACCCTTTTCTAGATTACCCATAGAGGGTTGAGTTTAAGTCTCGATTCAGCACCGCCCTTATCCGACAGTAAGCAAGTCATCTATCACGAAAACCAAAGTCGGTTGACAGGTCTGTCCACACGATAAACTACAAGGTTGTGGATTGACGCTTTATTGGGGCAGTATCGCCACTGGGCATCATAACATAATATAAATTCGCCAAGTGACGGGAAGATTCGGATGGTGCAGTATCTCGGTCTTCGGCCAGGTGAGGGGAAGGCGGGGTGATGTTGGTGGGTCCCCTGTCCCCGCTTCGCGCTATCTTCATCTCTTACAATTGCCTATCAGGGACTAGCGTTATAAGAGGCGGTCTTGTCATTATAACCTCAAATGTAACTACCAACTTTCTCTAAGGGCTTCCTGATCCTGATTAGTATATATAGAATATTTGCGCTTGGCTAATCCATTGATCAACGTGAGCTTCTGCTAAACATTAGACCCACAAGTAGGGTCAGACCCCAATATTGAGCTGGCAGTACAAATATATCGAGTCTTGAGCTATCCCCCGAGAACTGTATTACCTTGAACACAGGAAAAATGGCGATCGGAAAAGTTGCCAGATATTTGGCTTTAAGTTTATGCCTGGTTACCTTAACCGCCGGGCATGAGCAGCACGCATTTGGTGATCAACAACAAGAAATCTCGGAAGACCGTCTGGCAGATTTACAGAGGAAGTGGAATGATGAAGTAAACAAGTCCCTATTGAGCTGGATTATTCTTGTAGCTTACATAGAGATAGTGGGCATTTTCTGGGATCTCGACATTTGCGCATCTGCCGCATCAAAAGTGTCTCGTTCATCCGCAGGAATTATACGACATCGCCATTATTGGATCTCCATTTGATACGGCTGTGAGTTACAGACCAGGGGCACGCTTTGGACCACGCGCCATCCGTGCAGCATCCGCTCGCCAGACTGCCAATCGAGGCTTCAACACCCGCGCCGGCTTCAACCCGTACACATCATGGGCCACTATCATGGACTGCGGCGATATTCCAATCAATCCCTTTGATAATGAACTCGCATACCGCCAAATGACGGAAGCCTTCTCTGAACTCGCCCATCGCCCAAGTAAATCCGGTTCGCAAAAACCTCGTCTAATCACTCTGGGCGGCGACCACAGTCTTGCGCTGCCAGCTCTCCGTGCGCTCAATCAGATTTATGGTCCCGTGGCCGTGCTTCACTTTGATGCACACCTCGATACGTGGCACCCCGCAAAGTATCCGTCTGCGTGGACGTCAGAGCAATCTCATTTCAACCATGGCAGCATGTACTGGATCGCTTCTAATGAGGGTCTCATTGCCAATGGTTCATCGGTGCACGCTGGGTTGAGGACTCGCCTTTCAGGGGATGGATGGGATGACTACGAAGACGATGATCGCCAGGGATTTTTCCGCATCTCAGCTGATGATATTGATGATATTGGCGGCCCAGCTGAAGTTGCCAAGCTTATTGTTGAAAAGATTGGTACTGAGATCCCGGTATACCTGAGTGTTGACATTGATGTCGTTGATCCTGGGCTTGCTCCTGGAACCGGAACGCCCGAGCCTGGAGGATGGACAAGCAGGGAGCTCATAAAGATTTTAAGAAATGTGGAGGGGTTGAACGTTGTTGGAGCTGACATTGTAGAGGTCGCCCCAGCATACGATGGAAGGGGTGAGCAGACAGCGCTGGTGGCTGCACAGGTTGTTTATGAGATATTGACGAGTATGGTTAAGAGGGGTTTGCCTGTTGCGAAAGTTTCAAGCTCTAAGGACAATGTTAAGTCTGAGCTTTAGATGTAATTTATACTAGAAATGTACTAAACGCATCTTCTTGAAAGCCTCGCCCGTTAAATCCACTCGTCCACAGCGTTCTTAAGTAGCGTAGAGAATCCAACTCAGCGCAGACATATCAATTGCCAGTCTCCCCACATGTACAACTAGTCAATAGAGCGGGTCTCCTCAACCTCCCTTTTGGACGTCGGGACAATTTCCGTTGAGAAAATAAAGGTCGCATGACTATCTGTGACATAATTATAATATTTGACCGTGCATGGCATGATGCAAGTCTTGCAAATTAGCTGTAATTAAGAGGGGTCACAGCACTGAAATCCTTATGAAAAGCTCTTCCTATTATATATCCTCTTTCCGGTAAATATCTTTACATTGCCATAAAACGCCAGCTTCAAAAACTTCTAGGGAATAACAGTCTCGAGCGCAGTATGCTCTAAACGCATTGGTTTACGAAGACAAGGCCCAAAGTTCTGTAATACCGCGTATGCGGGGATAACCACACCAACACAAATAATAGCCTGAGCAGCGAACGACCAAGTGTATCCTGTAGAAGCCATTATTAGAAAAGACTGGATTCCAGTTAAGAATGATGGAATTTACCTGTTGCGTCAACCCAAATATTGATGAACCAAGGATCAGCGAAAGCTGAGAGCTAGGTGGAAATTAGCGGTGGACGAGTGAATACAGATCGAGTGCACTTACGTTGAGGATCACCGCATAGAATGTAATTACTTCATTCGCGTGTTCTGGATAGTTGTCGACGAGGTATGATGAAATCACAGTGTTACCAGTTTGGAAACCAAATGCATCTTTGTAGCAATGATCAGTATAACTCGTAATCACTGGACAATTGGAAGACTTACATAAGAAGAAGGCGACTTGTCCTACCATCCAGTGCCAGTGATAGTCAACAGACAGTCCCCACAGGAGAAGACCAATCGCGGAGATAATAGCCGCTGGGTAACCCAGCCACAATCTCATCTCCGGAACTCTTTGGTTGTTATTGCGCTTGGCTAGGATCGCCATAATCCGATCGCTCAATCTTCCAGAGCAAAGCACTTCTGCTGCAATAACCCCAACAAACATACCGATGAATAGTAGACCTTGTATCTGTAGCGAATCGTTTGCATAGGCAGCAGGTTCCATGGTTAGTAGGGAACAGATCCTTGAATTGTATTAGTAGAATACTTTCTTCACGGACAATTAAACGTACCACCAGTATTGGCCAAAAAGGTATGCGCATAGACTTATGACAACAGTGGGATAAGTCCAAATCTTGAAAAACTGTGTGATCCCATGCCACGGTTTGGGATGATGCACTCCAGGAACTTTCTTTAGGCTCTGTGGCGGATGTTAGCAACCGTCCATGAACTGTTTCTTTTTCTTCGATCCCTTACAAAATAACCCAACTGAGTCGTCCGCTTAAGACCAGTATCGTCAATTTGAATTTGATTCATCTCAGCTTGGACGACCAATTCGCGAGGATAAAGTGTCTCTGGCAAGAAACAACACTCCAACACCAGTAATACTGCGAACAGCATAGCGACATGATATCCAGCCCAGTATTGGTCGATTGTTGCCAAGAATGCACCAACTACATCACGATTCAGTTAGTATATCGACTCTTGACGACGGAATTCTCACACCTACCAATGGCTCCAACGAAGCCTCCGGCACCTATTGCCATCGTCCAAAGGCCAATACGCTGACCCCTTTCGTGCTCCCACGAGATATCGTTGATAATAGAAAGTCCAACATTGGAGGCAGGCGCACACCCCAAACCCTGGAAGAACCTTGCTGCCATGTACCCATTCAGGCTGATGGTCTTAATCGAAGTGCATCCAGAAGCTACAAGTGCAATGATACAACCAAAAATCATGACTGGTCGTCTGCCATATGTATCTCCTAAACTGCCCGTAAATAGCGGTCCGACAGCAAGGCCGAGGTTGGATATCGCAAATGTCCAGTTGACCTCGGTGTATGTAGCGTCAAATTGCTCCTGCAACAACGCAAAGGAAGGAATGGTTATGGTAGAGAAATATGTGAACATGAAGTATGCTATGCACACGATCAAGATGCAGACATACTTTCGCCACAAGGACCAGTTCATGGGATCCTGGGGATCGCTAGTCAGAGCAGGAACCAGAGGGTTGCCATAGGGGTCGAGTCTGGTCAATATGGGATGCCCTCGCTCAGAGGCCTCTGCCTTTACATCGCTCGACATTGACACTGTGGCGGTGATACTGTTGCTGACTTCGCTGGAATCTTTCTCTCGAGTAGCCATGATGGCAATGCAAGTTAAGACGAAATGAAGGATATAAATAAAGAGGTAGGCCTGATGCGTGCCAGTATTGGTGAGATGAGTGATTCAAACACGTCCATTCGGATATATTTGTATTAACTTGACGGTCGGAAAACGTTCAGACCTTCTGAGGTGTAACCTCATCACTTATCTTGTACACGAAGCTCATCTCCTCAAATTGCCGTGTACAGCATAGTGTGAATTGATAGTCCCTAAAATGCGGAGTCCCCGCAATCTCCTTATCTGTCTTGCATCCGAGACAGATAACAGTGGATGCGGATGATGCTCGTGGATCCATGGATATCATATCACCAACCTAGAAGTTTCGCTGGGATTTAGCGTCATCTCTTGGAGTTGCTTTATCGGGACTAGGTGCCGATCGTTGAGCTTGATTGCATTCCCGGTAATTACCAGGGTTTGTTGAGGAGCCCACTACGATAGGCAAGTTTAGCCTCATCTAGCTTACTTCGTCTTATCAGACCGATATTCAATTCGACCTCTCTATTCTCATTACACTCACACTGCGGGTATGTCGTGGCAAAGCGGGGTCTTGTGACAGAATAGAACGATGTGGGAACCAGTGATAGTGATCGCAGAGGTACAAGGAACTCAAGCATCGAGAAGGCGGCAGTGATACATATTCTATATATATATGTTGGTGGTATTATATTTGGTCGCGGTAGGAGACGGCGTAAAGTGTAACCAGCATCCCCTTCTTTCACCCCGAAGACTATCAATCGTCAGAGATTCCACGGGCCATCACGTCAACCACAATGTCTGATCTCCATATCGAGCTAACCGCTCCCAATGGCATGAAATACACCCAACCAACAGGCCTTTTTATCAATAACGAATGGATCAAGAGCAGCGACGGAAGGAAAATAATCTCCATCAATCCCACGTACGTTTCGCTATTTCCACCAGCCAGATGATACGTCTAACACCCTACGAGTGACGAGTCAGAAATAACCTCCGTCTACGCAGCTGGTGCATCGGACATTGACCTGGCGGTGGCTTCCGCTCGAAATGCATTCAATCACCCTTCGTGGCGCGACCTATCCCCGACAGACCGTGGAAACATGATAATTGCGCTCAGTGACCTAGTAGCAAAGCACGCTGCCACTCTCGCTACGATCGAAACGTGGGATAACGGGAAACCGTATAACGATTCACTCGGTGATGTGGCTGAGGTCCAAGGCGTGCTCAAGTATTATGGGGGATACGCGGATAAGATTCATGGGCAAGTCATCGACACCGGGCCAAACAAGTTGGCGTATACTATTAAGGAGCCGGTTGGAGTATGTGGTCAGATCATCCCATGGAATTTTCCTTTAGCAATGGCATCTTGGAAACTGGGCCCTGCGCTGGCATGTGGAAACACTGTTGTCATCAAAGCTGCGGAGCAGACTCCGCTGAGTATTCTGTACCTGGCACAGCTGGTTAAGGAGGCTGGCTTCCCACCAGGTGTTGTTAATATCGTCAATGGATATGGAAGGGAGGCAGGGGCTGCTATCGCAACACATGCGGGTATCGACAAGGTGGCATTTACAGGCAGCACGGCAACTGGGAAGGAGATAATGAAGATGGCGGCTCTCAACATGAAAAATATTACGTTGGAAACTGGCGGCAAGAGCCCATTATTAGTTTTCGAAGATGCGGATATGGAACAAGCTGTGAAATGGGCACATATTGGTATGATCTTATAACCCTTTGGTTCCCGCATGCTTCATTCGCTAACTAATTTTAGGAATCATGTCCAACCAAGGCCAAATTTGCACTGCCACCTCTCGCATACTAGTCCAGGATTCAGTGTACGATAGCTTCATCACAGCCTTCAAAAAGCACGTCCAACAAGTCTCCGTCGTTGGAGACCCATTCGCCGAGACCACATTCCAAGGCCCACAGGTGACCAAATCCCAGTACGACAGTGTGCTGGGCTACATCCAAGCCGGCAAGGACGAAGGAGCGACCCTGATCTCCGGCGGCGAAGTATTTATGAAGGGTCCCACACCAAGCAAAGGCTTCTTCATCACGCCCGCCATCTTCACAGACGTCAAGCCAAGCATGAAGATATACCGCGAAGAGGTCTTCGGGCCTTTCGTCGTGATTGCCACCTTCTCCAACGAGGAAGAGGCGCTGCATATGGCTAACGATACCGTGTACGGCCTAGGCAGCGCTGTCTTTACGAAGGATATTACAAGGGCTCACCGGGTTGCTAGAAAGATCGAGGCTGGCATGGTCTGGATTAATAGTAGCAATGACTCGGATTATAGGGTTCCATTTGGGGGAGTCAAGCAGAGTGGTATCGGACGGGAGCTGGGCGAGGCTGGCATGGCGGGCTATACCCAGACCAAGGCTGTTCATGTTAATATAGGCTTAATGCTCTAGGTGGTGAGTGATGAAGTCGTGGGACGTGGATAGAGGGTTATCTAGCTAGGTTTAGTTGTTCCTAAAATTTGAACAATTATACACTGCGTGCGGGCAAATGGCGTGTGTTGCTGAGAATTAGAGTGTAAGGTGTTATGTGGTGTCGTCTCATAGCTAGATGATAACTGTAGTATGAGTTAAGGAGGTGGTAGGGAGTAATTGGCGAAACTCGGAAGCTTGGCGTGGTACGGTGGTTTATAAATTGCCGCTCGGGATCCATCACATCTTGATCTCTGACATACATAGTGATATAAACCGTCACCATCAGTTTCATAGCCATGAGTGCTGAAGAATTTTTCGCGGATGTCGAAAGTGGGAAGGTGCCGGTCGACTGCCATGATCGGGTGTTGCGAATAGCATATATCTACATGGATGAAGGGTTGTGGGATGGCAATGGAGTGTTCGATGTCTTGGATAAGCTCCATGCGCGTGGGTGGTCATTTGGTCAGGGAGATCTGAAGTTCAATCGGTAGGATTTCAGGGCGGAACTATATTCTTTCGGGAAGAAGACTGATTAACTGTGTCAAAGCACCCTGGATATATTTTACCTGGCCCAAATAGCAGCGGGCACCTACCGCTCCATCTACCAAACCGACGGCGACTTCCTCTCAGCAGACGAGTTTGATGCATTCTACGCCAAGCACCACCAGTTGCTCAACCAGGACGCATGGAGAGAGTACTACTCACTAACTTTTCTCTCGCATGCAACCTCAGCTCGCTTCTACCGCCTCCCCGACTTGCAAGACCTACCAGACTCAAGCGGCCCGCTCGGGGAGCCACGACAAAAAGGAATCGGCCACTTTACCAAACTTCCCCGCTGGGCATATAACGCCGCGCGGACTCCTGGGAGATCGCCAACTCTCTCCGTAGCAACCATCACTCAAATCGCCCTCTCCACCCTCCAGCAGACTACCGTACGCCTACAGAAGGACCACCCAAGCGTTCAACCTTACTCAGCGACTCAAGCCAGCTTCTGGCTCAAGCACATGAAGATAGATTTTCCCGGCCCCTTTACTAAGAAGCAGAAATACAGGCTCAACGAATTCGATGTGTTTGTCGCGCAAGGAGGCTACGATATGTGGGCATGGGAAGCGCACTACTCGCCGAAACTATGGGACTCGATGGAAGCGAGAATCGCGCCCCTCGAGCCAGATTTGGATGGGACGCGCAAGAGCGAGGTGATGTGGTGTGGGTTGCTGGATGGTTGTTATGTGGAATGGGCGGCGCGGCGAATAGGGTGGGAGCCGGAGGTGGGGAGTGAGGAGGAGATTCAGTTCTTGGCTGCGGTTGCGGTGAAAGAGACGGAGGGTATCGAGATGAGCAATTTGGACTATACAACGCGATCGCATATGCTCTTGGGGGTAATGCGTGCTGCGTTTGAGACGGAGCGGGAAAAGCATATGGAAGATCTGAAGCGGTTGATCGTTGAGGCAGACAGTTATGATGAGAGTAAGGTCGAGCAGTGGATTCAAGAAGTTCGCATAGTTATAGAACCGTATGTTCAGAAGTGGAATGTATGGCCTGCCGCCGTGGAGGATCGGAGTGGATTGCTACGGCATATCCTAATGGAGAATGGGCAGCTTTTCGCAAGATGGAAGCTTTCAGCAACTTGCAAAGAGTTTGGTTTCCAGCTGAAACCAAAGGAATAACATGAATCTACACACAGGCCAATGCTGATGGAAATGGTCCCAAGTCTAACAGAGTGCTATGTTTTTGAAATCCCACCCAAGTTGGGCACATTCAATCAAACGTTCAAAACAAACCTCGAGTGCGACTTCTCCCAGGGTGGTAGTATACAGTTGCATAATACCTATGATTACGTGTAGCAACCTGCAATTTGATACATGATGTATATCCCGCGTCTACTAACTGCATTGACTTCGTCCACAAAATACTTCGGAGACATATACAAACTTCGCTTCAGAACAACAGGCGTGGATTATAATGGTTACTCCCCTTTTTCCTACCCCTAACCTCTAACTACTAATCTACATCCGCAATACATCCACCACGCTCCCTCCATATCCTACAAAGCCATATAATCTAAACGTATCCACCAAATTAACAGCTACACACTGAAGCGAATATATTCCGTTTCCCTCACGCTAGCACCATCAACTCTCACTTTACAGAAGAATCACCGCCGCTCCAACGAAGCCCATTAGCCCAGCGCACACATTCGCAGCCCCTGTCGCACCTGCCGCGCCGGCGCTGCTGCTTTGGCTCACAGTGCTTGACTTAGACGTCTGGGTGCTGGATGCCGAGGGTTTGGTCGTGGCGCTATTGTCTGGGGCAGAGAAGGCAGAGGAGCTCTCGTTTGGCGTGGTGACGGTGGCTAGCGTGGTGCTGTCTTCTGCCGTGCTAGCGTTGGTGGGACTGGCGTCAGTGGTGCTGGTTGTGATGTCTGGGACAGTGCTTTTGGTGCTAGTCTTGATGTCCAGGGGTGTGCTTTTGGTGCCGGCGTCATTGACAGTGGTAGATGCCACGACAGAGGCGGCCGCAGAGGAGTCGGTCCCGGCTGAGTCGATGGGAAATTGCAGCGTGTAGTTGACAACAGTGGCGTCAGCATCATCGACGATCTTAAGCGCGTAGTTGGAGCCCTTCACGATTGAGGAGTTGGGGGTCCAGCTGAAGGAACCGCTGTTGTCAAGGCCACCTAGATCGACGTTAGTATACATTAAAGGAGTGGAGGTCGGATGACAGGAGGGGCGGAGGGGCCCAGGTAGGGGACGTACTCGCGATGGTAGACACAGTGGTCAAGGCGGCGGGGTCGCCCTTGACGAGGACCAGTGAGACAGGCCCCGTCGTCGTTGGTGACCAGGTGATGGTAAAGGCCTTGCCGGCGGAGATGGAGGTGTAGTCGGTATTCGTGAATGGGTTTGCTGCTAACGATTGTGCGGCGGCGAGTACCATGAAGGCGCTGGCAATGAAGGCAGTTGTAAAACGCATAGCTGCAAGTTTGAGGATTTAGAACCGAGAGTATGTGAATGAGAGTAGTCCAGCGCTGTTGCTCCAGATGTGTGTGTAGTCAATGAAATTGAGACAATGAAAGTGAGAAGAGAAGCCAACGGAAAAAGGCCAATTTATTATCCGCAACAAACAAATGTGAAAGTAAAACAAAGGCAACTGGTAATGATCAAAAATATAACAATCTGCCAATTCGCTTTAATAAAACATTCGATATCCCTTTTGCACCAGCTCGTCTGGGAGGGCTTCAATTTAAACCACAAACGACCCCCTCCCTCCAACCACTCATCCAGCACCGCCCCTTTAAAAAATTAGTCATTCCCGTAACAACACGGCAGTGCAGCTCAAAGAATAGAATTAGCATAACCTTTTTTTTAGTACCTATCAAAGAAAAATGAGGTTAATTGTGTTTAGGGGTCCACTCTCACCAGATATCTGGAGAATCCGAGGCGCCTCGGGGTTCCGCGGCCTCCGCGGGATCCACAGAAAAATATCGCCAAGCATAAGATATATACACGCCAAGACCAGCATTATTCAACGCAACAAATAACCATCACCAAAGCCAAACGGCTTTGGTGGATAGTTACGCTCAAACGCTCAAGTTCGTGGCGCATGTTTATTCTGCGCCCCTACTAATCAGCCCATGAGCGGCCATGCCTCGTATTAGGCCGCTTCAATTAGGTTTGTATTGTGTTTTTTGGAACGATTCTGGAAGGTCCATCTCTACTGCGCCAAACTGCGCCAAACCGATGATGGGCCGTACGGAAATGCGGCTCCTATGTGGCTATTCTGGTCACTCTGATCTTGGTAATAAGGTTAGTGGTTTTAGTTAATAAGTAGCCTGTCATTATGACTCTTTTATATATAAAATTATCTTCCTATGCAAGTTTTGAGCTGTCAGTTCGCATCAACGGCGCCATTTTCGCTCTTTTTTCTCACACTATCCGCTTCTCCATTCCTATAGCCGACATGGCAAGTTCCCTACAAATGCGAGACCCAATGGAACCAAACAAGCGCTCTTCGACATGGTTTGGAAGTCCCATCGGGTTGCGCCCAGACCAAACAGCTTCCTTAGCCTTGCTGTTAGAGTCTCCTTCTCTATCCCACAACCTGGAAGAAACGGCGGCATCACGGCGTCCACAGCAAAATCTAGAGCAAGAATATGACTATGCGGAAAACAGAACCGATTCTCCGCTACCTACGGAGTCAAGCAGGGACAGTAGTAGCGGGGCTACAGAAGTGGATGGAAGCGATGTACTAGAAGAGCTCTCAAGACGGGCACTCAACATGTTCAAATTATTTCGTCTAGCTGCCGAGCGTGAGACGTGTATGGATCAACCGAGCGAGCAGTGGCTTCGGGCGGCAACTTGGTGGCTATTGAAAACCAGGACGTACCTTAGTATCGTCACCTACAACAAGCTACCCCTGAGCGACAGAGTTTGCCAGGATTGCCAAAGATATATGGCCAAAACCTTATGGGTTATTGAGGAGGCGCTGTCACTGTCGAAAGTTCGTGTAAGAAACAACGATATTACCGGGAGTGGAGAAACACTGGATAATGAATTCGGTGTTGTCAAAGATGGCCTACGGAAACTCGCAAATACCATGAAACAACAAAATTTATTGACCCCAATGGAGGCAATCACTCTAGTTGCGCAGGATTTCGACTATTCTATAATGGTCCAATACCCCTCTTTTACACCAGACATTTGGGATGCTCTCTCTAGAAGCAATCGAGGACCTTCAGTCTTGCAAGGCCAGCATCTGACATCATCCCACCAAACCACACTGTAAGCAAATCAATTATATATACTCACCGTCTCAATTGTTAACATCCATTACAGACCGACCTCGGATCTCCTTCCACTCTCTGACACATCGGAAACGTTTGTCTATGCCACGATGTTTGTTGATGTTATGCTGTTCGAGCGTAGCAGGGAAGCTCCGAGTTTTAAGTTCCCCTGTCTCTTGTCTGTTCGGCGGCAGAAGACGAAGAAGATCCCCGAAATTTTGATTGCAAGCCAAAACGCACTTCTGAATCTGCTCGTCCCCCTCGATTCCGATATTAACTGGCACATTCAACCCCACGCACTAGAGATCAAGGTGCGCATGGGTGTCACTGCACGTGTTCAGCTTTCGTCTTGGGACTTTTATGGTTTACGTCGCGTCTTTAATTATACCAGCCACCTGCACTTACGCCTGCAGCCCTGGGCCGGGGAAGAGCTCATCTTCGAGGCTACTGCAAAGTCAGTGCAGTACACTGCTCCAAAGTCGGCGGAAAGCCAACGATTTCCAACTCTACCAACACCTAATTGTGTCGTTCGTGTTTTTGAAAACGTAACGACGGAGATGTCAGAGTTGGGAACATGCAGTAGCCAGCGCGGATTTCGCTTGGCAGTTATGACGGATCCAGCTACCAGAGACCTGAGATATGTTTGCCATAATATGGGCTTTGGGAACTTGATACGATATGCTCTAATTGGAAAAGACGGGGACCAAGGACTGCAGCTTAGCTTCGGCGATGCTGGTCAGGAGTCTTCAATGTCACTCTATTTTACTTCCGACCAAGAACGACTGGATTTACTCAGATCTATCACAGGCCAGCCGGACACCAACGAAGTGGCATTAACAGATGTTGCGCTCAGGTCGGTAATCACGTCGGACGGAGTCCCCACACCTTCTTCCACATACGAATCCCCAATAAGCTCACTCGCACTACAACGGATCCGTGTTTTCCCCAGTTCGATTATTATAGAAGGCAGTCATGGCATTCTTACGGACCGCATAGATGTTCGGTCGACGACGCTGGGAATGCGCCTTCTACACCACCTCCCGCACAGCCCCGATAAGCGGCCACCCCTACACATGCTTCTAGTGTACCGTCAAGAGCAAAGCGACCTTACAATGGGCGTTTCCCAAGCCTCGATCCCTATGCCGACGCAGCAGTCGCTGGCGGAAGCGCTTCGCCTGGCTTCCAAGCCCGAAACCGTGCGGGCATACCAATTCGAGCATCTTCACGAGCTACACAGATTCCAGACCGCCCTAACAGGATCCACCGTTCGCTACGACGGCTACGCAGCCTCTTTCAGCATCGCGCGTCGCCGCATGCTGGTCCCAGTGTACACGCAGTGGAAGGCGTCGATCGTGCGTCTCCAGATCGTCAGCTCGGCCAACGGCAAGGTGGTGAAGCTGGCGGCGTTCTTCAAGGATTTTCGGCACGCGTCAGCTATGATTTTTGAGGTGAAGCCGACGGATGTGTTTGAGTCGTTTACTAGCCGACAGGGGCGGTTCGGTGTACGCCTTGTGGATGCCAAGTTTGCGATGCCTAGGAAGACGGCACTGGCTGATGATGGTAATGAGGGGTTTTTGGATTTCCGTACCCTTGAGTATCCGGGCGAGCATGATGATATTACGATCTCTTTCGATGTTAAAGAAGGTATGTTTCTTATGAGCTGGTTCGTAGCAAAAGCCCTTATACTAATGTCTATTAGAGCGTGACAAATTTGCGGAATTCTTGCCGGCATTAGTTAACAGGTTGCATAAAGTGTAGAAATTAGACAGGCTGGAATTTATGATGAACAGGTTAAGGGTTGTAGTATAGGGCAAGTTCTATTTTAGAAAATCTCGCGTATGTGCAAATAAATAATGTCAACTATCAAAATAATATTGTACAAGAGTATAATCCGCTGAAACAAAACAACGCCCACGGTATTGTAAAGGCCTACCATCCGCTAATCATAGAAAAGTCCTGACCAAACAAGTCGTCTACCGGCCAAGATCCCCAATTCTCTATATTAGGCATCTGATTTGATTGCAAAATCCCGCCGTCAGCACCGTAAAGAGGTTGCGTATGCTGAATATTCCAGTTTATCGGTGGTGCGGACTCTAGATTCAGCTGAGGAAGACTATCTGTAGATAGAATGCCCTCCCCAGTGATGCTGGAAGCACTCTGCGATTGATCGAGGTATGCCTTTAAGACATTATAAAACGCGGAGCAGAGTTGATATAGGCGATCGGTAATTTCAGTGGCGGTGCTACCGCTGAAGGGCTCAATGGATGCGACAAAGTCGCCTAAAGAGCGGAGGCTGGTAAAGTCCTTTGTTGTAATGGCTTCGCAGAAGATAATTAGAAAGGGGGCGAATGGGCTGGAATTCAGCGTCCTGTCGAGTATTAGAGATATTGCAGAGACTGGGATTAACTCTCTGAGGAGAATTCGCGGTGGCAACTTACCAGTTAGTATAACCTCGCCAGACGTCTTTACTGCCTTTATAGCGCGCAGCTGCTATATGGTGGAGTTCCAGCGCTTTCCTGGCAGATGTCACGCATTCGGAGCAAAATACCACGGTTTCGGATGTGGGTGGAGGTATAACGCGGTAAGTGACTGTGAGAAGACCGTGGTATACAACCTCTGTAGCCTCAAGAGCTGCTTGGAGTACATCGAAATATATAGCATGACTATGTTGAAACTTCACAACGTTAGTGGCGAAATGAGAAAAAGAAGACGTTGCAACTCACAGAAATCCATCGCTCATGCCAAGCTTTTATATCTGCAGCTAACTTGCGAGCCTGACCGATGCGGTATTCCGCTGGCAAAGACATAGCTGCCCCAGAATACAGCTCCGTGAATACTCTCCCCTGGAATTTCGTTATGTCAACCCAACTCACCCACAAGGCATGCCACGAGTAGAGGCTGACATCCTCGGGGTATGACGGAAGTGTTGTCAGTATATCGCAGTCCTGTAATGTAGGAACGTATGCTAATCGGAGAGAGAGAGATCTCTCTAGACAGAAAACGTTCCAGAATGTGAGCTTCTTCGCCTGGATTTCTTTGGTTACGTAGATTCCGGCTGGTATGCGGTGGTAACCTAGCGTCTGGCTCATTTGCGCCGCCGCCATTGACAATAGGCGGCAGAGATGTGGTTTAACGCCCTCCGTTGCGTGGAAGGCCTAAATATCAATATAATTAGCATAGAACTTAATAGACGAGAGTGTATTTAGTTACCCCCAAGGCTAAGGCCTGACAAGCTTCCAATGATGGACTTGTAGAGAGATGGAAGTTCTCCAACACCATCTCAAAATTCAACTGACACATAGATGCAAAGCGGCGAAAGTCAGACGTCTGCTCCTCTGATCTCGACACATCTTGTTCCGCAAACATATAATAAAGACCTCCGTTTACCAGAGCAAACAGAGCAGCAGAAACGTTAGGCGTAGAAGAATAGAGGCCTCGGCAGAGTTCTGCAAAGTCCGATACATCCATCAGAGGCAGTTTCAAGAAAATCCGAGGGATATTCTCTACAATTTTCCAATTAGCTAACATACAATGACTACACCCGACCACTCACTATTAGCAAAACGCAGCACATCTTCAACCGCCTCAGCAGGTGGCAGTTCAAAGTCCGACAAAGACAAAGACGTAATATTCCGCGCAGGCGTGAATCGTAAGTCATGGAGTGGCGAGCGGTCACTCTGGGTCCTCATAATATTTTGAAGCGCCGTGAGAGCTTCCAACATGTTCGGATCCCGTCGGAGCGAGGAGCTCGAAGTAAGCATCTCGAAAACCGATTTCGCATGAATTGAGTGACCAAGGAGGGTAGTACGACCATGCACGTCGTTTGTTTCTTCAAGTAGGGGAGAAGGAGAGTACTTGGGTAAATTCTGCTGTTCTCCGCTCTGGGTAGGCGGCTGTGGAAATGATGCGCTGGAGACATCCTTGTTCCGGTGAGTGGTTTTGTCTCTGGCCGTTAGCTCTTGAAGCATCTTTTCAATAGAGACTAGACGGCCATCGATTTGGTCCACCTTTTCTTCACTTCTTCAGTTAACAGGATCCAAAAAGCAAAAGGTCTCTGGTTGCACATACTAGCGGCTTGAAGTTGGGGTCCTGTCCCGCGCCGCCCGCGGCACTGATAAAGAAAAGTGGCATTCAGTGCCGTGGAGCCGGCAATTCGAGCACGGTATTGCGCGGTCACATCGAGCCTAGTCTGTGTTAACATACGTTGAATTTTAAAAGGGGATGGATAGGGGTAGTTATGGTCTACGAACCTTTCTTGCCCGACATGCGTCGCACTTGAAATCTGTCAGTACAACATTCTCAACTTCGCTAGATCAGCCAGCTTACTGCTCGGTGTTTATTGCTAGGCACTGATGATGGAGCCCCCTCGTATCTTCCTATGTCCATATCGCTGTACTGGATGACAAATTTGCCATTGGGCTGATGATATTAACAGACGGTCAAAGTAAATACGAAGTGCATTTCTATACGATGAAAGCCAAGCATTTACATCACACACACGTGAGCGGCACGTGTTTTATTGCTTCTGAACAAAATAATTTACTTTGCAAAAGATATTATAAAAGAGAGTTAAGGGAGGGGTTTTAATTAATATAAATAGGTTCATATCACGTTAATACATTTGTCGTTGCAAATCGTTTCAGCAACGTAAATAAGCGGAAGATGGGTTGTGCCGCGGTTTCATAGCTTTATTTTCGCTCGCTTCTCAATCCTGTTGTTTTCAGGTCGCATTTACATTAGGTCACGTATTGAGGCATTATGAGACAGATTTTATAGACGCAGGATGTATTTTAAGACTATCCAGCGCTTACTCCAGGTACAACACGCATCAATACAAGCATCACCCTCACACCCTTCTCCCCCCCTTCCATCCTCCCATCCTCCCCACCTCCTGACCCTTCAAACCTCCCTCCCTCCTCCATCCTCCCTCCACAACGAAACAAACAAACACAAAAAAACCCCCTTCCCATCTCCAAAAAATCCCACCCAACAAAAAGTCCCTAAGTAACAAGAGAAAAGAAAGTGCAAAAACCACAAAAAAGACGATGACTCCTCCTCCCCCCATCCACCCGTTTCCATACAAAAAAGAAAGACAAAAATTGGAAGGGCAACAACAAAGACGAAATGAAAAAGAAAACGAAAAAAGAGGAACAACAATTAGAGCCTCCTTGGGTTGGGGGCTGGTTATCGTACAGTACAGCCGGTTGATGATGCGGAAACGGATGGGGCAGCGGGTGATGGACGCCATATGAACACAGATACCCTTTTTATATACTTCTCTCCCTCCCCCACCTTCCTCCCATCGTAGTTGGTGTGGTGTGTGTGTAGATGTAGAATTCGACATTCGCAAGGCTTGCACGATTTGTCGTCTCCCTCAGCGCAGCTGGCTCCGTCAATGCCACACACCCACCCCCACTCCCTTCCAAAAAAGAACCACCTCACCCAAATCACCTCTCAATACTCTCCGGACTAATCGGCCCCACCGCCCCCCCCTCCTCCTTCTCCCCCCCCTCTCCCCCCATCTCACTATCCCCCCTCTCCATCCCCACCGAAACCGGCAAAATCCTCTTCTTCCCCCCCTTCTCCGGGCTCCCCCCGACTTTCCCCACAGCATTCACAGCCCCATTAACCAGCTGTTCCACCCCCCCCTCAAGCTTCTTCTTCTTCTTCGCGTTCCCCGCCTGCTCCTTCAGCGGGCGCTTGCGCGGACTCGTAATCTTCCCCGTCGGCGGCAAGCGCGGCTTCGGGAACCGCTGCTTCAGCGGCAGATCCTCGTCTTCGACAAGCGGCTCGTCGCTGTTAGCGTGTAGTTTCGCCAGGAAGAAATTCTTGACTAGTCCGATCTGCGATTGTATGTTCTCGCGCGTCACGGGGCGTAGTGTAGGTAGCGTCTCGAAGAGCGTTGCGGCGGTGGGCCCAGCGGCGGGGTTATTGGCGTTGTGCGCGCTGTGGACCTTGGCTTGGAGGAGGTGCAGCGGTACAGAGAGGGAGGCGAGGCCGAATTCCTTGTCCAGACCCAGTTCCTTGAAACCGAAGAAATCCTCGTCGATGTCGTCTGCGAAGTCGCCGCCCACAAACTGCTCGCTGCCGTCGTTGAAGGCGCCTACGCCGTCTGTGCCGGCGTCTACGAGAGCCGGGCGGAGAAGGTCAGTTAAGTGCGCCTTCATGCGCTCGTGCATGACGCCTAGCTTGGTGCCGAAGCGTTCATTGTCATCCTTTGCGTAGCTCTCGAGCGTCTCGACGTCTAACCCGCTCTCGCTGAGGGTATGCAGCATGACCTCCTCATTAGTGAAGCGCTCCTGCCACTCCGCGCCATTCTGGGCTGCGAGACCCGTGGCGGGGACCTTGGGCGCTTCGCGGTAGATGGCGAATGTGCGCGCAATCTTGGTGAAGTAGTCCGCGGCGATATCGGTGATGACGTCGAGGGCTGAGGGCTGTAGCTCTTCGAACCCGGCGTGGTAGCAGAGTTTGCCGACGGAGCGGCGGAGGGCGGCTTGGCACACCCATTTGGACATTACGGGGCCTTCGTCGGATTGGACGTATGGCTCGATATCGGCCTCGTAGAAGGGCTGGGGGTTGTACTTTTGGAACTGGTTGTTGTACATCTATGACAGGGTTAGGATACTGTAGAACATATCAACTCGATAAATATCTTACCTGAGTCTGCAATTGCATCTGCTTGACCACTCCAATCTTCGAACAGATCTTCCTGGTCTCCTGCATTTGCCTCATATTGCTCTCCATCCGTTCCGTCAGCTTGCTCTGCGGCGATCGGAAGTGGCCCGCGGGGATCATGCGCAGGAACTCGCTTGCCTCGACGAGATTCCCCGATGCATCCTCCACCCACTGCAGCTTCTCCGGCACATCTGGGATGGCTGACAGCGGATCATAGTAATCGGGCAAAACGCGTTCATCATCGCCTCCCTCCATACCTTCAGCCAGAGTCTCGGATCCTTTGACCGGTTCCTTCCCATCAGCAGCTTTAGAGTCAACTGCATCTCCGCCTTCCGCTACATTATGCTGGCGAATCCATCTCCTCATTCCAGCCTTGGTTCTCAGAAGAGCGGGCTCATCAGGGTTGAGCCTGTCGCCTTTGAAAAGCTTATGTCTCTCCTTCGCAGCGAGCGCCCGGTCCTTCTTAGTAACCTGCTTCCAAACTCGGTACTCCTCGTCCTCTTGGAGATCCTCTGCGGCAGCGCCTAGCGCCTGGCCAAGCGCCATCCCATTCATAGAGGGTCCGTCAATATCCATCATATCAGCCTGGCTTCCCGTACCAGGCATTCCACCAGGGGTGTTCGAACCTCCCAGCGTAGGTGAGCCAAAGCCGTTTTGGCTGCCTTCCACTCCGAAATCCGAACCCTCGTGAATCAAGTTGCCGATCACGCTGTTGATGGGAAGCACGGGCTTCTGGTCTACGCCAGGTGTGCTCTCAGCTCGACCAGGCGCGACCTTGCGCGCCTTGGAAGAGCCCTTGGCGCCTGTCTTGCCAGGTGCCTTGCGTCCTCGTGATGACATAATCGGCTCGTCGTCGCTTTCATCTCCGGCGTCATCCTCGACGCCATTTTGCTTGCGTCTCTCCTCGGCTTCGACTTCGGCTCTGGGTCTGACCACGATATCTGGTATTAATGGAACCAGCTTCTCCGCCTCCCTGCGCATGCAATTCGCGTTGCGGCGAAGGGGGTGGCTGGGGTCGGCATTGTATTTGAGGCAGTTACTCCATATCAGATCGAGGTCTGAAACGAAGTCTGCTTTGGATTTATACAAAAATGTCTTTAGCTTTTTCGTCATCTGTCCTAGATCCATTGGTGTTTTGATGACTGAACTGATTAGCCTTGTTCTCAGAGTAATTCTTTGTTGGTATACTTACTAGCATTGTAGTCTGGCGCATCTCTCTTGTTAACCCTCGTGAGGAAGGGCGCAGAGTACTCGGTCATCGCCTTGAGCTCGCTCAGCACCTTCTCAGCGGCTTCATATAATTCCTCCTGGCCAACGTTCTCCTCGCTGGCCCACTTGCTTCTATTCTTGCGGACTTCATTCATCAATGACCGCAGCTCGGCATCTGATGCGCGTACTTGGTCGCGCTTTTGGTCTATGCGCGCAATGAGGTGCTTCAATGTCAAGCTGGACGCGCCCAGGTTCGCACTGGACAGTGTGCCGTAGTGCTCTCCATTAGGACCATTCCCTCCATGCGAGTTATTTCCATGGTCCATCTCAGCATCAATCTGCTTCTCGGACTCCTCCAGCTTCTGCTGCTCCAGCATGGCCACGCGATCATTTTCCAAGGTATAGAAGAGTGTGTTGAAGCTCCTCTTCACCGCGTCCTCTGTAGCTTTCTTATCAGCCTCTAGCTGCTTCCTCGCATCTTCCGACGTCTTTGGTTGTGTTTGTATTGTAGATTCCTTCTCTTTATCAGATTGCTTCGATAGTGATTTGTCGCTCTGTTGCGCCGGGGAGCTCCCAGATTTCGAGGGGGAAAGCAGATTCCCGGAATGCTTGCTCGTGAGCTGTGGTCGAGTGTCGCCCTCCTCCTCCTCATCATCATACTCATCATAATCCTCATCGTCGTCCACCGCGCGCCCCCCCCTCTTCGTCGCGACCTCGGCCACCGCGTCCTCCATCTCAGCATCCATCACCACCACCCCCTCTCCATCCCCACCCTCCTCCTCCTCCCCCACCTCCCCCCCAAACAACCTCGCAATCCTCGCCTCACTCCTCCGATACAACTCCCTAAACAACTCCACCTGTCCCCCCCCAACCTCCTCCCCATTATGATCCTCCCCTACTACGGGCACCATAGCGACCACTCGCGCACTCAGCGAATATTCAAATCCATCCTGCGACGCCCGCCCCGCGTCCGCATATCCAATGCCCTCCTCGCTCAGTCGCGGCGCGTCGGCGACGCCCACCGGCGCAGCCGCGATGCCAGACATGTTGCGGCGTCGGCCAGAGATGGGTCGCGGCGGGTCGGGGCTCGCAGCATCCGCGCGCGGTCGCGGCGAGCTGTCGGTGCGCGGCGCGTGCTCAAGAGCGCTGCTGGCAAGCGGCCTGCATTGGGAGATGATGTAGCGGCGATTTCAGGACGTGGCTGATGCGTGGTGTCGAGATATTTGATGGATTGTTAAGGCCTGTTTTGGTCCTGGGGTTGGACTGACGTTGGAGCGCGGGCGAGGTTGGGTGCTAGTAACGGAGGTGAGCGGTGGACTGTACTGGACGGTGCAGAACACCAAATTATTTACTAGGCCGAGGGTGAAGTACGATTAATTATATCTCGCCCACGAAGGGAGGGAATGGGTATTATAAAAATCTATATATCAATTCTACTTCAATATCTACAATTCGACCCATATAATGTTCCCCGTCCCATTGCTAAATTGTGGATTTATTGACGCCGTTTTCCCCAGATCCCCACTGATCACTGACTCCCCCAAGGGTGTCGCTTCGTCAGAACATCAGATGTAATTTACTGTACGGAGCACGGAGGTACTTGTTCCATAGCACGTGATGAAACATGAACAAACTCACGTGATTATTCATGGACTCACAAGCACGTGATTACACAACTCATTTACACGTGACGTTCACTCATAACGCATACGCAACTCACTCGACCCTTCACACCAAAGTGGATACCACTTCACCAACCAAGCCAGAAATAGATCCCAGCTCCCCAACCTCACCAAGAAAGCACACACCCCCAGCCTCGCCTTCCGCAAAAACCACAACTCACCACATACAAGACAATGCTCTAAGCCATCCCAATCAACCCACCACAAACACACTACCATGCGCATCCGACTTCCCTTCGCCGGTAAGCCCCTCCTCCCCACAATCCACCCAGGTTCTTCCCCCCCGTCCCGCGAGACAAGGCTGACGTACCCCCCAAAGGAGCCTTCCTCGTCCTCCTCCTCGGCGCGGCCTACCTCGGTCTCTCCTCCCTCCAACTCGCCCTCCACATCAACGACAAAGCCCTCCACGCCCTAACCTTCTTCCTCCTCACCCTCTGCTTCTACTGGATCCTCGACACCTCGCGCCGCCGGACCCTAAACCTCACTCTCTCCATCTGCACCGCCTTCCTCGGTATCGGCTCCGAATTCCTCCAACTCGTCTTACCAAACGACCGCAAATTCGACGCCTACGACATCCTCGCCAATGTCCTCGGGAGTCTCGCGGCGGTGGGGTTGAGTACGTGGTATCATAAGCGGATGGTTGAGCGGAAGAGGTTGAGGAAGAATTACACGGCGGTGCCGGGGGAGGATGGGGATATGGATCTCGAACTTGGAGAAGGTTCCGGGGCGCAGGAGAGTGGTGTTGTGCCGGGACATACGGCGCCGCAGGCGGTGAGTTTGGAGGAGGAGGTTGATGCGTGGGATGAGAATGCGGAGGATACGTGGGAGGAGGAGGATGCGGGGGTGGGGAGTCCGGAGGGGGAGGGGGGGAAGATGACGCCGAGTGCTAGTAGTGGGGGGGATGAGGGGGAGGGGAAGAAGAGGGCTGATTGATGGGGGGGGGGGGGAAGTGAGAAAATGAGAGGTAGTGGGGTTTTAATGATGGATATGATTAGAGGGCGTTGGGGTGTTCGGCGTGTATACCATTCGAAAGGAAAGGGTGATTTTTTTTATATGGGTTCGGGAGAGGGATGTGTATTTTGTGCTGTAGGATCTATAAACAGTCTGCTTTGAATGCACGGCGTTGCTAGAGATGAGTTTAGTTTAAGTGAATTTGGAAAATATGGTGTTGCATTTATTACTAAACGCAAGTTGACAACCTTTGTTTGCTTCCCATCCGAAACATCCGCTCGACGATTGCAGATGTGCAAATCCCCTGCAAAAACAATGCCTCGTGTAAATCTAAATTGGTATCACTAATAACCGCTGCAAACATCCTTCCCGATTCTCCATGCAAGTCCCCATCCATCCCTATTCGCAGCACTAAAAAGTAACCGACCGCCTCGACTCAACCGGCGAATCCGGCGGGTTTCCTCCATTAACATACATATACAGCCGACTCAAATCCTTCACCCTCAACCCCGCCACCTCTCTCGGCACCTTCGAGACTCCCTCCGCATCAGTCTCCACCACCAACTCCCCATTCGAAGACCCCGCTACCGGCCTCGACGGCGGATGCAACGACGTCTCCCCCTTCTTCCCCTTCATCTCAAAAGCCGTAAACGGATACCTCGCATCCGACACCCTCACAAACTTCTCCTCATGTCCCTCCTCCCCCCCATCCCCAAAATGCACATGCATATCCCACACCCCCCCCTCCTCAAACGTCACCTCCCTCATCTTTCTATCCAGCGGAAACAGTCGATCGAGATAATGCTGGTTCATCAAATGCCCACTCTCCGGCACCTGAAATACGCGCCCTTGATACCCTCCCCTCGCCTTCCCAGCTTCAATCCCTACTTCTCCCCCCGCCGCAGCAAGCGCCTCAGTCTTCATAGCCTTCGATTTCGCGACTGCAGGGAGGGGGTTGATACTATGCAGTATCCCCCACCTCGACACGAAATCCCGCTCATTAGCGTAATGCTCAATATACGAAATCGCACTCGCCGTAGGATGCTTCGCCGTCGGTTTCGCCGAGACTCTCGGGTTATTGAAGTGGTTCGCCACGCACCCAAAGGTGTAAATCTCCAGTTTACTCAACTTCTCCTGACTCAACTGTTCCAGGAGCCAATCGACAATTAAACCCCCCTGGATGCCACCCTGGGAGTGCAGGATCAAAATAACTTTGTTGACGGGGCTCAGCATCGCCACGCGCAGGATCTCGTAACAGATCCGCACATCGTTCGTGCAGTAATCGAAGGTCCTCTCGATTAGACACTGGATGACGTCGAATAAGATGCCAGCGGTGCGGTTATGTGCGCCCCGAACCGGGCGCTGGAAGGTGAGGGATAGCCGGTCGATGTTCGCTTGCATCCAGTGGCTGCCAACTCCAACGCCGTTGATGAATATCCATTCCTCGTCTGCGTGTGCGCCGAGCTGTTTCAGGACCGCGGGGTTGGATTCGAACGTCCCCTGTGAGCCATTGAGGCAGTAGCAGAACAACTTATTCAGTAAGACAAACACGAAAACGTAGAGTGCTACCATCCACACAGGGAAGAGGAGCCAGAGCGGCGTGGAGAGAATGAAGAAGCCCTGGGTGATGAAGAGGATCACGTGGTTGAAGATGGAGAAGATGTTGCCGGGGGAGGGGTAGAGTTCATCGTAGAATCCGGTCGGCCAGGGGCGCCAGGGCCTGATGATGGTGAAGATGGAGGGGAGGAGGTGGAGGAAGGTTATGAAGTCGGAGCGGAGGAGTTGCCAGGGGGAGGAGGTGTAGGCTAGTGGTGCGCTGGGCTTGGAGAAGGGGATGAAGGGGGGGAGGTTATCATCTGCGGCGGCGGTGGCGGACATCTTGGGGTGGTGGATGCTGGAATAGTTGGTGTCCCAGCCGTGGTATGTGGGTGAAATATGGTGACGGCGGCGGCTCTTTTGTAGAAAGAAGAGTGAGGTTCGACTTGAGAAGAAGCAGGAAGACCTCAAACCTTATATCGACGCTGTTTGCACTGATCTGTGAGTTGACAGACAGGCAGCCACAAGGATATGCAAGCACCCCGGAGCCTAAGTACTCATACTCCTAGAGAAGAGTCTAGGGCGTACCGCAGATGATTCCCTACTTTGGGTATGATTCAGAACTGAGGAGAAGGTTAACAGGAGAAGGAGGGTGTAGGAATGTGGCTGGTGATGTTATCATGTCTCAAAGAGGTAGTGGGGAAGTTCATCCTTTAGGGAAAGCACGCAGTAGAGGAAGGAAGAAGGCTGAGACTGGGGCGGATGCTGAACGTATAGAACTCGAGTACCATGGAATATATATATTTATTTATGTATATATACATATACGCTCAGCTGAACAGCAGCTGAAGAAGCACATGATTTTGAGGTTGAACAAACAAGAACAGGCGATCTGGTCACGAGGCTGAAGACAGGGGTAGGCACCTGCCAAGAGTTCAAGATGTGAGGTGTAACTAAACAAGACCCCAAGGGATTTTTGAATCACCGATTCCTCAGTCACATGACCTTAGATTTACCCTGCGATTTGAGATAAGGGGTGTTATCTTTGTTTACTTGCTTTCAGTATAGTCTAAAGCATCACCACTCTCTAACAGCTCTTATACCGCAAGTTGGCAGTTGTTGGGCAGCTCTACCTGTCACCTCGCCAAATGTAAACAAACCCGGCACTTGGCTGATCTCTCCGTTGCCATGCCCCATCCCACCCATCCCCTCTAATCCAACCCAGACGCGTCTATGCACAAACACGGCGCGTCTCACCCAATCGTCCCCATATGCAGACTCTCATCCCGAACCACCTTTCAAGGCCCTAGTTTGTGTTTACTTCTTTCCTATTACGGCCAAGGAACCCTTGATCCAGGGCCCATTTATGGACCGTGGTGACTATAATGTTTTGACTTCTCTTGCTCTCTTCTCTTTCTCTTCTTCTCTCCTCCATCGCGTCTCTGTTTGTGTATCTGTTTTGTGTCTCCTCGTTCCATGGTGATTGCCATGAAGCATTTCTTTTCAGCATAATTTACGACACTCGACTACTAACAGCAGCAACTTGTGATATATATTTACCAAGAGACTATTACGACTAGCCTCCACCGCCATCCAACAATGACAGACCTTCCCAGTCCTGTTCCCTCGAGCTCTACTTTCGACGATGAGCTCCCAATAGCTCTCAGACGGGTCCGGAGAAGCTGTTCAAATCAGAATCTCCTACAAGATTCTCCATCCAAGCCTTCCCGCCGAAGCAACCGCGTCTTTGGAATCGAAACTCCCCCGGCAACGCCCCAACGAAGAAAGAAGCGTGTCAGGTTCTCTGACCCAGGCCCTGCCATTGTAGCAGCTACTGGCTTGACGCCCTTCATCTCCCGCCAATTCTCGATTTCCACGCCCTCGAGCAATCGCAGACACTCGGACCCCAGCCGGTGGAATCTTGCACAAGATGATGCCCCGCTCTCGGGCACTCTGCAGTTCGCTCCTCTCCGTCAAGTCCTCGATGGAAGGGTCAAGAGACGCATACGAAGAAACCGACTGAGTGAAGAAGTCAATACTATCGAATGGGAGAAGAAACAAGAGAAGAAGGCTGAGCGGGGAGAGATATCGAGGCTCCAACATGCTCTCCGCCAGAAGGATATCGAGTTACAATATCTACGCGAGGAGCAAGAAACCGCAAGCCAACTAGGAGGTGAAGCTCTGACCCCAACGGCTCGAGTACACGACCTCGAAGCACAGGTCGCTGAGCTCAAAGCGGAGTTGGAGAAGAGGGAAGTCACCGGACAGGACGATCCCAACTGGACCATGGCCGCCCGTGACCCATACGACGACGATGCATTCATGCAAGATTATGATAACGACTTCGACTCCGAAATGACCGAGATGATTATCAGCACCCCCCTCCGCCGCTCCTTCCCCTCACCACCCGCCACAGTCCCCAACACCCCCAGCAAAGGCCCAATCAACCACAACATCGCCATCCAAGCCTCACTACCCGACCCCTCCAAACAACTCCTAGAATCGCAACTCCAAACCCTCCAATCCGAACTCGCCGCCCTCAGCAAAACACTCGAGCTCACCACCACAACCCACGACCGCCTCTCCGCCAAACTCGCCCCATTCATAACACCCATCGACGCCTGCCCCCACGAATCCCTCGACTTCGCCCTCGACAGCGTCCTCACCCACCTCGCGCTCGCACAATCGTCAGAGCTAGAATCAACACACCGCTTCACCGCCCTAACCACCGAACTCCACGCTCTCTTCCCCACCACCGCCGCCCCATCCGGCGCATCAGCCGAGGAAATCATTCAAGCCCTGCACTCCCAGTTCCGCGCCGCCCGCCTAGAACTAGAATACCTCCTCCCCGGCGAGCAGCCAGAGGGCTTCGATAACACCGCCCTCCTCTCCATGCTCCTCGCCCGTCTCCGCCAACTCGTCGACCGCGTAAAGAGCCAAGATGACCACATAGACCAATACCACGAGCAGGAACTCTCTCTGCGCTCCCAACTCTCCGCGCGCGTCTCAGCCATGCAAGGACTCCAAGAGAAACTCACCAGCGCAGATACCGTAATCCGCACCCTCGAGCGCGAAGTCGGCGACAAAGACGCCGGGCTACGCAAACTCACCACCGCGCTGGAGAGTTACCGCACTGAGGTCTCGAATCTGGAATCCCTCATCTCTAGACTGGATGTTGAGCACACGGCTACGATTGAATCGGCGAAGCGGCAACTCGCTGATCTCCATGCAGCGGCGGAATCGCGTATTCGGGAGGAAATGAATAATGCTGTCACTATCCAGGGACAGGCGGAGGAGCGGATCAGACAGGAGATGGAGAATGCTGCTACCCTCCAAGCAAACGCAGAACAACAGGCCATACAGGCGGCTGCGGAGTCGGAGTTACATGATTCCCTCATCCGAGAGCTGGATGCGCGGCTCGAGTGCGCGATTGGCGCTGCGGACATCCTACGCGCTGAACTCGACGAGCTTGCAACCACCCACGCAGCCGAGACATCCGCCCTCATAACCGCAGCCAGCGAGCGCGAAACCGCTCACGCATCCTCCACCTCCGCCCTCCTCGCCACCGCCGCCTCCGCAGCCTCAGAGCGCGAAACCTCCCACGGCGCAGCCCTGGCCCTCCGCGACGCGCGCGTCTCGGAACTCCGAGAGGAAGTCGAACGCGTGAATGTGGCGCTTAAAGGGGCACATGAAACGATCGCGACGCTGGGGAGGAGGGTTAGGGGATTGGAGATTGTGGTTGAGGGGGAGAAGATGAGGGGGAGGGAGGGGGTGGAGAGGATTAGAGGGGAGTTGAGGAGGGTGCTTGAGATGGGGAGGGGGGGGACGCCGGGGAGGGGGAGGAGTGAGGGGGTTAGGAGGGAGTTGGGTCTTGATTCTGGTACTGCCGCGGGGGATGGTGGTGTTGATGGTGTAGCTGGTGGGGTCGGGGTCGAGGTCGAGGGTGTAGGGGAAGCACCGAAAGTTGGAGTAGTAAGACAAGGAGGCCTATTCGATAAAGAACTCGCCAGACGCCGAAGCGGTAGTCTTGGCGCGGGGGGGGAGAAGAAGAGGAGGAGGTATGATTCGGGGCTTGGGTTTTTGGATGAGGAAGAGGAGGGGGAGGTTGGACGGGCGCTGTAGTCATTCGCTGCGACGTTTCTTTTGTTTTTGGGGGGGTGGGGAGTTTGGGGGTGTATAGATATTGAATCCTACTCTTGGTGTTGGTTGAATTATTTATATTATACTATATCCATTTATTTATTTATTGATGTTAAAATGGAAAATATATGGATTATAAAGTCCTGCTACGTTTTAAAACCACCTTCCAACGTTATGTTACGTGTCTGTAGTCGAGATCGAGACACTACTCCAAAATTTGTTGGGCGACACTTGAGCGTAACTTGTCTTACCTTTCAGCTCTGAGATACGAGACTCGGTCTTAATGATAGGATATAGCGATGGGTTAGGTTTAGTATTGCTACACGAAGATAACTATCTTCCGTTTCTGTTCTTTCAGCTCTGGGATATGAGACTTTGTTTTATGGCAGAATATGGCGCCAGATTAGGCTTCATAGTGCTTTTTTTTTTAGGGCTTTAGATGGGTAGTCATTCACTTGAGAGGTATTTTTTCTTTTGTTTTGTAGGGGGTATGAAATTGTATCCCTGGATTACAATTCTAATTATACATGCATGCAGAAGGATGAAGGATCATAGTTGGGTGCAAAAGCACTTCTAGGATCAATCACCAACCATTGTCAACGATGAAGTTGACTCTTCTCGTGTTCCTCATCCGCTCTCGTCTTCCTCCTCTGCCGTCGTATGAAATCTAATTTTTCCGTTCAGGTTCTTCGGGATCTTTCTGGTAGATGTAGTTTGATCGACGGTGATCGATTCTCGCTTCAGGCCAGGCTCACATGATACACGTTATCCGCAAGTTGAAACATGATCCATTCTGGTGATGGCGGCGATACTAGGGGCGCTGGGATCGGTAGGGTTGATGGGCTACGAGAATTTGATCAGATATACACACGTAGAATGCAAGGATGAATACTTACCATTTTTCACTACTGAAGTGGAAGCCATATATGAACAAATATACGAGGAAGACAATGACGGCGATTATCATCGAAATGAGAGCCACAAGCGACATTAAGCAATCGATTCTAGCCTTTTCTTTTGCAATCCCGGTCGTACCCTTTTCGTAGATAGCTTGCTGGTTTCTTGCAACTTTAGCATTCTTTGAGAGTTGTATCTCATGCTTAGGTGCTTCTGTCAGCTAATATTTTCAGTGGTATTAGAAGTATAGCTACATACCTCAGACCTGCTAGTTGGTGCCATTATTTGCTGAGTATCAGAATGGAATTGTTGTTGCGCATTAGAATGGAATCGTTTGGATATTACGTGGGTTATTTTGTTTCTAGAGTTCATCTTTGCCATTTTGCCTTTAGTCTAATAAGTACTGTTGGTGTTGGCAATTTTTCATGGCAGGAGCGATGGGGGTGCTTTATATATAGCATGAGTGATGGGCTGATATAGTATCAGCCCATCGTTAGTTCGTTATTAGACTTGGCGCTAGATTAACTTTTGTGATCCCTCTGACGGCCAATGGGATACCCCTACAACCCCCCTACAAACACTACAGTCTCGCTATGATTGAAATCAAATGGGTATATACGGGGACTACATCCCAAATCTCAAACCCCTTGTCCCGAAACAAGCAAATAGAAGAGTGATGAAGTAGTGGTTAGACACCACAATGAAGCTCCCCGTGGCACTATATCTCTCCTACCTTCTTAAGAGGACCCAAAAACAACGCCAATGCGATTTCTATCACCGAGTTGTGTGTGCCCGATTCCGAGTTCCAGATATCCCCTTTTTGTGGCCTTTTCGTTTGAATTCAAGCACTAACGCCTGACTGCGTTGGGCTCGAGGAAACCATAGATTCCCTTTATGATTCACTCGCTTTCCTAATCAAAGTTCTTCATGTAAGGCGGTCGATCCACCAACTCCACATCCGACGCATCAGGCCGTTCAGTACTGTAAACATTCACTTCCGTTGACTTGGAAATCCCGCCGAAATTTTGGTTGCTACTGGAGTCCTCTGACCGCTTAGAGCGATTGAAATATGAGCTTTTGTCGCATTGCAAGCCGCGACAGTATTGATGAATGGTGCGTCTAGGCAAAGACACCCAAAATCAGTGGCCGAGCACGTTGTTGTGGGTAAAGCAGCCGCAAAGCATAGCAACTCAATAACGAAGTCAGTTTTTTCCTCTGGCTGCAAAATAAAACGGGAGGCATACCGCGCATTGGGGTAATTAACTAAGAAGGTCCTGTTGGGCGAGGCAAGCCCTCAATAGGATTGTCCATGGTAAAATGACAGGAAGAAGCATCATTCGCCCGCGACTGTGGATGGCAGAACAATGACAAAACGATGCACATATTTCAAGGGTAATAGATTGATATATGAGCTCAGTCTGCTCTATGCATTCAAGGGGCGTTCCTGGGAAGTACGGAACTGCTGGTTACAGGAAAAGGCAGTAGATCTCAGGGGTGATAGAAGACAATCCGGCATCTCAAAGCTGCGAGACGAACACTCCATGGCCATTTCGATTTTTTTTTTTTCAACACTAGTCTTGGTTCCTTAACAGAACAAGGTTACCTCGAGACACTAAAGTATACCAGTCAATATTAAAATGCAATTGGAATAAGAAACTTTGCCACATAATTTCGGGGCCAAATACACTTGAGCTTGGGCTGGTAGTTTTCTTGGAGCCTATTAGGGGCAATAAATGTAGCCAAGGCCTGCACGGGCCGGTCCGGCCCCACTTCCCCTGCTAAACCACCGAAGCACCGCGCCGTGCCGCACAACGATCACCCCGCCCCGTAATCCCCCACCACCGTATAGCACGAGTCTTGCTGTGCGGTGGTGGGGGATCATATTATTTGTCGTGCTGCACGACAAATAATATGATCTTCCTATTAATTCCCTGGATAACAAGTGATATGCCCCTGAAGAAGTTGTATAGAAAGACTATAACGTCTCCTTTTCCCAAGTGTTGAAAAGTAATCATACCTTCAGAACGGCGGAGTCAATTATTTCGGCCATTATTTCGGGATCGCTGGCCCAAATCCTTCACAATATTCCCCATGACACCAGATCTGCCTTTCTAGCACATAGGCTCTTTTGGCAACCAATAGTTTATTCTATGGCACGTGGGATTGGCATAGTGGTTAACTGCTAAAGGGAATACTGAAACCAACTCCCGTCTTTGCAAGGGATATGATAGGATCGTGTTGGTTTTGTGGATCACCATCATTTTGTAATTCCACGCTACCCAATAGCTCTGAACTGAGTGTGTGTGCTTTAACCCACTTTTAATGTCGTTGGAGGCATTACCAAGAAGTATGTGTACAATAATACAAAGGTCGCTCGCTCATTTGCTTTTTCCATGCACATCCTCTTGTTACCTGCGATTGGAAGTTAAACTTTCAAGTCAGGATGGCTATTATATCACCTACTCTCACGGTATCCGTTGCCTGTGGTGTCCTCGCTCTGTACGTAATCAGTCGACTGTTGCGAGGTAAAGGTGATCGCCGATCACTACCTCCGGGTCCCAAAGGCCTCCCAGTCCTTGGGAATATCAATGACCTGCCTAAACCCGGAGAGCCTGAATGGCTACACTGGCTGAAGCACAAGAAACTCTATGGTGTGTTTCTATAATGGCAGTCTTTACACTGTTCGACTGAGACAATAGCTAAAAATAAGCTACGTGCTGCTTGTAGGCCCAATCAGCTCAATCACAGTCCTGGGACAGACCATGATCATCATTAACGATCTCGAAATTGCCTTTGAGCTCATGAGAGACCGGTCCGCCATACACTCTTCGCGACCTCATCAGATCTTCAGCTGTGATATGTATGCTTAGTCTAGTCATAGTTCTTCTATTAATGCTAACCCGGCAGCTAGTGTCGGATGGAAAAATTCAACAGCTATGAGCCCTTATAACGACGTCTGGAAGATCCATCGGAAGAATATTGCCAAGGTTGCCAGTACTAATACTTCCCTCAAAATGTTCAATCGGGTCCAGGAGGTTGAGTCTGCGCATTTTCTACTCAACCTCTTGGATTCCCCGAATGATCTGTTTGATCACATCCGAAGGTAAATTCTTACTCGACATGACTTCCAACATATCCAGCACTGCATAAATCTGAACATAAATCTGACTACCGGACACAGAGAAGCAGGCAGCGTTATTTTGAAGACTACATATGGCTACACAGCTGAATCCCATGGCCGAGACCCCTTCGTCGACTTGGCCGGCGAAGCCATGGCGGGATTTGCTGAAGCCGTAATTCCTGGCAAGTGGGTGGTGGACGTCATGCCTTTCTGTAAGTTTGCACAAACAAACAACGTAGTACCTCTAACAGAAACAAGTAAGATATCTTCCAGATGGATTTCCTGGTACAGCATTCAAAGGCACCGGTCGTCAAATGGCCGATACGTTAAGGCAATGTGTCGACCAGCCGTACGAATTCGTCAAGCAGCAAATGCGTGAGAAGAGACATAAGACGTCTTTCCTGTCTCAGGCCATTGAGGATATTGGCTCTGACGCAGAGATGGAGTTTGTACACAAGTGGTCGGCGCTCTCCCTGTTCACTGGTGGAGCCGATACAGTGACTCGTCTACACCTAAACTAATGAGGCTATTGCTAACTGTCTCATAGACTGTTTCCGCGCTGATGACCTTTTTCCTCGGCATTGCTGTGTTCCCTGAAGTTCAGAAGAAAGCTGCAGAGGAACTCGACCGTGTCATCGGAAGTCGCCGACTTCCTATCAGCACAGACCGTGATAATTTACCATATATCATGGCAATTGTGAAGGAGACACATCGTTGGCATCCCATTGGGCCCATGGGCTTACCCCACGCCAGCAGCGCAGAGGACACCTGTGGAGATTACAGGATTCCCAAGGGCGCCATAATAGTTGCCAACGCTTGGTATGTATCATTATTATGAAATTCTCGGAGGCACTCTGTCACTAACAAGAATCCAGGTGGTTCACTCACGATCCTGCTGTCTACCCCGACCCTATGGCCTTCCGCCCCGAACGCTTCCTCGAAACCCCAACCCACAAACCAGAACCTGACCCACGTAACATCACCTTTGGCTTTGGCCGCCGCGTCTGCCCTGGCCGCTACGTCGCTGACAACGCACTCTTCATCACCATCGCGCAAACTCTTGCTGTATTCAGCATCGGGAAGCTCGTTGAGAACGGTAAAGTGGTGGAACCAGAGGTCAAGTTTGAGCCCGGCATGGTCAGTCACCCTGCGCCATATCGGATATCGATCAAGCCGAGATCGAAGCTGCATGAGGAGTTGATTAAAGCGGCTGAGCAGGAGTACCCGTGGGAAGAGAGTGATGCGAAGGAGTTGGAGAATGTGAAGTGGTAGATGTTGAGTGTATAGCCACGTACTCTAGCGTGTTATTGAGATGATATAGGACAGGAATATCAACTTCGCAAAATGAGATTAGCCGTGTTTATTTGGACCTGTCTGTGAAGCGAAATTGCGACTTTCATCATACTCATTGGCGCGTCAGAGTGAACAAATGAGTAGGCTGCGTGTCTGAAGTTAAAAATAAATGAAAATGAAAAACTCCTATTCCTAAGTAAATAATATATGAAATTACTATGACAACTAGAATGTCATTTTAGTCCTTTCCAACGCAAGCGCAACCATGGCAAAAAGGGATACCTGAATTTCGGCGTTTTTATGTTAGCATTCGAAAATGTCGTTGGGTATCGAGGCTCTGCGGCAACAACAATAGAAACAGGAGACTCTCTGGCAACAGCAATAGAAACAAGTGCATCCTTAAACGCCTTGGTCATATCATCATAAAGCTTATTTGTCCCTTCCGGAGACATGTCAGTCCAAGTCCAAATCTTGCCATCCTTCAATGGAAACAGAATCACCCTCAAAGTCCTTGCCAACTCCTTCAAACACTCAAATTCCGGCGAAAACTCCTCCAAGACAGCCTCGAATCCTTTCTCGCCCATATCCGCCGTCTTGCGCACTTGCTTTCGCTTGTCCCGCCGCCACTGCAAGAGCCGGCTTGTTTCAGGCAGTTCCTCGGTTTTGGTTCCATCCGGGTCTCGTGGGCATATGGCCAGGAAGAGAAAGACGTAAAAGAAGGACTCCAAATCATGACGATAGGTGCGCGGGTTGTTCAGAACGTATGCCTCGAGAGCGCCGATGGCCATGAAGGGTGAAGTTCCTACCATAGAACCTTGAGGTGTTGGGCCGCGAGAGACGTCCCAGGCCGTATCGAGATCAATAAGCATCCCCTTTGGCGATCCCGGAGTTGTTGATGTCGGAGGGATTATTATGTTTGAGGCTGCGATGTCCCTGTGGAGGATGCCACCATCTTGGTACAGAGATCGATGGGCCCTGATGGCATCGGTGAAGACCTCCAAAAGCTGGTAGAGGCTGGCGTATTTGAAGATTGAAGTACCAGGGGGCGAGATAATCAAGCAGCTGAATACCGTACTATAATAACCGGGACCCTTAGGGACGTTAGGTCGATTTTCCTCAAACGTTTCGAGCAGATCTTTTGCGCCGATGACTGCCACGCTCTCCTTGTCTGAGTTTTGGGTCCGTCCAATAGCTTCCGTGTCCTTAAACTGTTGCGGCGGACCAAAGTTTAGGCCGCTTCGCAGTTTATCAGTACTACAAATAACTTTGAAGCTATGTAATTGAGCAACCCCCCAAACACGCCTTTCTCGTACCTTTTTCAGCTGATCTGCCTCTGGTTCATGCCACGGGGGCTTCCATTTATACTTGACCACATAATTCCATGGCGCTTTGGGAGACTCCCTGCCTTTGTGGCATAATAGGCTGCCTCCGACAATGGATTCCTCGTCTCTGATGAAAAATGCTTGGGTCTGGAGGTACATCTTCTGTAGGAATTTTGTATTCTCGTCCTCCACACAAACGTAGGTGCCCTCGCTGTCCTCCTTGATAAGGGTGCTCCGGCCCCATTCTTGGTCGCTCATATGAGTGTATCCGGCCATAATTGTTAGGAAGCGTTCTGGATGCTCTTCTGTATTAAATGGCTCGCAGCTGTAAATCCCAGACCGATCAAACATCCAGCACTCCATAGTACTTCCAAAAATATAAAATCCATGGACGAACAGACGATCCGGTCGTCTGCTAAAGACAGCACGAGCATGGCCACAAAGTTCGAAAAAGCCATCTTTGTAACCGGAAGCTTCTCCGCGGCAGAGAACTCCAACTACTTCAGCTCTTAGTTCCAACTTCGTTACGGCGCCGCTGAACAAAATAATGTCGCTACTCGGACGTGATGGCGGCTGATTAAGCGGTGTCCGAACTGGACAATATATCACATCCTTTCCACTCAAGTTCAACACTTCGAATAGTAATAGAGACAGGGCGATTGGCGATTCTATTGTCGACAAGCGCGTCTTGAAATTATCAAGGTCTATAGACGAGACGACCTTTTGAGTGGCGGCAGACCATGGTTTGCCGTCGAAGAATTTATTGTTATAGCCTGGAACACCGGGATGGATGGAGCCGTCGATGTCCTCGAGAATAGATTCATGGTCGTACGCAGAGCTATTCGCACATGACGTGGATAGAAGGCTACCCTGGTCTCGCACTAGGGGCTTTCCGTTGTCATGAGATGTTACTGATGAACCTATTCCCATTGCTATGGAGATGCCAAGATGTATCGATCGACGTTGCCGAGAGCCTCGAGAGGGTATGGGACTAGAATATGATTAGCTGGGGTGTCATTGGTGTGGGAGAATATGAGGCTCAAACCTAAGACTGTATGTGCCTGTATGTGATGCTGTGATGCGTTGTTATCAGCTCTCACCAGGACTAGTCCTAGTGAGAGTTGGGGGAGACCAACTATATTACTATGAATTTACAACTTTTGATTCACCTAATTCACTAATCATATTTGAAATTATAGTGAAGCAAGGATGTAAGACAGCCCGTCTGTCCGGATTTCCTTTTCAATGATGGGCTGGCAATGTGATTGGTAGTATTGCTGGCCGGTTAAGGTGTGAGTGTCACATCTCCGAACCGGTGAGCGGGTACATATGCGCTTGTCGTGTGCTAAGGCATACTACCATGCGCCTCAAGCGCAACAGCCCGGATTTTCCGGATTTTCCCATAATTAATTACAGGGATATCGTGTTGTCTCGCATCCATACATTAAAACTAGGCGGTCCCGTTTGCTATTTATCCCATCAGTTTCAGCTTTTTTATTTGCTCAACATCGTGGCATACTGGTTCAGCTTCATCGTTGCTGGTCACCCTCCCTGCCGCCCTCCATTTCTCTCCAGCCTAATCCTAGCCCAACTAAAAATTCACCAGGAAAGCTATAGGTTGCTTGGCCTAATCACATGGAAATCTACGGGTGTACGGGTGCTATAAAACCATTCAAAAATGCTAAACTAACTATCATAACCGTAACTGGCTCATGGAGCGGGGTTTGAACATGGCTTGTATACTTATCAAAACCTGCTTGTATCTCGCAAATATGCGTGCGCTGGCGGTGTAACACATATATATTACATGTTGTGATCAGATTCAGAAAAGAAACCCGAGCCTCAAAAAAACGAGCCTCAAAATGAGACACAGACACTCGCAGGTATGAAAACGCTAATGAGTCGCACTCGCACTCGCACTCACACTCGCAAACGCACATGCTCTGTAGAACACAAACCTTGCAAGTCTCATATATACTCTGGTCTTTTCCGGCGATGGCGCTGATTGAGGAGGGCTTCGTTTCGGCAAATACATACAACTCTCTCCCTACCATACAAGAGGCCGCCGATGTCCCACGGGAATATGCAGCCGACCTAGGATATCTGCAGCGGCTGCTCGCCAGGCATAATATCCCAAAATCCATCACCATCAGGCTCATTCACAGACACTATGACATTGCCGACGGCGAGGCTATGGTCTTTAGGGACATCGCACTACCAGCGCATGGCACAGTCGAAGTCATGCGAGCCGCATCAATAGCATCTGCTCAGCTCCATGGAAAGAACTTCCTTGTTAACTCTGCAGCCCGGCTCCAAGCATACGAATACACCACCGAGACCACTATAGATCTCTCCGAATATGAGACATTCATTGCGGAGTTTGTCGAAAGTGTGGTTCACCGGAAGTTGCAGCACAGATTTGGTCTCAAAATCAATCACCATAGTGAAATGGAGGTCAAAGCGGATCAGAAGGAGTTCGAATTCCCGGAAGAGCAATGCACAATCACAATACCTACCAATTTGCCCTTACCAGAAGCTACATACGAGATCGACGTCGACACGGATTGGGGCGCCCTCCATAACAAGCATAAGAACAAGCAGGGCAAGGGCAAGCCAAAGCCAAAAGGTACTCGGACAAGGTGCAGTCATGGTGGGACAATGTGCAGTCATGGTGGTTCTACCGAGATGGAAAATTGCCGCGAGGAATGTACGAAAGAAGACGGGATTATGTTTGATGGAAGGATTGTTCAACTAGGGACACCTTTTCATGGGCTGCTCAACAACCTCATGGAAGTATGGTGATGTTTGTATTGTATTTGGCTGTTATTATGGCGTACGGCTGGTCTGATACGGGAACATAGGATTATTAGTTGGCGCATATGCTTCAAGATACGCATAGGATAAGACATATCTCGTTTCTACCAAGACAAAATGGAAGATGCACGTGTAAGAAAGTAACACATCTTTTACAAGACACCACTAGGTATATATATAACATGTCGCATTCACCTTAATATCTTCTGCAACTAAGATTTCCGAGTTTCTATCCCCAACAATTCATCCTTCAATTCCACCTCGTGCGAGCTCTTAAATGCAGGCCAGGCGGCGTTCATAGCAGATGATGCACCCATGGCAGCCATCATCCTCCCATGCATCATTTCCATCGGACTCATCCCGCCATACTGATTTCCAATACAAATCAAAGTCTGATCGCTTCCTTCAATAACCTTGAACAAATTATTCGACGAGAGTAAATGCTCCTTTCCGCTAATAACATAGTCTGGTGCCACAAAATTACCCAGATTCAGCGAGGCCTGCTTATTGAGTACAATCCGTTCGAATGTACTACCTGTCGCACTGGTCGCATATCCCTTCATGGAAAATGCTGTAACCGCCTGAGATGTTTTATCGACTGCTATGTCAGCGATCATTTCCATTTCCTCCCTTTCTATACCGAGGCTCTCGAGTGATGATTGGTAGACCATTATCTGAGTTTCCAGGTTCTTCGGCTTGAAATCGGTATTGAGACGATCGAGCAACGTTGTTACCTCGGCCAGTGTCTTTTCAAGGCCCTCTTTATCAAGCAATGACCATGATACACGTCTGCGCACCATATTGGAGCTCTCACGTGTGCCTATGCGTGTTGTTCTCGAGAGCTTTTGGAAGAGCTTCCGCCGTCTGCTCTCACTCTGTTCCTCTTTTGCAAAACTGCTTCCAGTGTTTTCAAGTGATAGTGGCTCTTCGGCAAAGTGGTATTCATTCAGAGTTTCATTTGCGTCTTTCATCAGCTTTTGGATGTGAGCTAAAGTTTGAGCTGCCAACTTCGCATTTTTCTCCGTCGGACCCTCGATGAGAAACTTGTCCAAAGGCGACCCGGAGTGGTCCATCAGGCCCACGGCTTCAGCCCAACTCCTTGTCGAGTTGTCAATCAATGTAGCCTGAAGCATTAAAGTTGTTAGGCTTGTAGGGAAGTCGCGCGCCCTAATGAAGTCTTTATAACATTGAAGGAGGTTCTGAAGCACCGAAGCCACTCCGGCGATTCCAAGGGCAGTGGCAGCAAGCTCTGCCATGTCTGGTGATTGGATTTTGTGAGGCTGTGAGATATTTATATGAGAAATATAGGGTCCTCAAAGTCGACCTATGGAGTGATAGATTAGAGGCTATCGTTAAAGATCCTTTGACAAGATGAGCCAGGTTCAGAGAGCTCCAGAGCCGGGTTGAAGCGGATGATAAAGGAATCGAGGAAAGTTATAACTGAAATCCCGTCTATTTATTCCTACCCAAAGTGAATTAAGCTGGTTCATCAATGGGGCGGTTATCTCATAAACCGCCCCAGCTTACGTTGGGCAGAAACATATCTCCTTGTAGCTTCAGAGCCTTGAAGCCTCGGAGCAGGGCTTGGAGAGGCTCGGAGGTGCTTGAACTGATGCGTTATAAATCGCCGTTTGGCTACAACGATGCACCAGCATGGAAATAAATATCCTGGTCGCAATCTAAGAATTAGTTGTAGGTTTTAATTTGCTCTGACCATTTTAGGATCTTTGTATCCCTTTGAAAGAGCTGCTACAATGTTTTGGTGCTTTCCAAGGCTGGAGCTGATTAACCCCCACCCACACTCGTAAGACAGTGGTGTGGGTGCTTCCGTGGAGAGAGGTTGGGGTATATGTGGCGGTTGAGTGAGTGATACCTTGCATTACTGCGCACGTTTTTCCCCTCCCCCCTCATTTAAACAAGAACCTTACCACTGGAAACATCAGTGAATTGTATCGCGAGCATCTGAAATCAAAATGGCACAGGTATACGATCATAAGAGTAGTGCATTTGAGAGCATCAAGCTCGATGGAACAAGTCGGCTCAATATTGGTAATACCTTCAAGACGACTGTTTGTAAGTCAAGTTTGCATTCAGCCCCACACTCACCGCTATATTCTCTAACATATTCAAGTCCAACAACCCGCGCCGTCGTTGCCAGTCCTAAAGCAGCATTTCAACGTGCTCTTTTCAAGGACTCAGAATTTTGTAGGACGAAACAATGAATTGGCGAAACTTACCAAGGCTCTTGAGGCTGGAAACAAGGTGGTAATAGCAGGACTTGGTGGCATAGGGTATGGTACACCTTGAAGTAATATGATAATAGTGACTAACTATTCAAATAGAAAGTCGCAGATTGCATTGGAATACTGCTATCGATTCCAAAAAATGTATCCGACTAGTTACGTATGGTGGATAGATGCAGTTAATACAGCCCGGATCGTTAAGGCATATTCTGACATTGCTGAAACTCTCCATCTACCTATCTCAAACAAAGAGAATCTAATGAGAGATGTCCGCAATTGGTTCTCGCAACCTGAGAATGGTCGGTGGCTATTTGTTTTTGACAATGTCAACGATCCGGACGCGATTTTCCAGCGTACTATCGACGGACAGACCGGATCAATGCTTGACTATCTGCCACACAATCATCTAGGGGGGCAGATTATAATTACCTCCACAACAAAGGAGGCGGCAGACCTTGTCAGTGCGGAGCTAATTGAGATCGATGTCCTCCCTAGTTCAGTAGCACGCCTGCTGATCAGGTCATATCTGCCGCAGCCCCCAGACAGTTCAACTTCTGAGGATCTTGATACGCTAGCGGATACGCTTAGCTGCATTCCTCTTGCACTCACACAGGCTTCAAAGTATCTTCGGCAGATGGAGAAAACAGTCAAAGAATACCTCTTCATGCTGAAAAATGGTGCTCAAAAGGCTATGCTGTTATCAAGGCACCTTGGTTCGCATCATCAGTACCACCAGAATCAGCATACAATATTTACGGTCTTGAAAATTTCATATACAACGCTCAGACACAAACATAAGCTGGGATTCGAGATGCTAAATATTGCCTGTTGGCTTCATCGCGTCAATATTCCAGAGAGCGTCCTGCGCCGTCACTGTCAAGGTGATAAGGAGATGAGCGAAGTCGAATTCGATGAGGCAATATTGCCATTAATGCAATATTCATTTTTGGAAAAGCAAAGCCGGACTTCGGATTCAGACGAGGTTGTATACTGTATGCACAGCTTGATACAGGTTGTAGTGCATATTTTTCAGACCGAAGAGGGTCTGCAAGACGCCTCAAAATCAGAAGCTCTCAGGCTTGTTGAACAGGAGACTATTCCCCTCATGCACAGGCACAATTGGCGCCACCTAGAGGCTTGGCTACCTCATGTCCACTCTATTGTCCAGTGTAGCAATTACCCTACACTTATGGAACACCAATCACGTTCGCCGCTCCTTCTTCTTCTTGGCACCTATAGTGTCAACGTGCTATCTCGGGAAGACGAAGGTACGGAATACCTAGAGGCTAGTCTACCTGATCTGCAGCGACCAATAGATATATCCAACTGTGCCATTTTTCTCGCATCCTGTTATCAGGAGAAACCCAATGGGACATCGAGGGCTATAGAACTACTTAGGTCGACCCTAGAGCGCCAAGAAATTCGCTCAGCTGCTATAAATCAAGCTATTAGATATGAGGCCCGGTTTAGATGCAAGCTTGCAACCCTACTCTGCGAATTATTGCCTCCTCAACCCAAAGAAGCGCACGAAGAGGTTGTTAAGGCTGTCAAACTATTGGAGAGATTTGAAACTGTGGGCCATCCTTACGAGCAGCTTATTCCATATATGATCACAAGGTGCCGTGGCAAAATTGCTCTTGTGCAAGACACTGACGATCTCCTGCGCGGGTCAGAAATTGAGATAGTAGAGTTCTGTCAGCGGCTCCAAGATATTAAGACGCCATCTAATGTTGATAATAATCGAAAAACTGGCCTACTATGTCTGCTCGGAAGAATCTATATGGCACAGGCAGCACATGGACAATCTAAAGTCAAAGAACACAAATTGGAAGACGCTGAGCTGTCGTTTAGAACGTGCTACAATTTTTCTAGACATGATAGCGGTGATCTCAGTGCATGGGCTCTAGAGGCTTCGCATGAGCTAGCTCAATGTCTCCGGGAGCAGAGACGATATCAGGACATGGAGGTGCTGCTAAAGTCCTTAAGGTCTAGCTCAGATATAGAAGAGCAAGGGAAGAAGAGTGCAAAGTACCTTGAGTCTGTAGATCTTTTGAGTTGGGTGCTGATGGAGCAGGGAAAGTGGCAAGATGCAATGGATGTCTGTGAAACATTCTACCCGGCCATGGAAAAGGTCTGTGGTGAAGGTCATCGTTGCACGGTTGATGTTAGGAAACGGCAGTCCGTACTAAGGGTGGCCATTGATCGGCAGCGGGATAAGATGAATTGGGATAAGCCGAAATGGGATACGATGAACTGGGATAAGATGAAATGGTTCTCCTGGATGTAATGGGTTTTCTTATGGTAGTCGAAGCAGATATTGCAAAACTTTCAGCTATATCTGCTTCGACATAACGATATAACGACGGAGTTTTGGAGTTATAGTTAGTGAGCATCCAATTTATTTCCATTTCTGAAATTCTTATAATCCGATTGTCTACCTGTCTACCCGGCAAGAAAGGGACGGGGCCGTCGAAGAGAGACTGTTTCATCGTAGTTGTGGGGTAAGGAGCTACCAATATGATAATCTTGGCGTACGTCACGCCACGTCCCGGTGGTGCCAGGCACGAAACCAGTGAACAACCAACGACCGAAAGGAAAGGAAAGCAAAGGAAAACAAATATAACTTCGACTTTCGACCTTAGCTCTATAAATATATATATACCGTTGCTCGGATAAATATAACGAAAGATTCTGGATACCACGGCCGAGAAAGAGAGTGCCTGTTGAAATAACGCCCGAACGACTACCAGTAGGGACTATCAGAAACCAACAACCCCACATCCACCATCGTCCCCTCAACCAACTATCACGAAAAACCACTAAACGACCTCACACCTTTCACATAACCATCTACATCCTCCAATCCTAAAAAAAACGCAACTACAACAGCAACAATGACAGAAACCACCTACCAAATGGACACCACCACCCGCCCCCTCGCCTCACGCTCCCCAACACCCACAGCCCTCGTCTCACCCCCCACACCCACATCTGGGACATCGACACCGGACATGCCGTAGGTTTCCCCCATTACCCTCCTCCACCCGATATACAACTAACCCCTCCCTCAGAGGCACGCCAACCTCAACAACAACCTCCCTCTCCACCCTCTCCACAACAGCCATAAAAGACGGCCACCGCGGCACCCACCCCGCAGCCCAAGACGCCGAGCGCGACGACCGCATCAGCCGACTAACCGGCATGTCCAGCCTCCGCCACCCCGGCCCACGAGTCCTCTCCACCGTCGGCAGCGCGAGCGCCACGAGCGCGGGCGGCGGGCGCGGAAACGAGGATACAGGGTCAGTAGGCGGCTCAGCGGCCGGGGAAAGGGGAGATGGAGATGAGAGCGGGGTAGAGAGCGCGACGGGGGAGGGAACGCTGAGTTTGGCGGGGAGTCAGGAGGGGGCGGGGAGGGAGGCGGAGAGGATTGTGAGGAGGCTTGATGGAGGGGATGGAGAGCCGGCGGGGGGGAGGGCAATGGGAAGTCCGGAGGGGGAGGGGCTGGGGAGGTTTTATTTCGAGGATAGGAGGTGAGGGTTGGGAGGGGGAAAGCGGTGCTGCGGATGGATGGATAGACAGAGGCATATGAGCGAGATGCAGACTGCGGATGGATAGGCAGAGATGCAAGATGTATTGGTATAGAGAATGCCAAAAAGGCACTCTATAGCAACGAGAACCATCCCAATGCTTGCCTTCAACATCTCACTATACCACCTTCCTAACAAGGATTGGAAAAATAGCAATATCAATACAAAATTCCTAGTACTCCCGCTCTCATCCAAAGCAACTCCCACGCACGCTACCCCTATCATATTAGTTCCTACAACACATCAATCACCTCCCAACCATATCCTCCGAAAAATATCTACATTAATCTTCACCAAATACGTAATCCCCGCGATCTCAGCCGCGAGCAGGCAGAAGGACAAGAGGACGAGAAGATACATGATGGTGTGCTGGTACCAGCCTCGAGGGTATAAAAAGGTGAAGAGTAATGGTGGCCTCCCGTCGTAGAGGGGGACGAAGGGTTGTGATTCTTCGTCGTTGAGTGGGGGCTTGGTAGAGCTTGAGGTTGGAACCGGATGCTGCTGCGGCGGAGGTGCCATCTTGGAAACTGAATGTTGAATCTAGCAGTTTGGGTGCTGTACGAGCTAGGAGAGGTGATGAAGATTCTGGAGTGTGATGTTGAGATAAATTCCTGTGAGGTGGGAAGTTTTGGTGAGACTCTGTGACGAGGTCGAGGGTTATGGGAGGTGGTATATAAGCATATTTAGCTGGCTTCAAAGGGAAGGAGCGAGCTGGTTTAAATAGTTTTATAAATAATCTGAGCGGATAGCAGTAGTGCATCGCCAACGCACCACCAGCGCACTAAAGCTAAAGTTATACTATAAGAGCGAAACTATGTATGACGCCACGCAGGGTAGCCATGTCGTGCCTCACCTCCCAGTTCCTGCAACATACAAATATCACATCACTCACCCACCAACCACCTCTACCAAATATGAAAGTCCTCTACTCACAGCCATGGGCAGACACATACATAAGGCGACGAGCGAGAGGCGTAGAAGGCCCGCCATGATTTCCTCGCACCAGTTCCAGTTTTCGTCGTGGGAGAATAGGAGGTATAGTTGTGATTCTTCGTTGTCGAGGGGGAGTAGTTCGGTGAATTCTCCGTGATTGGCGGGGGTCTGCGGCTTTGGTGGTGCCATCTTGAGATCTGTGGAGGGTTGAGTGGCCTGTGAGTCGCTGGGAGGTGGTGCCATTAGCTGAGAGATTAGGGGGCTTTGTTTGCTACGTGATGTTCCGATGGCTCTTATGAGAGTTTCTCGGGGTGCGTTGTGAGGAGATTTCAGGTTATGGGAGGTATATAAAATAATATTTAAGTTGGCTTCAAATAAGAGGAGCAAGCTGGTTTAAATAAGGTGGGTGGATGGCAGTAGTGCAGCACCGGCGCATTATTGGTATAATATAATAGCTAAACCACGCGTCACTCCACTCAGGGTAGCCATGGTCATCGCTGGTCCCCGACATTCATTTCTAACAAAGAGAGCACAAATATGAATACCAAAGCTAAACTTTCAGCGCTATGTACCCCTTTTCGCCTCACGCAGTATGAATAATCCAGCCATGAACCCACACCGTTTTCCGCCCCCTGATCTCGTGCGAACCAGCACACACACGTCTAACCGCCCATTATCCCAGCCCCTATAACCCGTCAGCCTTCCCTTCCCCCTATCCTCATGCTCCTCAAACTCACTTCATCTCCCACCCTCACCCATCCAGCACATCCTCCTCCTCCTCCTCCTCCTCACCACCCACCCCAAGCAAGCTTTCCGACTGACTAAACACACTCCTCGGACTATCAACCCTGATTCCCAGAGCCCTAATCAGCCCAAGCACATCATACACGTCCGCCGCGTGCTCCTCCGTTGTGGCAGAGAAAACAAGGATATCATCCACATACACCACGGCGTAGCGTCGACGGGCCTGCGCGAAAACGACTTCGATGTAGTGGTGTGGTGGTGGAGAGTCGGTGGAGTTCACGAGAGATAGGTAGGTGAAACGGGTGTTGGCGCGGGCGGGTGGTGGGGGATTTGCATTTTTGGTGCGGATAGGGAGCTTGATGGATAATGTGGCCTGGGGCTGATTTGGGGTTGGCATATTGGGAGATTGTTGTTGGTTTGGAGAGGCTGTGGGGGGCTGGGAGATTATGGGAGCTGGGGGATTGGATGAGCTGGGACATGTGCGAGATATTGATATCACGAAGTAAACAGTCGCGCTCAAGTATACTTTAAACGGAAGGAGCGAGGCGTTTAAGGGGTTCTCTAAATAAGGTAGGCGCGATGGTAGTAGTGCTATACTGGCGCGCCACCAACGCACTAGAGCTATAACATAAGAGATCGAACCCCTTAAAATAAAAATTTCAAACCAGTCGCACCACAAGAGGCAGTCATGCCATGCCTCCTCCATCCATGCCATCCTTTTAAACAAAAATAGCAGAGCATATCAGAGAAAGAGAAAGAGAAACATAGCCCCTCCCCCCTTTTTAGGCATCACGCCTCACTTGCCCCCTATAATCCTCCCTTCCCCCGCCCACGAATTACACAACGCAACCGGCTGACACCCCTTCTCCCACACCTCCCGCACCTCCCGCAGCACCTCCCACAGCTCCCAAGACTTCCTAACATTCTTTATCGTCATAAACACAGCCAGCACGAAGAGGGCTACGACCAGGAGTACGGCAAGTGGGTAGGGCAGGCTGTCGACCACGTACGCGATGGCACGGAGGAGTCGGCTCACAAGGAAGGGGAGTTGCGGTCCTTCGTCATGGTCGAGGGTGAGTTCTGATTTTTCGTCGTGGATGGCGTGGGGTGTGATGGAGCTTGTCAGATCGTAGTGCTGCTTCTCGGATGTCATTTTGGTGGATAGATACGAGAGGCTGTGAGGAGCTGATGAATTCGTTGAGCTGGTGGATTTTGTGGGTTGTTGTGAGATGGAAAGTCGATGTGAATATTGCACTGAAGTCTACTTCAAAGTGAGGAGAGGCAGTAGTGGTTTAAATAGGTTCTGCAGTGGGTTTAAATAGATTCTCTAAATAAGATGAAGCAAACGCGGCAACGTTCCACTACCGACGGCATCATGACTATAATACAAGAGCTTGTGAACCCTTCAAGACAAATCATTTTTTTAAACCCGTCTATGCGCACCACGCGACTCAAGGCAAACATGCCATGCCATGCTCACACCACATCCCGCGCGCAAACCCCCAAACCCAAAATCGCGCACAAGAGGAAAACTCCACACACTCTCACCACCAACCACACTAACGCCATAACCCGTAGTAACACATAAAGTAGAAATCCATAATCAGTAGTAGAAGAAGAAGAAGACGACGACATCAAAAACAGTCTAGCATTGTATCCCCATCCTATCCAGGGAGCAAACTTCACATCCCTCCACTCCCTCCATTAGCCTGACCCCCCGTAACACCCGCCTGCGCCACATTCCTCGCCGCCGCCTGCACACCCTGCTGCTGCGCCAACTGCGCTCGCTGCCGCTCCATCATGCTCGATTGCTCCGCCGGCGTCATCACAGTGTGATACCCCGTCGGCCCGAGCGGCGCCGCCTGTGGCTGTGGCGTCGATGGCGCGCCGCCGTTAGGGTAGTACGATGCTGGGAACGGACGTGGCGCTGTAGCGGGGAGGTGCGAAGTGTACCCCTGCTGCGGCTTCTGAGGGGACGCCTGTCGCGCGGGCGTCGCGTATGGGTACGCTGCTAGGCCGTTAGGCGCAGGCTGCGGGCGCTGCGCGGCATATGCTGCGTTGGCGGGGGGTTGGTAGCGTTGTTGTGGTGCTGTCTGGGGCGGTTGGGCGTACTTCTGTGCGTTGGGTGTTTGGTAGTAGGCTTGTGGGCCGGAGGGGTATTGTTGGGGAGGGCCAGGGCGGGGAACCTGGTGGGGGTAGGTTGGTGTGCCGTAGGCTTGTTGTGGGCGGTATTTTGTGCCCGAGATAGTGCGGGGAGGGGCGTAGGGGATGGGACCGACGGTTGAGGGAGGGCGGATCATGTTGGTGGAAGGGGCACGGTTGGGGGTTTGGGATTGGTTGTAGTACTGCGCCGGTGGTGCGGAGGGGCGTGCTGTAGACGCTGCGTATTGGTTTCCGTATAGGGATGAGGAGCGGTGGTGCGAGGTCGACGGCGTGTGTCTGGAGGTTGTAGCAGCTGTCATCGCGGCGACCTTGGCACGAGCTGCGTATTCGTCCTCCTCCAGTACCCCCTTGAAAGTATCTGTTAACACAGGGACCTTTGTGCTGATGCTGAGATCAGACAATTGATCAGAATTCAATTTCGCAACGGCATAAGGCGGCAACGTCGCGATCATCAAAGCTAGTTGAGACTTTAGAATGCTGTAAGTGGCGGCTTCTGCTTCGCTTGGTTTGGCAGGGCTTGGTACGTCGGCGCCAGGCATAACGCCAGCACGTGGGACAGCGCTCAGAGAAAGATTGCGGTTTCTCTGGTACGAATTCAGCGTCTCCAGGAGGTCAGAAATACCGACCAGCACCTCTGAAACATCCTTATCCTCAATCGACTGATCATTTGAGTCTGAGGTGGAGTCTTCGAGGCTAGGATCGATAACCTCTTCCCAGTTATCAACGGCATCCTTAAACTTCTCGTCTTCGTCATCAATAGAGTCAACAGCCATCTTATCCGAACCAGATTGCTGGGCATCTAGTCCGACCAGTTCCATAGTCTCCATGTTTTGTGCGAGCCGTTGGAAAGTCTTCTCGCCAACCCGTTGCCACCAGATTTTGCTAACCACCCCTTGCGGGACAACAGCTGCCGCATCATCCTTTGTTGGAGCAAATGACGAATATGCACTTCGGAAGAGCGCGTCTAGTTTCGCTGCTTCTTGTTCAGCAGTCTCTGCTTCTGATGTGAAAGCCTTGACGCCGTTAAGGCTCATGGCTCTCTCTCTTTGTCTTCGCTTCGGGTCGGGAAGGTTTGAGCTGCCGGTATATTCAAGCCAGTGTCCGGATGATATTGGTTGACTATAATAACTCTGGTTGTTGCGCGCTCGTTCGATGTCCGATACCGATGGTTGCGACCAGCCGATCGCGAGGCCCTTGTTTGAAGAAGCCCTTATCGGTTTGGGAGGCAGGAAGGGCAATGTAGATGTGGACGTAGAGAACAAGTCGCCCAGTGTCTGCAGCTGCTTCTTGTCGTCTACGGCTCCAGATGTATCTATCGGGACAATCTGTGTAGTGTTGATCCCATTCGGCAGACCCACCTCCCGTAAAGGCTGTGGCACTCTGATGGTTCCATTCGGCATCTTGGCCGTCTCCTGGAGACTCGAAAACAGCTGCTTCGCGCCGGGAGCATTGCCGTACAGAGTCAGGACGAGCTTATGCTCGCCAGGCGTCATCGATATTTGCGTCGAGGCTTTCGGAGAGGTTCCATTTGTAGGGTAGTTCGAGACATTTGGGCTCTGTTCCCGCTCTTCTTTTGCCAACTTCAACTCGTCCTGTGCCTTCTGGCGATGCGCGAGGTCTTCAGCCTTCTTCGTAAAGAGGTTGATGTTCGTGACGAGCTGCGATTCCCGGATAGACAAGGGTGTGTTGTGGGTTCTGGTGGACCCGTTGGGCAATTGAAGCTCGTCGGTCAAAGAGGTGGAGGCAGCTTTGGCGTCGGAGATGACCTCGTTGAGGCTCGAATACGCGTGAGCCGCTGCGCGCGCGACGATGGTGTTGGCATTGTCGGTCTTCGATCGCTTCGCCTGTGGCTCTTTCGACTCTTCGCGTTTGGATAGCGGGCGTTCGAGGATGGAGGGGGTAGTATCGAATCTGTCAAGGCTTAGTTAGATATCGGGTGGATGACAGAATTCCGTGGCGGGATCTGCATGTCAGGTAAGTGGGTGCGCGTACCTCTTGAGGATGGTGATGAAGTCGTCGATCTGTTCGTGCGAATTCATATTGGGAGCTCCATTGGTTTTTGGCTCTGTCGTGCCGTTCACAGGGATGGACGACTCTTCATTGCTATTAACGCGCTTCCGTTTTGCTGATGTTGAAAGAGGGGATTGTGGCCGATCGTCTTGCGGCTGAGGGCTCAATAGGCCATTTGGCGACATGGCGACGTCTGTCATCGTGCTGGAGGATATGGTATCCGCGGTCTGTTGGGGCAAAGGCGCGTTTCGCGAATCGCGATGCGATCGCAAAAGTGTAGCGTGTGGTATAGTAAGTAGTACGGGTCAGGTCGTTTAAAGTCCCGGCAACTCGATCTATCTGTTTGTCTCTGTAGAGGACAGGACAAAAAGAGCCACAGAGAGGTTATCCCACGAGATTTATAGCCACCATGAAAGCAGGAGATATCAGGAATCCAAAGCGGCTTTCAAAACAACCACAATAATTAGAAAATATGATGTTGAACGTGATGAAGTCAGGGATGGGGAGACATTTCTAGTACCGTTAATCGATAATATTCCCTGGTCACGTATGAGGAGCCGCAAAAGGCACGGGTCGCTTATGTAAGCAACGCGGCGGCGCCATTGGGAAAAGGTACGAGTAGGGAAAGGCTGTATAACAAATAATTTGTTTTAAGAAACTACGACCGACAACCATCAACAATTCTATACAGGAGAAGACGAATAATATATAAACTACAGCAGCTACGACTTTGGGCTTTGCTCTTTCTGACTCTGCTTCCATTGACAGCCAGTCTACGCTGTGGAAGAGCTCCTGTTCCCGTCTCTTCATCAAGGTAAGGCCGATTCCCAAATCCCCGAGTCCTGTGCTTGTCTGCTTCCACGTCTTCACAATGCAAATCCAGTCTTACTCATTACACAGTATCCTATTATACACCCCACTGGCTTCAACTTCACACCTCGAGACGCTCTACCTGGCCACGGAAATCGATTTTAGCTGAATCGGGCTTTCCAAAATGAACGGATGCAATCGCGTGTAGTTTACGGCAATGTCTACGGCAATTGTAGCAATGTACGACGCCGACAGGTTGCAAGCGCCTTGACATTCGGCGAACTTCGCCCAACATGCATTTCAGCGAGGCGCGCCATCCCGCGGAGAGGTGACCAAGCCATTCGATGTGCGTCCCTTTCCTCAGCCGCTGCGGTGAAGGCGGCGCATCAGTCGGTAGCGTACGAGCAACCTTCGGAAGAAGACAGGCAATTGCACCCAATTACGAGGCCGTCTTTGGATTATAGTCACTCAACACCTGGCGCGCGATCTGTGTCTCCCGCCCAACAATCAACGACAGGAGTAGCCTCAACATTCCGCGCAAGGAGAAACAGAGCCCCGATCCCAAGGGCCATTGTAGCCTCCAAGTTCCGCGCAAATAGAGCGCCGAACTCGATTACAACCGCAGGGAGAAACAGAGCTCCGATTTCAAGGGCAGCTGTAGCCTCCAACCTACGCGAAAAGAAGAACAGAGCCCTGAACTCAACGAACTACAACCCGAATTCACTTGACATCAAAGAGGACAACAGGGGCCTAGAACACACCTCCGCCCAACGTGTATCTTTGCTGCAGTCTTCAAAAAGACCATATCGCCAGGTCATCGTCAGGCCTCGCAGCAACAGGCAATTCAAACGGGAACGCCCCTCTCCTAGCCAAATAATAACTGCGTGGCAATCTGGAACAGTAGATTTTCTATCTGGCGAACATGTCGAGGCGTGGTCGAAGTCGGACGCATTAACGAGCATATTTGTGCGATATATGAAGTATATGGAGTCGCCATATACGCCACAACTTTCTCAAGCCAACCCCGACCAACTGGAAAGTCTGCTGAGACCGTCTGCGCCCTTTTTTACTGAGGATATCACGGCCAGCCTTCAAAAACACGGATGCACACCTCAGGATGTACGAGGATGGGCTTGGATTGTCCTAGCACCCAATGCCCAAGTTGCTGCTCAGCGATACCTTTCGGCGGATACCACCTTTCCTCCGGTTGCAATTCTCACCAATGTTTTGCGCATGAAGAAGATGCATATCAAAACTCTGCGAAAATTGGTTTTTAGAGTTGCGACTTGGCTAACCAAAATCTCGAACTCTCCGACCAGCAAGAATCGTGGTATACTGGAGGACAACTCGTTTCAGACGGTGGTCTGTGGTCTTCTGAGGCATGCTCGAGAAACCGATCCGCTTTCATTCACCGGCATTGCCCGCTTGGTTAGCCAGTACTGTGGTATTGTTACATGCATTTCAGACGAGGCCCGGGGTTTTGGCGGGAAGGAGTACACCAGACTGACCAACATCTGTCGAACTGTCATCTGCCGGCTCTCAATACCCGCGGCCAAGTCACCTTATGCGTCAATGGGTTATGCTTGGGAGGCGCAACAGGTCATCCTCGAGGCAGGGAACTCGCTCCAGCCAACACTAGAGCTCGACGCCAGAAGCTACCGTGCTATAGCTTGTGTGCTACTTGCCGACAAGAAGACTGAGGCGGAGTCTGAAGCGGTCGCACATCTGCATCGGTCGTGGCCTCCTTGGAAGAAGGTCTTGGATGGAATGGATGCGCGCCGGCAGCCAGAGGACGATGCATCGCGAGCGACCCGCGTTCTTGAGAATATGAAAGCAGCAGGCTATCCCCCGACATCGTTTGAGAATGCCCTAGGCATTCTCGCAGGACGGGATACGGACGGCACTCCGGCGATTCCTACACGGACAATTATGCATCTTGTGCGACAAAAAGTACTCAAGGATGTCAGACAAAACAAATCCCTCCAACCCGCTCACAAACGTCCATCAAACCTTGCTGGCAAACAACCCTCCAAACCTATCCAGAACAGCCCCTCCGAACCCGCCCTCACAAGCCCCCTCAAATCCGCCGACGAAAGCACCCCCGCATCCAACGACAACACCTCCGCCAGCAAAAGCCCCGCCGAATGGGCCGCCCGCATCCGCGCCACCCGCGACGTCCAAGAAGCCTGGGCCGCCTTCCGAGCCTACCAAGGCCTCCCCTCCCAAGCCATGTTTCACGAGATGTTCCTCAAGCTCATCTACGACAAGGTGAACCGCTTCCGCCCGCGCATGCACCACCCCACCGTCGGCGACGGGCTCGAGGTCTTCCCAGTCGAGAACGACAACCTGAGCGATTTTGAGATTGAGCGCAAGGCACCGCCGGACGTCAGGGGATTATACGAGCTCATGAGGGCCGCGCAGCTAACTGCTGCTGATCGAACCCTCCGTCACCTCCTCGCGCAAGCCGACTCGCTCAGCTGGGCGCTACGACTCCTCCTCGACTCCGGCCTCCCCAGCGACGCCGTAAGTGCGCTCGTCCGCGGAAACGACCGAAAATCGCGCCACCCATCCCCCAACGAAGTATCATCGCCCACCTCTCCCAACCCCCTAAACCAAACCGAACCCGCCCTCGCCCGCGTCCCCCCCGGCATCTTCACAGCCCACATGAAGCTCCTCGCGCGCCTCTCCCTCTCCACCCCGCACCCCAAACAACCCCCCCCAACAACACACCTCCACACCGCCCTCGCGCTCCTCAAATCCCACCCCTCCCCGCCAGACTCAGCATGGCACGCCTTCCTCCGCGCCGCAGCGGCCCCGAAAACCCTCGCGCAGCCACTTCACACCTCGAACTCAGACTCCGCGCGCCTAAGGACTTATAATCATAGAGTTGCGCCGTATTGGAATGCTGTTGTGAGGGAGACGGTCGGGCATCTGAGGGAGGGAGGGGGGGAGGTGGGGGCGGATATCTTTCAGTATGCTGCGTATGCGTTGTATTCCACTATCTTTGCGGCGCGGAGGCGGGGCGTGGGTGGGGCGGGCGAGGAGGCGGAGAGGAGTTTGCCTGTCCTGCATGAGTTGTGGGATGTGATTAGTGAGCCGTCGGAGGATGTGGGGGGGGTGGGGGGGGAGTTGGTGCATCAGGTTATGGGTACGCATGTCCTGTCCTACATCCGCGTCCTCGCTATCGCGGACTGCGATGCGGAGATAGAACAGGTATTGGAGTGGATGGTGCGCTACCAATCTGCGTTAGGGGTGGTGGGACGGACGAGGGGGAATGGAATCACGAGTTTAAGAAGGGTGCTCGTTGCCGTTCGCGCGTACTCGGAGAGGAGAGATGCGGAACTCGAACGCGATCGCGATCGCGATGGTGAGAGTTATGGGGAAGGTGATGAAGGGATGACGCACCGTTTAATGGCGCTAGCAGAGCAGATTGAGGAGGGATGGGGCGGGTGGCCGGGGGGGGAGGAGGTGGATGAGTATTTTAGGGAGGGAGAGGAGAGGTATGGTGCCGGGTTTGGGGAGGGGGAGTGGGTTGTTGGGGGGTTGGTGGGGTAGCCTTCTCAAGAGCTGAGGGGCGTGTTTATGTGTGCGTGAGTGTATGTGTGGGTGTATTATTGGGATTGGGGACTTTGTAGATATGTAGATTGTTGAGTGATAGATATGGTAATAGAATAATACCCAATGTATTCGCTACTCTAGATCTAGTCTCTCTCTACCTCTCAAAGGTGTGTCGTCGTTAGGAGTCGTAACACTCGTTTATTCAAATGGGGTATCATTTTTCCATCATCCAGTCCAGCCCTTTTAAAACTCCTATCCTCCCGTCCCCTCTTCCCCCATTTTCCCATTCCCCCTTTTCCCATCCCTTTTCTCCAGCTTAAACAACAACAGCAGCAACCAATATCCCCGCCCCCCACCCCCAAACCAACCCCCACCCTCCCCCCCCTCCCCCTCCACCACCACCACCGATAACACCCCTCACACCACCACCCTGCGCACTAACCATCCCCCATAACATCCCAGCCACCAAAACCGCTACCGCGATACGGCCTACGAAGTTGGGGACCACGGTGAACATAAGCACTGGCAACAGGATCGAGGCGAGCGCTGCGAGGAGGAGCGCGCGTTGGGTGTGCGGCTGCTGGTTCTGCTGGTGCTGGTGTTGGTAGTGTGTCGGTGGGGGTGTGAGGGTGCGCTGCACCGTCTCCACGGGTGTAGGTACCACTGCAACCGGCGCAGGGGCAGGAGGGGCAAGCGATATCAAATCCCCCTCCCTCTCCAAAAACCTCGCCTCTTCATACACAACCGGCTGTGTATTGGCGAGGAAGGCGCGGTAAGCTTCTACATCCGCGGTGTCGGCGGCAGGGAGACGGGACGTCTTCGCGAAAGAGGTTAGGGATGCGTTATACTGCGCCATCTTGTACCCCACCCTTGCCAACAGATCTGCGCGGTGATGATCTAGGGGGGAAGGGTGTTGTGCTGATTGCCGCCGGGACGAGGGGTGCGTGTGTGTTTTCATCCCTCGCTCTCTGCCATCATTCTTGCTGCTGGTGGTGCGGGATCGTCGATTGGGTGATCTCGCGACCGCGGATGAAGGCGTGGGGGGAAGGGAGAGGGTGCGTGATGCAGCGTCCGCGGCGTCCAGGGCGGAGAGGTGGGACTCTAGTTCCGAAAGCTCATCCTGCATATGCAGCAATAACCGATGATTCAGCGTCGCGAAACGCCTGTAGACGGGGGGTGAGGAGGTGAGGTGCGTGGCGAGGGCGTCGTACCCGCTTGGGGGGGGGAGGCGGGGGGAGAGGGAGAGGGAGTGGCTTTCTTGATGCGGATGAGGGTGGGGGTGGAGGGAGAGGGGTGTGGGTGTGTGTTGATGCCGTGGGTGGGGATGGGGGTGGGAGTGGTATCCGCTGGGTATGGAGTGAAACTCCTGTCGCATCTGCGCGGCTCTCATTTGCGCTGCTAATTTCGCCTCTGTGGGCGACGCGAGAGGCTGCTGTCCTCCCACCCCCATACCCCCCGGCCGCGGGCGGGAAAGCAGTAGTCGAGGAGTAGGCGAGGGGGACCCCTTAACGCTGTGTTCGGGACTCGTGCTGCAGTCTGTGTCCATATCCATATCAGCGCGTGAGCTCGTGTCAGAAGCCGTGAAGGAGGATGCGGAGCTGAGAGAGGGTGTGCGCGCGTGCGAGGAGAAGGTTGGAGCCATGGGTGTGGCGTCGTCGGCGGATGAGGTGGGGGAGAGGGGGTGGAGCCAGGTTGTTTGAGGCGGGGGGTGGGAGGGGGAGGAGGGGGAGGAGGAGTCGGGTGTTGAGGAGTCGGCGGGGTGGGGAGAGGGTGAGGGGGCGTGGGGTGCGTATTGGATGTCATCTTCTCCATTCTCGTTCTCGTCGGCGTCTGAATCCTCATCTGAATCTTCTTCCTCATCCTCGTCAGAGCTGGAGGAGTCCTCATCCAGATACGCAAAAACATTCGGTGGGTCAGGCGCAGCTACATCCATTAGAAACCATCAAACACCCACGACAGTGAGAGAAAAACATACCCGGCGACAACGGTCCCTCTTCCGCCTCCTCTGTAGTCCCCGAAATAGTAACTTCCTGCTCCACAGTCTCAGTGCGCGACATCGACGCCTGTGTGATAGTCGAGTTACTCCCACTCGATCCGCCTGAGTTATTCGTCGCTGTCGTGAGAGACGTCATTGTCGAGAGGAGGGATGGAGAGGTTAGCCGGCCTCGCGCGGCTGCTAGTACTGAGCGGTAATCTTTCGTCTCCTCCTCCTCCTGTTCATCCTCCTCATCATCCTCCGATGACGAAGAAGAGGAGTCGCTATCCTTATCCCGCCGGGTATGGCGGGGGTGCTGGCGTACTAAACTCTGCGACGACTCATCATGCGCCGCGTACCGCTTTGCCGAATTGGCTTTTGGTTTGCTTTTCGGAGAAGCATGCTTGCTGCTGCTGCTGAATGATGAGCGATGCGATTTCCTCGATTTCTCTTTTGAATGTGCTGACGTTGTGGTTGTGGGGGAGGGGTTCCCATCTCGGCGCTTCTTATCACTTATCGTCCGCGTCGCACCCCTGGACCCAGCAAGGTCTTCGTCGGGGGACTCGATGATGGCGTCGATGGAGTGGGAGTGTTGGTATCTGGGCGCCATTTTTGATCGATAATAATTTCTTTCTCAGGATGAGTGAGACCTGCGGGGGGGATTTGGGTCAATATTTATCAATCAACCGCGGGTATTGTATTGAGCACGGAGTTGGTGGGTGGTGGGATATAGGAGAGGGGTGTTAAGACTCTCCCTCTTACCACGTCCGGCATGTGCGAGTTTGGTGGAGATTGGGGTGTCTTACCTGAGGTGACGCGAAGGAGAAAATGTGAGAGCTGATCAATGCGACCTGTCTATCCCGCGGCAGAATAGATAAGAGGGGTAGGTATTTCCAGATAGATTGACGATTTGACTTTTTTTTACGATTCCATGGCCACGAGTGAGGCCGCGTATGATATAATATAGCTTTTTGATGGGGGGAAGATTTAGTCGGGATGCGTCGTCGTAGTGGGCGGGTTGGTAGCTGTTCCAGACGTGTTTCAGCGCTTCATGGCCACGAGACTACGCTCAAACATTTGGCGGGGTGTGAGAATTGAGGGAGACCCGGGTGAGCAGCTGGGGAGGGGGTGATGATGTATTGGATAATTCGGGTTTTAAAACAAGATCTGAGGGTATTTTGTTTCGAGCTGATGAATGGGATGCTCGTGTCGATCGATCCTTGGGGGAAACGCCTTGCGCCGGTGGTGGAAGTAAGGAGGGACTGGGATGCTTTGGGGGGGTTGTGGTGATTTGCAGGTGTCGTGATGATGGTATTTGGTGTTTTTCTGGTGGTTTTCTGGTCGTTTTCTGTCGTTTTCTGGTTGTTCTTGGTGGTGATTGGTGATTTGTTGCTTGGTGGTGGTTGCTTACTATCCCCTTCCCCAGATCGCCGTGTGTGGCTGTGAGCTTCAGCTGAAGCCGGAGCTTGGATGTCGGGGATTCTATTGTTGGATCATCGCGGGATCGATCGTCGGGATGCAAGGTAAAGCGCGCGCGGTAAGGTTGAAAACGACTCCTGGATGGCCCAAAAATAGTCGTACAGACGAGAAGTACAGACGAGATGATCAAGACAGTAATGTATTGTATTGTACAGACTGTAAGACAACAGAACAGAGTCGCAAGTAACGGGAAGTGTACGAAGTAAGGGACTGGTTGAAGCAGATCAGATGTCGTGATGATGTTCGTGATGCCGTACTGTACAAATCGTACTTGTACAGAGTAGGAGGATGAGGAATGGAGGGAGAAGAGTAAAGAATTGAGGAGTGCGAAGGAAGGAATGGTTATGATGTAAATGAAGCCTTCGTGATGGTATAGTCGTGATAGTACTCCGAGTAAACTGTGTGCATACAACAAAACCGTACTGTACTGTACTGTACGCACACAAACTGTTACAGCGCAACAACGTCAGAGTCAAAAGTCGCAGCAAAACAGCAAACTCTCCACTTCCTACTCTCCCCGGGGGGGTTCACCTTCTTTTCTACTCTCCTGCAGCATCAACGCCCAACTACTATGAAGAAAACTACATAATGCAAGAGAATAAATCGGGGCCCTACACTGCACGCCGCCTCCCTCTCTGTGTGTGGGCAAACCAAACCTGTTGCGCAAGGTCAAGACCAGGAAGAAAGAAAGAAAGAAAAAAAAAAAACTCAACCAATGCACGGAAAACACATCATGTCCCACCGCCGTACATATGACGCTGTACACAAGAGGATCCCCCTCCCTCCTCCTCTGGCCGCCCTGCACGTAAGAGGGAGGGGAGAGAGTGTCATGCTGGATATGCTGTGCATACACCCTCTTGCACAATACTGGTCGCCTTGGATGCACAAACCTGCATTCCTCCTCAGAGCACGCACAGTGGCCACCAAACAGACTGGAGGAGGTAAGTCAGCGTGGGGAGTCAGCTGCACAGCTGTCTCTTCTTGTCGTGATGTCGCTGGGGGAGCAAATCATATCCCACACCCAAAAAAAAAACTTGCTGACGCTCTCCATCCAGCTGCAGGAAATCCATGTATACCGACAGCCCATAAGCACGCTCATCTACCGATGACCCCCTATGAACCCTATCAACTTTACCGACCCAACCCTTTTGTGTCATTGGGTGCATGACGTGGGCTTGTCTTTCTATGCGCCTGCGAACCGCCCAAACATACTTTATCCTCCTTGCCCAATCTTGGGGGAAGGAGGCAAGTATGTATGCCTTGCTTACACAGCTCTGAGCTTCTTCCCCGTGGACTGGAAGCTCCCCAAAGTACGCACGGTGAGGAAGGAAGCAGCGATATACCTTCTCGGGTACAACAGTGGGGTCCTTCCTATCCGTTCACCGTCCGTCTCCCCACTCTCCCCCGTGAATCCACTCCCCCACGACGGTCTTCCGCCAAAACCTTCGCAAAATCGGTCAGTGTGGATATGGAGGGAGGGACCTAATGTGGCGCCCCGCCCCACCTCGCTGTGGCTGACCCCTCTGCGCCAAGCCAGCTCCAAGGTACTGTACACCACACGAGTTCTGACACCACACTACAGTACACTACGGACACTACAACAACCCCCAGCGCCAGCGCGGCCCAGCTCGAAGATCCCACCCCATCTCAAGCTCACGCCCGAGACTTTAATATCGCCGCCCGAGACCTCAGTAGTGGTGTACGGCGGGATATCGATAGTTTGCGATGCGGCGTTGGGATAGCTGGATGGAGAAGGTGGGTAGATTGGGGTGAGGAACTGGCGGGGAGGGGAGACATGGAGGATGCGTTTGGGAAGGAGGGTTTTGAGGTTGGGGGGGAGTTTGGCATCGATCGTGAGATTAGGAGATAGGGGGAGGAAAGGGGGAGAGGGAATTTGGAGATGGGGAAATCAGAAAATGGGGATGATAGGTTTGGTGAGGATTGGTAAGAATCCCAGCTGCCTGTCATATATAGTATATGAGAGAACGCCGGGACGATCCTCTGACCTCCGAAAGCAACAAGACTAGGAGATCGTCCAATGCGAAGTGCTTGGGCGATTTGCCCAGCCGGAGAAGGACGACTAAATGTGATTATCTGTGCTATAGTTCTGGCGGCGATGGCTCCGTACCCACAGCTGGGTAGGTGGTGAGTTAATAGACGGCAACGACATGATGATCACGGTGAGGAGAAATGGGGGTGACGGTAGTTCGTAACGGTGACGGGTAGGCTTCGGCGACGAGAAAGCTGTAGTTGACGAGAAGAAGGGCGACTATGGAGGAGTCAAGCCTATAACTACAGATGTTTATTACTAAGCCTCGTTGGGATCCTAAATTGGCGTCCGGTAAATGGGTACCTGTCGATACGGCGATGACCAGTTAAGTCGAGTCCCGCAGCGACAGTTGAGAACCCCACTCTCCTTCGAGCTGGAAAGCGAACAATTTGTCTCGCTTTCTATGGCTTCCTATCTCCCGCAGGAGATTATTGATCTGATAATCTGGCACACCGAGGACAAGCGGACGCTGGCCTCACTGAGGCTCGTTTCGAAATCATGTCGGAGCTATGCCACCCCTCTCTATTTCAGACGGCTACATATTATGTTGTCGCGCAACTCTGTTTCTAATATCGCAAATCTCACTCAATCACCTTATGCCAGCTACATTGAAGAGCTGCATTGGGCCGACAAGGAACTCCAGTACCAGCTAGATGAGGACCTAGAGGTTTTCCAAGACGCCTTTAAGGAGAGATTAACCGGCCTATCGGACGAGGCGGTTCTCGAGTGGCATGAGAAATATCGCGCTTGGTACAGCGAACAGGAAAGCTTGTACTATCCTATTTACGTTGGGGACGACAAGCAATCCTTCGACGTGAAGCCTTTTGTCAACCTGAAAAGAGTGTCGGTTACCAATGACTGTGAAGCTGGGGCTGAGCAATATCCAACAGCACTCGAGGCACGAGAAATCCTCAACCGTCCCGCCCGATGGAGCACTACAAGATCGTGCCGGCGGCAGCGGGGGGACACATATATCATGATTCTGAAATCCCTACCTACACTAAACAGGCTCACGCATCTATCTATCAAAACAGAGGGCGCGAAGTGGGAGAGGATATTCATGTCCCCGCATTCGACAGCGGATGGAACCGCCGCACCACCAGTATCACTGCTCGCAAACATCAAACACCTCGATGTTGATCTGTGTCTGTGGCACGTGAATCCGTATGGCCATATACCAACGCCTCGATGCCATGTCATAACCCTTGGAGACGCGAGAAACCTCGAGTCGCTGACTTGGAAAGTCCATCTCCATGCTGTGGATGAGGCAGGGGGCCTAGGCAGGCCGTTAACGGAGCTCGAGGCGGTTAATAACTGGCATCCTCCTGTGTTCTCACTTCGCTGTGAACTCTATCCTAAACTCCGCTACATTGAGCTCGATGGTTTGCGCGTTTCGGTACTCTGGCTCATAACTGGGTTAACTACTCTGCAATCTTCCCTCCGGTCTCTCATCTTGAGACGCTGCATTTTCAAGCCCCCTCTTGCGAAGATATTCGTCGAACTCCGCAAGAGGAAAATTGTGCCGCCTGTGGCTATATTTGAGCACAGCCGAAACAGTACCGCTCAACCAGATCCGGAGAAACCGACCATTTTGACTGAAATTGCTATTACACATTATCTAGTGTGGTTGGGGATGAAGGAGACCTTGTCTCTTCACTCCTGGGATGAGCAAATGGAGGCCTATGTGGAATCAACCGTGAAGAGCGAATGAAAAGATGGATTACGCCGCGCAAAACAGCATCGTATGCTGCCATTTTCAGCATTCTCCTTTCTGTCACACTGTTAAATAGAATAGACTTGACCTAAGCGTCGCGTTCCTCGTAATAAACTTGTTATAACTTCGTTCTAACGTAGGTGGTAAGCGACCGGTTCCCGCAAGTGACTGGTTCCGTTCCCCCCTCCATTTCCATGACTCCCTACACAACAACACCAAGAACTCAACCAATTGCTATCCAAATGTCTCAAAACGAAGGTCGAATTGCTCTAGCTATACAGGCGCATCAACGGGGTCAATTTAAGCATCTCAAAACAGCCTGTAGGGCATACAATGCACCATACACGACTACGAGAAAGCGCGTCGAAGGGGTCTGCCAAAAACGCGATTCTCCACCCAAAAGCAAGAAACTCACAGATTTGGAAGAGCAGACCCTTGAACAATGGATATTAGCTATGATTGGTAGAGGTCTACCTGTAGGACTTCAATCTATACGTTCAATGGCTAATTTACTGCTCTTAAAACGCGTTGGCGTAGATGAAGTTCAAGCTATAGTTGTTGGTCAAAAATGGGTTTATAACTATATACAGCGCCACGATTCACTTCAAACGAAATACACTCGGAAATACGACTACTAGCGTGCTCTCTGCGAAGATCCTTCAATTCTACGGGCCTGGTTTAATCTCGTACAGAATACAATTGCGAAATATAGGATCCTAGAGGAGGATATATACAACTTTGATGAAACGGGCTTTCAAATGGGAGTGATTGCTACTACGAAGGTAGTTATAGGCACGGAAAGAGCTGGCAAAGCAGTTGCTACACAACCAGGGAATCGCGA